>QXTE01000012.1:10267927-10404934 GCA_003942145.1 Platysternon megacephalum
CACACGCCACACCCTACACCCCTGCCCTGAGCCCCCTGCTGCACCCCTCCTGCACCCGACCCCCTGCCCTGAACCCCCGCCACACCCCACACCCCGACCCCCTGCTCTGAGCCCCCTGCTGCACCCTGCACCCTGACCCCCTCCTGCACCCCTCACCCCAACTCCCTGCCCTGAGCCACCGCCACACCCCACACCCCTCCTGCGCCCCCTGGGGGCAGGGAGGGGGCAGAGTTGGAGTGGGGATTTTGGGGAAGGGGTTGGAATGGGGGCAGGGAAGGGGTGGGAAGAGGCGGTGCAGGGGCGGGGCCTCATGGAAGGGGTGGAGTGGGAGCGGGGCCGAGGGCGGCGGGGGGAGGTGTCAGTAAATGCGGCCCTCGGCCCAATGTACTAGTCCTCATGTGGGCCTCGTGGTCATTTGAGTTTGAGACCCCTGGACTAGATGATCTGGTTTCCCTTCTGGCCTTAAACTCTATGACTTCACCGGAGCTATGCTAATTTACCTCAGTTGAGGAACTATTATTTTTAGAGGTAAGTCCGTTTCCAATGAAATTTTGTGTATGATTACATTGTGTCTCCAAGGTTATTTACAAGGGCTCTGTATGTGTACTTCATTCCTACATTAACTACTTCTTTGAACTCTGAAGTAGCTTTTACTTATTTGTCCATTATTATCTACTCTGTTGGCTATAAATTGATCTGTACAAAGAATGCAGCACTTCATTACAGTAGTTTACTTGGAAAAGAACAGTGTCATTTTCACCCTAAGGGAAAAATCCTGTACAATGTACTACTATGAAATCAACTAGATTCTATAGGGACAAGTAGTGGAAATCAATGTAGCTTCATCGGCATAACACCACTGATTTGAATGGGGCTATGCTGATTTACACCAGCTGAGGATATGGGGCATAGACTTCAAAAGAGAACTAGGTCCTTCCTTATTTTCAGACCACTGTAGGGAGGTTAATATGGAAGTATTTCCCAGCTATAGAATTCTGAAGATTGATTTAAAAATTCTATAGAAAGGTGAGCATTCTGTATTCAAATCAATAGGGCTCTTCCATCATGGCACTTGCTTGAGAATGACACTTGCCTGCGTGCACTGTGTTCCTTCGATTTACAACTCAATGTCCTGCCACCTGTATTTAAAGGTCATCCTCATTCTTTGCCTTCTGTTGGTTCAGAGCCAGAGTAGTGGTATTGGTTGAGACATCAGACATCAGCCTTTCCCTGTGGGCTACTGCATTTGGTTGCTCCTAATTCCAGGGTCTCTGCCAGTTCTTTTACAAAAACAGCCCAACATTTTATTACATATTAAGAATGCAATACAGCACAGTTTCATTCTTTACAGCAATTGCTATGTACAGGATATGCCTGACCTGCTGCTAATTATTGCTATTATAAACCATGAAAATGTAATAATGTAGAGGGGGAAATCATTGTTTTTTTTCCTTTCCTTTCTTTTTTAAACTTTTTTTGTGTCATAGCCATTGAGACAATATAACAGCTGGTGATAATGCAGTGAAAAATAAAGAGCACCTGATAAATACATACAGAAGAGAGGAGCATTTTCTCCCTAAACATGTTAACATTTTTCTTGCACACATTCAAAGATGTTGCATAGATGAGATATGTTCAATATTGAGACCACTTACCCTACCCAGCCAGCCAGCCAGCCAGCCATAATCCAGATATGTCAAAAAGCAAGCATTTCCCAAGGTAGTTTATGTGCTTGATCATGCACCAATGTAATCTAAGGGAATTTTGTCATTGACTTCAATGGGAGTCGAAGCAGGTCCTATGAGAGACAGTCAAATAGTTACCATATAAATTTGTTCCAGAGCTCACAGTTTCCCCAATAGTAAGAACTAGCATAGTGGATGTGTGTTAGGGATGCTTCTGTTGAAATACCAGTTTTAGCCTCTAGGCCTAGCGGAATCCAGGAGCATTCCTGAAGATTTAATTTGTTGATCATCAGTCCTTAAATTCTGCTGCATTTTTATTTTTAAAAATGTTCAATGTGTTCAGAGGATTGCATGGTAGAAATAAAAATAAGCAATTCAATTGTATTAATAATAATTGAAATGATAATTTTGAACTGTCCTAACTTACCACAATTAACATTCAAAGCCACGAGGGTATACAGCAGAGTCCGGACAAGAGCTGGTCAAAAAAAGGAAAGTATTTTTCATGAACATTTTTTAAATAAATGAAATTTGTTTTGCTGTGTTTGAAATTTTTCATAGAAATGAAAAAATGAAAAAAAAAGTTCCCCCTTCATCTCACTTTATTCCCCTTTACTTTTTCCATTTCCAATGGAAACTGAGAAAAAAAGCGGGTGAAGAAAGCAGAAAAGCAGGGAAAAAACAAACAAAACCAAAAACAGGGAAAAAAACAGGTTTTTGTTTATATTTAGACACACACACGCACATACATTCCTGTCATATCACTCTACAGACTATTTTGTATTAGCTTAATGCACGTAATGTGATTATTCTAAAATTACAGGAATTTCCCCTTTTATATATATGGGATAATTCCATTAATTTTGGGATAATCACATCACTTGTGTTCAGCTAAAACAAAGTAGTCTACAGAGTGGCATGACAGGAGTTAATGTGAAAATCTGACTTCTATTTGTAAGCACAGATAGCGAAACAAATGCCAATTAAAACAGAATATATTCAAGTCCAAATGATTTTAAGCAGCATGATCTAGCAAGCCATATGTTATGTATATTACCCCAGAGTTTACTGAGATCCTCTCAGAGTCCAAAGAGTTCTCATGGCCTGGGAAGTGTCTTTTATTGTGATGATAAACCAGGACAATTTAGGATAATGACATTTAAAATTGGATTTTGTTAAGATTTACCAGTAAAGAAGAAAAATTTAAAGAATATTTGTGAAAACAAGTGTCAGAGTGGTGGCCACGTTAGTTGTGAAAACAGTGGCTCCCTGTGCATGTACAAGAGGCCAGCTATAACAGTGGTACCTGTGACGCCCTCTCTATGAGTCCCACCAGTGCAACTGACCTCTGTGGTTCTACAGGAGACACCCAGTGGGCAGCTTTCTAGGAGCTGTGCAGGAGTTGTGTTGAATCAATGCATCTGTCAGGAAATCCTGCCATGGCTAGCCCTCCATGGCTAGCCTCACACAATGTCTGGCTGTATCAACTGACTGTTAGCCCCCACAGTGGAATGCCTTGTGGTGCTGAAATTCTCATTCAATTGTAGTTTCCACCGCAAGGGACTGAATTCTGGCTGCCACTGTTTGGACCTAGGTCAGATTGTATTCTTATTTCCATAGTACCCTTGCATAGTACATAGAACGTTTGCACTAATTTCAGTGGGGCTGGGCAAATGTAACTCAGGGCACAATTTTGCATGATTATTTTAGACCAACAGGAGCTTCTTTTATATGAAAATGTGAAGGCATTTCAAAATTGGCTTCTTACAGCTGCAGTATGAAGAGTTGAGAGACTGTGAATTAGCAGTCTTAGCTCACAGTGTTTTGAACATCCTCTATTTTTTAGGTTTATATCCAATTTGTGATTTTTGATGTGGGTCGACACAAATGCAAAAATTCAGCGAAAACACAACCGGATTTCACCTGATTTTAGGACAAAATTTATAACTACAGAGCCCCATGCACTCCCCTCAAGAGTCTGTTCCCACAGCTGACTCAGGCTCCTCCTTAACTTTTCCTGTATATTTAAGGCATTCAACTAGAGCTGGCTGGGACATTTTCAACTAAATGTTTGTTTTGTTTTGTTTTTTTGCAGAAACATGGTGCTTTGTCAAAGCCGAAATGTTTGCAGAGACATATTGATTTTGACTAAGTTTTTGATGGGAAGGTTCGTGAGGTCCAGCATGGTCAGTTCCAGAGAGAGAGAAAGAGAGAAAGAGAATGAATGTTTACACTGCAGCTGGGAACATGGCTTCCAGCACAGAAAGACAAACAGATGCTAGTTCTGCTTGAAATAGCACACCAAAAAAATAACAGAGTGGACATGGCAGCATAAGATAGTTGCCTGAGTATAGACTACGGTAACCTGATAGCCAGTGTGAAAAACCAGGATGCTTTTTTTTCAGGGGGTATAGTTGTGTATATAACACAAAGCCCCTAGTATCAGGACGGTCCTGATAATATCATGACGTCTGGTCACTTTAGTATGGTCCCAGGGGATTGGGTGGGTTTGTACTTAAGTGGCTAGCCCATGCTGGCACCCCTGCTGCATTGTCCACAAGGTTTTTTTAGCTAGCTCGAGCAGAGTTAGCATGTGTCTGTCTACCCATGATGGAAGGCTTCAATATAGACATTCCTGAATTAAAAACCTGACCTTTTAAATCTGAAAACAGACATTTCGACAGAGTTTCATTTCAGAAAAACTTTAGAAACTTTAGAAAGGTTTTGATTTTATTTCCAATGTGGAATAAAAAGAAAATTTGGAGTCTTGAAAGTTGTGAAATGGGATTTTCATTCTACATGCAACCTTCCCTCCTCCTCCAATCACCTACGATATCTTTGAAAGAAAGACACTTAGCTTCTTCCCTCCTCTTCAACCTTTGTGGAGGCCTGCAAGGCAGGCTCACTCTTCATAATCCCTAGAAATAACCTTGTTGGACAGTGTCAATTCTACCAAATTCTGCTGCTGAGACATTGATGTTTGACTTCACTCTATCCGCAAAACTTCACAGTGCTGTTACAACTGCTGTCCTTCCCCTGACAGGTTCTAACCAGTAAAGGTGGCTTTTCTTCTACACATAAAATCTTCAACAGCAAGGGGGAAGTGATGCCAGAGGGAAAGAGATCTGCTCTCTAAGGCCTTAATTTATTTGCTGTGTTCCCTGCATGTAGCAGCATGCTTATTCTGCAGGTATGTAACTAAAGCAGAAATATTCATGTGTTTCTAGTCTTCTGATTCTACAAGCAACACACTACTTTTGTGAGATCATTTGAGATATTGGCATGTTCCACTTCCCATTTCATCATGAGACACTGACAGCCGTTTAATGGCCTTCATCACCATAGTAACTAAGCCCCTTTGCATTCCTACTGGGCAGTAATATTTTGTAGCCTCTTCACAGTCTAATATGTCCTCTTCATTATTATTCCCCCTTTTCATACCTTAAAAGTTTGCTCCTTCATCAACTTCAACAACATTACTAAGTGGCATAGTTCAACCCCTAGAATTGTCATAGACATTAGCAGCTCTCTTTCTTCACCAGGGCCATCAGCTGACTGACCCCTGCTTCCTTGATTTACTGATTGTCATGCTCAGAGATTTTAAAGTCACATTAATCATGGCTGCAGCATCAATAATGGCTTCCATTTGTGGATGATCTTAAGAAGAAAAACCTATTGGGAGATGGTATGATACTCCTACCTTCCAAGTTAGGCTTTTCAAAATGATAATAATAAACAACTATCATTTATATAGTGTTTTATATGTTCAAAAGACTGTCAGACATTTATTAATTAATTCTCACAACATCCCTGTGAGATACGTGGGTAACTACTATTATTCCCATTTTACAGATGTGGAAACTGTGAAAGTGAAATGATTTACTCAGCACCACATAGTGAGTCAGTGTTAGAGCCGGGATTAGACTTGAGGATCTCCTGATTCCAGCCCATGCCTGCAGACCACACTGCTTCTGAAAATGCTGCTTCTTTCTGAGATTCTGGGAGGCTTTCAGTCCCACCCGCTAAAAGGTGACGTATGGACTGGTCCAGTATTTTTCTCTATTTTGGACTCATTTTATTTATATTTAGAAAATGTGCTTTAACTATGAGGTACCATGTATAAATTCTGTTCATATGGCCAGACATTCAAAACTCTGGCTAGCTGGGTTTGTTTGTTCATATACTTTCAGGCCACATTCATCAGCCCCTTCATTTTCACTCAGTAAAAAATTGTGCCATTTTTCTCTGATCTAGAAAAATAGTAATGATTAATAATAGTAAATAATACAATTTCTAACAGGAAGTAGATTGGCCTCTTGCATTCAGGTGTATCATATTTTCACACTTCAAAGTGACAGGATGTGATAGGACACATCTAAGTGAAGAATAACTGACTCCTTGACAAGAACAAATTTGTTTTCAGTCATGTTTGACTGGGGGGAGATATCAATTCAGATAGCACTTTTTTACAGCTGAAAGATGACGTCAAACAGGTGTGAAAAGACAATTCAATCTGGACAGCTCTCTGCCTTCTGTCAACAGGCCCAAAGCAATCTAAAAAGATTAGGATTTACATACAATATAATTTGGTGTAAAGAATTCAGATGATAAAAATATTCATAGGAATTATATAGCTTCACGTGTGCTAGAAAAACTTCTGGGCACTGCAGATCTTTCATTCCTGGATCTGTGTGCTGAGCTCACCCTAGCCCTCCAGCACAGTGTCGCAGGGTAGGTACACCCCGTCACGGGAACCGGATCACGTATGGGACGAAGAAGAGAAAAAGAACTGTATAGCAGTTTGTCAGGTCCTATGTTCGTGACCCTGACTACAAACATGGTAGTACAGCCTAGTGGCTGGAGTCAACAAATGGCCCTTCCACTCAGGGCAGTGTGGCCCAATGGTCAATAGAGTAGCCCACCTCTGTGGTGATTGTGTGGCCTATTGGCCCATTGGGGGAGTGGGGCACCACTTAGGGGTGTGTGGCACCCAGGGGAGGGGTACTGAGGCCCTCCCTGGTCCTCCGAGTCCCAGCCCAGGGCTCTGGCTGTGGTGGGGGTGCTCGCCACCGAGTCAGCTGACTGGTTCTCCCTTTCACTCAACAGAGAATATTCTAAGTCCCTTGGGCTGTTTCCTCCCCTTTCTCCCTCGGCGAAGTTCCACGGTTCCTCCGGGTGTCTGGGGTCCTCCAGTGGCCTAGCTCGGGGCTCGTCAGGTAGTCTGATGTCCGTCTGGGCCTCTGTGTGCCTTGCTCCTGGGGTCGGGGCCTGCAGCCGCTCCCTGGGGAGAGCCTGCAGTCTGTGTCCTCCCCCTTCAGCAGCCTGCCTAGACTGAGCTGGGCTGCTTTCCTTTATACTCCTCCTCTAGGCTGAGCATGCCCAGCAGAATTGGAGGGGTGGGCTTCCTCAGCCTGCAAAGCACAGTTAACCCTTTCGGGGCTGGTGCGGGGTAGGTACACCCCATCACACACAGGGACACCAGAATGAGAGCTGCACTGGCAATTGAGAAGTCAGCGGCAATTGCACTGTAGAAGGCAATTGCACTGCAAGATTGTTACCAGTCAGTGGGAAATTATTTTGGAGTTGGAAAATCCACAGGGGGGTCCATTGTCATGCAAGTGTGTAGGGCCATTAATCATGTCCTGCTATGCAGCACCATGACTCTTGACCGTGCACAGGACATAGTGGATGGATTTGCACCAATAGGGGTTCCCAAACTGCATGGGGGTAATAGACAGCACATATATCCCTATTTTGGCACCAGCCCACCTTGCCCCAGAGTACATCAACAGAAAGGGCTACGTTTCTATGATTATGTAAGTGCTGGTGGATTACCAGGGATGCTTCACCACTATCAGTGTGGGCTACTCGGGGAAGGTGCATGATGTTGACATATTTAAGAACACAGGACTCTTTAGAAAGCTGCAAGCAGGGATATTTTTTCCCAGCAGGCAAAATACCACTGGTGATATTGAAATGTCAGTAGTGATCCAGTCTAGACCTTGCTCGCGAACTCATACACTGGCTACTTCAACAGCATCAAGGAAAGATTCAGGTATTGGTTCAGCAGGTGCAGAAGAATGACTGTTGAATGTGCTTTTGGTAGATTGAAGGGATGCTGGTGGAGTTTACTCACAAGTTTGGATCTCAGTGAGAAAAAATCTCAAAGGTTATAGCTACATGTTGTGTCCTGTGTAATATATGTCAGGCAAAGGGGGAAAAGTTGCCAGTGGGGCGGGGGGGAGCAGGGGGCAGAGATGGAGTGGCTGTCTGCTGAGTTTGAATAGTCAGATATGAGGGCTATTACGAGAGCTCAGAATGGAGCTATGTGGTTGCTGGAAAGCTTTGAAAGAGAACTTGAACAGTCAGCCACATTAATTCCTGTGCTTGACTGTGCTCTGGCCCTGAAGGTTTGTGGGCTGTTAGTAATTTTGTAGTGTTTGGTGTATTTATACATATAACACTTTGTCTTTTAACAAAAATCTATGGATTATGTGGGTTTTCGTGTACATTTATAATTGTTACACTGTGTGTTTCACGGAAACTATGAATTATGTGATGCTTGCTGGATGTTTTGTTAAACCTATTAGTTCTGTGGTGCTGTACACTTACAAGTACTGTGTGCTTTGAGTACTGCTATACATTCTGCAGTGGTGAACCTAATAAAGATGAATTTATTTTTTAAATAAAATTTTATTGAGTGACAAAAAAAGAAAAGAAAAGCAATGTGCATATAAAAAAGGGCAATAATATACAAACTCCTAGCATAAATTAACTGAACAGAACTTTTAAATTAGAAAGGCAGCAAACATTTTTGTCCATTTCTGTGCACAAATGCATTGCATTTTTGCTACACATACACCAAACATGCCTCTCACAAGTCAATATATGTGGAGCTGTGGTTGTCCTTACAGTCCTCCAGCATGGAGTGGAGGGTACAGCTGTGACCCATGATGCCACATGGAACGTTGTGAGGTGTAGGGAGTTGATACCATGGAGTTCTCCAAGAACTGCAAATGGTGGCAAATCCATGATTGTTGTACCTGTAGGTCAGCTAGTGTCTGCAGCATTTGTGTTTGCTGCCTGAGAAGCCCTATTATCTCTTGGTGCACCTTCCTTCACTTTTCCTGCTGAGATTCCTGAGTCTTTCTCCATTTTCTCCTGACCTCACTATTCCTCTCCAGGCAATCTGACAAGGCACTTTGTTTGCAGTCAAATGAAACGCTTGCAGGATCTCAGGGAACACATCTTCCCTAGTCCTCTTCTTTCTCCTCCTCATTAGGGTCTCGTGTTCTGTGAATATGGAGGGGGCACCCCTCAAATCTGCAACAGCAGCAACTACAGATAAAACAGACAGATGTATCATTGGGTTTACAGCCAAAATGGAAAGTGAAAGATAAATTGAAAAACTCCCTCCTCTTATTCCCATAAATTTTTTAAATAAGACACATTCATTGACACTTCAGCTTTGGAGTGCCTCTGCACCCACTGCTTGCTAGTCCAAGCCATGGTGAGTATTTACTACCAGGGGTGGTGGTAGGGGAAAGGAGAAGAGGGTTAAGAGTTTCAGTTGCATGAAACAGTAGCATTTCAGTCCCTATTTCCATGAGTATTAGAATAGGGAAATGGCACTGAATCGTGGCTTTATTTTCCACAGGTATTGGTGGTTTTAGATGATATCTCACCCCTGAGGGTAACAAAGGCACAGAGAGCACAGCAGCAGCACAAAGCTGCCCAGACATATATGCCCCCTAGCCTCTTTACTGCAATGGTATTAGTATGGGTGGCAGGTATCATAGGCTAGGGAAGTTTGTGCTTTCCCAAACAGCCAGGCGTAGTCCCGCTGATGCTCTGCTCCCAGGCATCTCCTGATTCCCACTCTTGCCCATTCTTCCCAGTTCCCCTGTGCAGTGGCCCTGGCTTGGGCTCAGGCTGGCGCTGGAGCCGTGCGCACCACCCGCCCTCCTGGCACTCCGGGGCTGGGGCTGCGCTGCCTGCCCGCCCAGCACTCCGGGGCTGGGGCCATGCCACCAGTGCTCCCAGCACTCTGGGGCTGGAGGGGCTGGAGCTGCACCACCACCTCTTGGCAATCCGGGGCTGGGGCCGGGCTTCCGAGGCTGGGGCCCCTCTGGGGCTGGAGGCGCCAGCCTGCGGTGGGGGCCAGCGGCTGTGGTGTGGGGCTCTGGGCTGCGGCGGGGAAGTGGAAGGGGTGGGGCCTCGGGCAGAAGGGGTGGGGCTTGGGTCTAGCCTCCCCCAGCCAGTGGTCTACGTGCTGCCCAGTCTTGAGCCCCTCTCAGGTATCCATGGTGATCTGAGGGGTGCTGGTGGGATCTCCATGAAGTATGGCATGCAACTCCTCGTAAAAGCAGCAGGTCTGTGGCTCAGCACAAGATTGAGTATTCACCTCCTTAGCCTTGTGCTATGCCTGCTGCAGTTCCTTCACTTTCACACAGCACTGCTGCTGACCCCTGTTGTACTCCTTCACCTGCCTCCCCTGTGCAATCTTTTCATAGACATCTGTGTTCCTATGACTGGTCCGTAGCTGTGCCCACCCAGCCTCTTCTCCCCACAGGCCAAATACTTCCTGTCTACTCCACAAATATTTAATGCTTAGAGCGGGCATGGTTGGTTGGGCAGTTGCACACAACAAGGGAGAGCTGCTAGGTGTGTTTGCTAAGCTGTGCAATCAGGAAAAGGCACTCGTGTTTTAAGGGGGAAAGAGTGTCTTCTGGTCTCTGTGACCCCTGGGCAGTGCAGTTCACAATTGTGACCAGAGCAGTCTGTGTCAGGCATTGTGGGACAGCAGCTGGAGAATTGGTGGGGTTGACATAGGTCATACAGTTTCTACACTCACACTGCATTAACCTATGTTGGTCAACCATGTCTCAATGCTGTTCAGGAAGGTGGTTTTACTGTGTCACCTAAACAAGGCACTTAAATTGGCTGGAGACAAATTTGAGTGCAGACACATGCACAAATAGGTCAGTGAAAGGCTACTTCTGTTGACCTATCTTTGTATTGTAAACCAGGCCTGAGCCCGTCTCCAAAAGAGCCACTGCAATGGCAGTTCCAGGGGACTCTGTTAACTCTGTGGCTTCCCATCAGTCCACTAATAGGTACATGATGGAAAATCCCCTCACATTTAAGCTCTCAAACGTAAGAGTAAGGCTATATGGGGGTATTTGGAACAGGTAGGATACTCTTTTGAGTACAAACACTGGGCTCTGGCTCCTTATGAAAGAAAGCCAGAAAGCTCCTGCACTCCCATTTCCTCAAGCACTTTAGAGAAAGCTCAGGTGATTAGTGGGGAATCTCTAATGTGGGCTTTCTTGGGAACCCAAGAGACACCTAGAAGAGTTTTTTCTTACATTCATGATGAGCAAGATTACTCCCAATAAGGAGATTAATTCAAATGTAGGGAATAGAATAGGATTTGTAAGGCTGGTAATCATTGTTTCATTACATTTAGGGTCTTTCTAGAGTGTTGTACTATCTGTGGTTAGGAGAAATATTTGGGGGCTAGGACTCAATTTGAGAAATACAGCTAAGAAGCAGAGTCCTTTCCTTTGAGAAATGCACAAATATCTGTCATTGCAGACACACGGCTTCACAATTAGCTCTTGGATGTGCCAAGTGCCACAATGCACTCTGCCAAAACTCATCAGCTTCCTGACGTGGAGAAGCTGGACCTCATGGGACAGTGGTAGACTGAATAGGTCAAGATGAGAAGGGACACATCTAAGTCCATGGCTGGGATGGTACCCCAAGTCAAGACACAAATAGCATTCTAGAAGACCTCGGTTTCAGACTCCAAAATGGTCTTTCTCATCAATTCCTCCCCAATCCCAGATGAAGCAATGTTGAATAGCAGGGTTGTAAGAAACACACACTTGATAAGTGGGTTACAGATGCTTCAAAAGCAGGCTGGTTTGTCTTCTTTGCTCAACAAAAAGTAAGGGTATGTCTACACTTCGAGCTGGGGGTGATTCCCAGCTCCAGGAGACATACCACAATTAGCTTTCATCAAGCCTGTGCACAAAAAATAGAGTGTAGGCAAGGTAGTGTAAGCAGTGGGAGGGACTAGCCACCCTGACTATATACACATCTGAGATGCTAGGCACATACTCAGGGTAGCTAGTCCCTCCAGCTGTTTGCAATGCAACTACATTCTATTATTAGTGCACTAGCTTGATGAGAGCTAGCACAAGCATGTTTCCTTAAGATGGGAATCATACCCCCAGCTTGAAGTGTAGACAAACCCTCAGTGACAATGGGTATTGTCCTGCTTCTTATTCAGTATGAACAAATGAGAGGTCCTTGCTTTCTGGAGGGCCCTGCAGAACATTATGGCTGGGTAGGAAGTACCCATCCTGCAAGAATTTTTGAGATTTCAGAAAAAAATCCCATCCCAAATCAGGATGAAAAATCAAAGTCTTGAAAATTTTTGAGAGCTGAGAAACAAAATGACAGTTCCAGTTGGGTCAATCAAACCATTTTATTTCAGTCATTTCCCAATATTTTGTTCCAATGTTGTCCTTTTTTTCTTTTTTAACCCTTTTCTAGTGTAAATTAAGTTGCATTTCTAAATGACAAGTCATTTCTAAACAAAAGCTAACAAACAAATAATTTCAAAAGAAACTTTTCATTCCAGCAATTTTGAAACTTTTTTTCTCAACATTTTTCATGTGGGGAAATTCTTTCTCTGAACAGATTTGGTTTTGATGAATCAGCATTTTTTGGCAAAACAAAAACAAACAAACAAAAAGGTTTAGCTGAAAAATTCCCAGCCAGAACAGTCCTCCGGGCTCTCACGCGCAGTTTCTGTCAGGCAACAAGAATTGTGGTGTTGCATGTGTGAACTGGAGGACAGTCAGACAGAATGTCTGCTCTGGACATATGAATTTACAGATTTTGTCAAAAAAAAAAAAAAATGGGGCTGACTACTACAGAATGTTGCCAGAACAGAGAATGTAGTAGCCAATGCCTTGTACAGGAGCAAACACCCATGTGAGGAAGCATACACATATCTGGCAATTTCCCCCCAAATATGTCACTGGTGGGGTCTCCTACAGCTAGATCTATTGGCCATCTCTCGGAATCACTCCAAGTTCTCTCTCTAAGTTCACATGCACAAATGTAACAGGGAAAAATCTCAAATGTTTGACACATCCACAGCTTCTGTACTTGTTTCCTCCTCCTAATACTTCTGAAAGTAACATCCTAAGTAATGAATGACAAACAAGGCAATTGTCTTTTAGTATTCCCCTACTGGCTATTCAGAGCTTGATTCTGCTCTATCCTGCAGCTCTTGGGTCTCTTGAATATACACCACCCAACCAATGTCATTGAAAAGGCAAAGTAATAAGCCATATGTGAAAAATCATAAAATAATGTTTCTTTATTTCCTCCAGACAAAGAGAATCAACGTATAAGTGAATTGAAAGAAAATCCCTCTTGGTGTATGTAAGTAATCTATATTAGGGGCCTGATTTTCATTTACACTTATGGCCCCTTTACACCAGTCTGGTAGCATATAGGGGCCTTAAAGTGACTCTAATTTATCCCAGCTTAAATGTTCTTTTACACCGAGACTTTGTCTTCCTGAGTGTTTGTACAAGGTCCATCTCAATAGGGCTCTGAATCCTAATTGTGAACTCCTGGCACTTCTTCAATGTAATTGTTAAATAATTCAAAATAATATAACACCAATAAGCTATTACTTTTAAAATGTACATGTTATATATGGAAGTGATGATAACACTTTGTTACGACATGACATGATATTTCAAATATTTGTGATATGTTCTTGGATATCAGATTTTTGCCTTTGAATAATTCAGTTCTGTAAACATGGGGGTGGGTGTTTTCCCAAAGTAACATGAAATATCAGAGAATGAGCAGGGCAAAACAAATTCATGCCATTTATCATCATCATTGAGTTTTAAATTTTCAAAGCAGATTTTTACATGTATAACTAGACTACATTGTAGCATCCCTGTACTGTATAGCCTTCTACAAATGTATGCACTTAAATGTCATGCACATAATTTGAGAGTTGCTTGCCAAACACACTCTGCTTGTTCATTTTGCAATGTAACCTGACAGTTAACTTTAGCCTGCTTGATACTGGTTTGTGCTAGATGAGGCAGCATGCTGCTCTATTAGTGCAAACTGGAGATCGGGCACTAAGCATAGAAATCATCAAGGCTATTATAGCACGGTGTCTACAACACTCCCTGAATAACCATAATTAATGTGATGGTTCAGCCTCTGATTGGCACAGGAAGATAAAGCAACCACTTAAGATTTTTATAGTGATCGATTGTGTATATTTATTGGCTGTCAAGGTTTTTCTATTGAGTCTGAGGTATCCCTCAAAAATCTGAGATTCAGTGAGATTAACTGGAAGAATCGTTGGGGCTTTAACTACTTATACATTTCTACTGCTAAAATGTGCAATCAAGGTGAAAACCAGGTATAGAATTAACTTCTTCCATGTTGCAAAATTCTGCCAACTGTGTCCCCTTTTCCTGCTGGCAGTATGTTGGCAAAGGCATTAGCTGCCCTACCTTGCGGCAGTTAGCAACTGATCCTTCTAAATTTTCTATAGCAAAAATCCATCCTTTAAAGTATTAGATAATTTAAAGCTGTTTTTATCCCTCAATATTATATCAGAACAATTTTAATTAATTCTTAAGAGTTTAAAAAAAAAGGAATGAAGATTTTTGTTTCTTAGGAATGCTAAGCTGTACAAAAGCTCTAGGCTTTGTTTTTGGCCTGTCATTCTAAAGGAGGTGAGGATGGATTATAATTGCACTGTGGAGCCTGAACAGAGAACCCCTGTAGGTAGAGCAGGCCTTTCAATCTTCTGATCAACGGAGCTGAAACAAAAATGCAGGAGGGCTGTGTTCCCACGTTCTTTGACAGTTTCCTGCTGCAGATAGCGTCCTTTTAAACCTCCCTTATGCTTTCATTATGCTGGTGAAATAATGAATAATTTGCCTCCTCCACTCTTTGATATGCATGGTCAGATATTATTGGGTAAGAAGCAAGGGGGACCTTCCTATAACCTTAATCCAGTTCACACTAATAAAATGATTTAGCTGAGCATTCTTGAGAAGCAATTATTTTTCTTGAAGACAATGACTATCAAAAAGTCCCTAATGGGCAAAGGCAGATCAGGTCATCTCAGTTTTCCATTTTTTTCCCCAACCTAGATGAGTTTAAAGTAAAAGTTCCCTTCTGCAGTTTTGTCACAAAT
Organism: Platysternon megacephalum; assembly: GCA_003942145.1. NCBI lineage: Eukaryota > Metazoa > Chordata > Testudines > Platysternidae > Platysternon > Platysternon megacephalum. The sequence continues at coordinate 10,282,874 of QXTE01000012.1, forward strand.
AGTTACGACAATTGCTGTGTGTATGTAAAAATGAATTTGGCTTCAATTTTATTTATCCAAGTGTATAATTCTAGATTGTGAGTTGCCAACTGCCCTCTGAATGTTACAGAAAAAATCTTTAAATACTGCAACTTGGTAGGAAAATTCTAAAAGGAAACATCAGTTTCTTACTGCTAGTGAGGAACAATCACAAACTTTTATTCAAAACCTTCTTTTCCTCATGAAATTATCATGCTGCTAGTGTTTTTTTTTAACAGATAAACCAATCAATTTTACTTGCTAAACTCATAAAATCTTTAATGAATGTCATACTTACGAAGTTAAAAGTCTCACTTTTAGATTATTGAGTTCTTCTTTTATGACTTAAATGCAAAAGATTACAAACTATATATCACAACAATAGTAATAATTACTTAAATACATAATACTTAAATACATACACACTTATATGTATACTACCTTTGCATTCAAACTTCTTTGCAAAGAGCAATTCAACTAACCTCACAAAACTTCTGATCAAATACATAAAGATCCCCCACACATTCTAATGTAGGTGTTATCAGAGGGCATTTACTAATTATCTTTATTATCCTATTGATACAGCCCCAAAAGTTTGATTTCACATTAAAGAAAAAATTCAAAGACGTGAGTTGAGATTTTCAATGCTATCTAGACTCATATCTTTTAATGAAATTATTAATGTTAATAAAATAAGATTCTAAACCCCTCAGATGGCTTTGCATATTCAAAGCATGGTCTGTGCCCCAATGGACATGCACTCTGATTTTACATGTAACACAACAAGTGAGAGAAATAAACAAGAAGAAGAGATTGGATGAGGAAGTGAAAAGGCTAGCGTTAAAGTAATGAGATCACATGGTTTAAATGCTAATTAAAATAAAACAGGCATTGGTATAAGAATGATCTCATGTAATATGTATTTACAGTAGCAAAACACTGAATGGTAAAAATTGTAATGCAGAGAATACCTTTAGAGTGAGTATATTTGTAAACAGATTTAGAATATAGTTAGAGCTGGTCTATTATTAAAATACCTATTTTTCATCACTGAAATTTGCATGCTAATTATTTGCTTTTGATTCAATTTTCAGGTTTTCAATAAATATTCTGAAGAGGAATTTTGTTTGTTTGTTTTCAGTTTCCTGCAACTGGACACAGAAAAAAATTAAAACCAAAAAACATTTTTTCCCCTGATTTTTTTTTCACTTGCTGAAAGCCAAAAAATGTTGTTGTTGTTTAATATGAAATATTTCATGGAAAAATGTTAATGTTTTCATTGAAATTTTCATGGATTTTTTTCCCAACCAGTTTTAAACATCCTAAAGCATACCCACAGAAAATTTACCCTTGACTTATGCCCATTTTGTCATAAACTCACCCAAGAGTGTCCTGTTACTTCTCTCTAGAGGAGACTTTAAGCAGTTTGCTTGTTTAGCCTAACAAAACAAAGATGGGCGGGGGGCAGGAGATATGACTGTTCTCTATAAATACATCTGAGGGATAAATACCCAGGAGGGAAAGGCGTTATTTAAGTTAAGGGCCAATGTTGGCACAAGAACAAATGGATATAAACTGACCATCAACAAGTTTAGGCTTGAATTAGACAAAGGATTCTAACCATCGGAGGAGTGAAATTCTGGAATGGCCTTCCAATGGGAATAGTGGGGACAAAAAAACCTAACATCTTCTAAGACTAAGCTTGATACATTTGTGGAGGGGATGATCTGATGAGGTTGTGTACGATGGCATATCACCCATCCACAACTCTTAGTAAATATCTCCAATGACCAGAGATGGAACACTAGATGAGGAAGGCCCTGAGTTACTACAGAGAATTCTTTCCCATGTGCCTCATTGGTGGGTCTGACCCACACACTCAGGACCTAATTGATTGCTATATTTGGGGTTGGGAAGGAATTTTCCCCTGGTCGGATTGGAAGTGACCCTGGGGGTTTTCCACCTTCCTCTGCAGCATGGGGCACAGGTCACTTGCTCGTTTGAACTAGAGAAAATGGTGGATTCACTGTAACTTGGAAAGGGATTTCACAAAATTGGGTGACTGGGGTCTATTACAGGAGTGGGTGGGTGAGATTCTGTGGCCTGCAATGTGCAGGTGGTCAGACTAGATGATCACAATGGTCTCTTCTGGCCTTAAAGTCTATGAATCTATGAGCATATGTGACATATGAATCAAGGTACCTAAAAGTAGAATAAAATGATTAGTGTGTTCTGCATACTACAGAATATTTTCTGCAAGTATCCCCTTGAAAAATGAAAGATTTTGCTTCTGCCATGTTTACGCTAATTTTATGATCACTTTTGGGGAAAAATAAATTAATCTGTCATGTTTTCTTCACTTAAACTCATAAGAACATAAGAACGGCCATACTGGGTCAGACCTATCTAGCCTAGTATCCTGTCTTATGACTATGGCTGGTGCCAGATGTTTCAGAGGGAATGAACAGAACTGGACAATTTATTGAGTGTTCCATCACCTGTCATCCAGTCCCAGCTTCTGGCAGTCAGAGGTTTAGGGACACCCAAGCATGGGTTTGCATTCCTGACCATCTTGGCTAATAGCCATCAATGGACCTGTCCTTCATCAACTTATCTAATTCTTTTTTGAACACAGTTATACTTTTGGCCTTCAGAAAATCCCCTGGCAATGAGTTCCACAGTTGACAATGCATTGTTTGAAGAAGTATTTCCTTATGTTCGTTTTAAACCTGCTAACTATTAATTTCACTGGATGACCCCTGGTTCTTCTGTTGTGTGGAGAGGTAAATACCACTTCTTTATTCCACACCATTCATGATTTTTATAGATCTCTACCATATTTCCCTTTAGTTGTTTCTTGTTTAAAGTGAACGGTCCCAGTCTTTTCTTTTTAATCTCTCCTCATATGAAAGCTGTTCCATCCCTAATCATTTTTATTGTCCATATCTGTACTTTCTCTAATTCTAATATCTCTTTTATGAGATGTGGCAACCAGTACTGTACACAGTATTCCAGGTGTGGGCATAAAATGGATTTATATAGTGGCATTCTGATATTTTCTGTCATATTATCTATCACTTTCCTAATGGTGCCTAACATTCTGTTAGCTTTTTTGACTGCCACTGCATACTGAGCAGATATTTTCAGAAAATTATCCACAATGACTCCAAAATCTAACAGCTAATTTAGACCCAATCATTTTTGTATGTATAATTGAGATTATGTTTTCCAATGTGCCATACTTTGCTTTTATCAACATTGAATTTCATCTGCCATTTTGTTGCCCAGTCATCCAGTTTTGTGAGATCCCTTTGTAGCTTTTCACAGCCAGCTTTAGACTTAACTACCCTGAGCAATTTTGTATTGTCTGCAAACTTTGCCATTTTACTGTTTACCTCTTTTTCGAGATCTTTTTAAAATATGTTAAACAGCTCTCAACCCAGTACAGATCCTTGGGAGACCCCGTGATTTACCTCTCTCCATTCTGAAAACTGACCATTTATTCCTACCCTTTGTCTCCTATCTTGTCACCAGTTACTGAGAACCTTCCCTCTTTTCCCATGACAGCTTACTTTTCTTAATAGCCTTTAGTAAGGACCTTGTCAAAGGCTTTCTGAAAGTCCAAGAACACTATTACCAATGGATCATATGTTTGTTGACCTCCTCAAAGAATTCTAGTAGATTGGTGAGGCATGATTTCCCTTTACAAAAGCCATGTTGACTCTTTCCCAACATATCATGTTCATCTATGTGTCTAATAATTTTGTTCTTTACTATAGTTTCAATCAGTTTGCCTGGTACTGAAGTTAGGCTTACCAGCCTGTAATTGCCAGGATCTATTCTAGTACCTTTTGAAAAAATTTACATTATATTAGCTATACACAAGTCATCTGGTACAGAGGCTGATTTAAGCGATAGATTACATACCAGTTATTAGTTTTGCATCTTCATATTTGAGTTCCTTCAGAACTCATGAGTGAATACCATCTGATCCTGGTTACTTATTACTGGTTAGTTTATCTTTGTTCCCCAAATCACCTCTCTTGGACACCTCAATCAGGGACAGTTTCAGAGATTTATCACTTTAAAAGGATGTCCAAATCTCCTTCATATCCTATGCAGTGAAGACCAATGCAAATAATTAATTTAGCTTCTCCACAATGGCCTTGTATTCCTTGAGTGCTCCTTTAACAACTTAATCGTCCAGTTGTCCCACTGATTGTTTGGCAAGCTTCCTGCTTCCAATGCACTTAAAAAGAAGTTTGTTGTCATTTTTTGTGTCTTTTGCTATTTTGTTCCTTGGTATTACTGTGTCCCATTGATTATCATTGTTCCTCCACATTTCTATTATGCCTATTATCAATATCCTCATTTATTACCAGGCACTCGAGTTCACCCATCTTAGTATTTAGACTTCTAGCGTTTGTATAGAAGCTCTTATAAATTTTTGCAATATTAGTTGTCACCCTTCCTGTCAGATAATTGACTGGGACTCTTTTTCACGTGACTGTTTCTCTTCAGTTCTTACCTGTATTTTATCAACTTCTATCCTGTCCTCTTTACAAGCATATAGAGTATATCCTTTAATAAATCTTCCCTTAAGGGGTGTGTCTGTGTGAACCATGTGCTCTTCTGCACTTGTCAGCTTTCCCCCAGCTCTTAGTCTATGACCTTTTCAATTTTACAATCCAGCAGTCTGGTTCCATTTTGGTTTAGGTGGAGCACTTCCTTCCTGTTTAGGCTCCTCCTTTCCCAAAAGGTTCCCCAGTTTCTAATAAATCTAAACCCTTCCTCCCTACACCACTGTCTCATCCACACATTGAGACCCTGCAGTTCTGCCTGTCTAACTGGCCCTGGATGTGGAACTGGCAGCATTTCAGAGAATTCTACCATGGAGGTCTTGGACTTTAATCTTTAACCTAGCAGCCTAAATTTGCCCTCCAGGACCACTCTCCTACCTTACCCTATATAACTGGTACCTACATGTACCACACCCACCAGCTCCACCCCAGCACTGCACGTAAAGCTATCTAGATGTCTTGAGAGGTCCACAACCTTCGCACCCAGCAGGCAATTCACCATGTCTTTCTCCTGGACATCACTAACTCAACTAGCTAGATTTCTAATAACTGAATCCTCCATTACTGTTACCTGTCTGTTCCGAATAGCTAGGATCCTCTCCCCTGGAGAGGTATCCTCAGTGTGAGAGCATGCCATGACATCATCTGGAAGGAGGGCCCCAACTAGGAGATCATTTCCCTCCACTCCATGTTGATGTTCTCCTTCCTTGAGATTTTCATCTTCCTCAACAGCACAGCAAATTAAAAAGTAAAAAATCAAAACAGATTGGAAAAATAAATTGTTTGACCCAAAACAAAATGTTTAGTTACCATTTTAAATATTTTTGAATTTCTCAAATAATAAAAGGAATTATGAAACAAAAAGTCATTTTGAGCCAAAAAATCAAAACTTTTTTTTTAAATGTCAAAATGATTTTGCAGATTTTTTTTTCTTCTCTAAATGAACACTTTGGGATAACTGACAAGATTCTGAAAAAACTTTGTGAAATTCCAAATACTAAAAAAAGTGGAGGAAATAGTATTTTCCTAGTGAACATTCTACAAGGAGAAAACAGGCTACATTTGTTGAATAAATTATTTGTTGTGAATTACTAGTTTAACTCTACAAATAACCTAGGTGTCTGTGGGACCGGGAGCAGCCTCAGTACAAAACTTGCACCCACATTGGATACTATTGTCCTCTAAAATTAGAAGAAGTAGCATTGATAGGAGCAAAAATGGGGGCCTGTTTTGTCCAAAACTTGGTGGCATTTGGATATTTGCACCATGTAATTCACATATGAGGTTAGACTGTGCTTTTAGGCACAGCCCAGAGGAAAGGGTAGTACATAAACTGCAGCACTTCAGGAGTAGCCCTGGGAAGCAATGTGACTGTGAGACACCCCTCTGAATCACAATTCCTCCCCATGCTTCCACCTTGCTTTGAGGTCTTAGGAATTTGCTTCTGGCCTATATCAGCAGCAATTTCCAGAGTGTGGACTCAGAGCGCCACCCATCCCTCATCCCTTTCTGTCACTATCCACCTACCTGCTTTGAAGGAGAAATAATCAGGAATGCAGAGCATGCTTCTCCCTGCACACCTGGATCAAAGGTCTGCATAGTTAAAGGAAGGTCTAAGGGGAGCTCTTAATCCCTCATATATTCCAAGGCACAATATAGTCCTCAGTGACTACAATACAAGCCATATAGCTGCTTGAATAAACAACTCACATGAACCAACTTGTACTTTGATGTGTCTTTTAGCTAGAGTAGCGATCCAAAGACACAGTGATCCAACAGTCAAGAACGTCCATGTAGGTTTGAGAAACTCACTTGAAGACTCTGAATCCATAAATCAATTAATGGTTATGCTCATCTTTTATAGTAGTTCATTCTGAAGTTCATTCTAACTTACTTCTAAAAAATGTATTCACAAATAAATAGAGCCAGGGCCCACTAAGGGCAGTGATGTAAAACTCCCATCTTTATTTGGATTTCTATTGTATGGGCTAAAATGTATTAAGTGCATTTGAGATACCAGGTCTCTATGAAAGTTGTACCAAGTGTTAGGATGTGACCCTAAACTTATAGGGTGGGATTTTCAGAAACACTCAAAATTGGCCTCACTCTCCTCCAAATAATGTTATGACTCCAATGGGAACAGAGTTAGGCTCATGCTAAATGCTTTTGAAACTCCGAATTATAATGCCTTATCTCATTGTCACTGAAGCTAATTACAAAACTCCCATTGACTTCAGTGGTACAGTACCTCTGGCTTATGAGAGTCAAATTAACAAGTTAACTGAGCTAATATATCAGGAAAATGTATGTTTAGTGAAACATTTACATAATAAATATTCTGGCTTAGATAGATTCCCCTCCAACTGTTAGGAAAGAGGGCAGGGAAGCTATTTTAGATATGGAGTCATTTCTTGAAATGATTATATTACCTAATATTTCTCTAACCCGTAAGGTTAAAAACCATCTGGACTGATTTTCATACATGCATATTTCTCTCGTCAATCCTGATCTTGTCATTCATACTAAAATTATTTCTAATATGTATGTAATGAATGATTGCCAGCTATTTTTATCCATAGAAATAAAACACATTTTATTCCTTTTAGAACACCAGTCTCCATTATTAGATATCCTTTAGATGTATTTTCACCAATAGGGTCAATAGCATTTGTCCATGCAGAAAAAGCATTAAACAGAGTGGACACTTTGATCTGGGGAGCCAAAAATGTACACAGTATTCAGGGGGGGAGCATATACCCTAAGAGTTGCAATTGCTTCATGCTTACTTCTTGCTCTGGGGGTAGCAATTTACTGGTGACTTAAATCAACAGCAAACTACAAGATCCCTCTGCTCTACTTGCATTGGCCAGCTCATTGTCCTTCTGCTTGAGGAGGGAATAAGAATCTTGCAATTTCCATTTACTCCTCCATGCCCAGACCAGCCTGCCCAGTGCTATAAGGGAAGGCTTTTACTCCTATCCCCTTGAATGTGCTTGGACTTTAAATTTATGGGGGCAACTGTGTGGATGGTTAGACCTGTGGGCCATCTCTATAAATCTTTTGAGAGTAGAAACATGTTGTAAATAATAATATCCAAACTGTATGTATGTTATTATTTATTGTTTATGAAGTACTGTGAGCATGCTTTGTGCTATATAAACATATGAAGACAATCTTTGCTGCAATCCAAACTAATTATACTGCTGAAACATATTGATATGTGATTAAAACATCTTGGAAGGAACAAAAGATAGTTAATCTCATGGCTGATAATCAACTACAAAGAACTATTTAATGTGAATATAATCTACATCTAGACTTTAAAATTCAGTTCAGTTAATAGATGCTATCATCTAAGAACAGCAATTCCATGCAAGACGTTTCCTGACACAAGCTCTGTGATGCTATTTGAAAACAAAGATCCTCTTGAGTTTGTAGCGGAAGAAGAGATGTTATCTGCAATCCAAAGCAGAAGAGTGGTAAATAAATGTGACTATTGCCATTTCATATGGCAGCAAAAAATCTTGACAACTGCTTGGTTCAGTCAAATTAATATTAACAGCAAGATGTCCAAGGGGGAACAGCCCCAAAAGCTTGAGATTTAGTCAAAGTAAAAGGTGCCTCTTATGTAGCAATGTCACTATCAGCCTTCACTGAATATTTATTGTGTCACTGTTCTACGGATGTTAAAATAAAACATTCTGAAGCTTTTGGAAGGCAAAAAAATTGTATATACCTACTAGACAAAGAATGCTACAAATAATACAAAATATCTATTGAAATACTCTTGTAACTGAGATTGAAGAATGCAGGACTGTAATGGAAAAAAGTGCTAATGGCATGAACATTCGGAGTAATTGCTGTATAAGCATTCAGGATACATTTCCCCATAGAAAGAACTAAAGATGCCATGCAATCCAGCTGCACCCAGACAAACATTAAGAGACTGCATGGGATAAAGCACTCTATCTCTCAAATGAAACTCGGATGTTACTTCGTGTTGCAGACCAGGAGGGTAAACACAAAAGGAGAGTAGATACACGGGACCATCTATCTAGGCCATGTGGTCTCTGTAAGCAGCCATGGACTTGGGGGTTCCCTGTTGTAAAACTCATGGTCCTCTCTTTTCCCTCACACCCCTGCATTCTTCAATCCTCTGCATCTCCTATAGTTCCAAGGTTGCCATCTTTTTAATGGCTGGTAACCAGACCCCTGCGACCGTGCCCCCTGCTCTGCCTCTTTCCCCAAGGTCCCGCCCCTGCTCCACTCATTCCTTTGAGGCCCTGCTCCCTTCTCTGCTTCTTCCCCCCAGGGCCCTGCCCCAGCTCTGCCTTTTCCCCCCAGATTAAAAAAAACAGACATCAGGACTTGTCAAATGGCACCTGGACACACAAGCCGAAACCCGGACTCTTCCAGGTGAAACCCAGATGGGTGGCAACCCTGTATAGTTCCTTATGATCACCCAATTCTCTGCTGTTGCTGCTCATATTTTTCCCAGCAGCCCAGAAGAGTGAAAATGGCACCTTTCTGGACATTTTCTATGCTGGTCTTGCCAGGATACCATGCAGTTGCTTGGAACTGCACCAGCTGCACAACAGTACAAATTCAGGGCTTGGTTCTCCATTGTCCTGCAATTTGTGTCGTCATTTACACCAGTGCAAAGTGGGTGTAAAATGCTACCAAATCAGAATTGTAGTACTTTGCAGAGGTGTAAATGACGACACAGATTGCAGGGCAATGGAGAATCAGGTTCTCAATCTAGGGCAATGGAGAATCAGGTTCTCAAGCTAGTGCTTCTAGCAGCAGAAATATAGAGGTACTGTCATAAAGAGACTGATCCATTTCATAGCTTCCCTTTAAGATATAAAGAGAAACAGTGAAATTGACCAGGCTGGTATCAATATAATTCTGCAGCTTCTGATCCTCTCAGTGACTCACCAAGGAAAGTTAACTCCTAGGCACTGATGGGTGGGTTTTTGAAGACCTGTAAATACAATTGTGGTCGGGCGACAACTCACCGGCGCAGTGCCTCCTGCTCATCATCTTGGGAATTAGCTCTTTCCAGCCCGGAGCACCCTCTGCAGGCTGGTGTCTTGCCTGCCACTGGCCCCTGTGTCCCTCCCAGACCCTGGTGCCCCTCTACATCAGGTTCTGCCCCCACAGTAACCCACAATCTGGGTCTCCCTGTCCACAGGAAACCCCAACCCCCTATCCCCACCTTGCCTCAGTGGCTACTGCCAGTCATCATCTAGCCCTCGCTCCCTGGGCAGACTGCAGTCTGTAAACCACTCATCATCGGCAAGGGGGGTTGGACCAGCTGCCTCTGCTTATCTGTGGGCTGCCCCTTTGCAGCCCCAGTACTTTCTGTGGGCCTTTAACTTGGCCTGCAGCCTGGGGCTTTGCTAGGCTGGAGCTCCCCAGCTCCCTCTGCCCTTCCCCAGCACTGCTCCACCCTAGATACCCTTCTCAGCTTCTCAGGAAGCCAGGTCCTCCTCTCTCTAGCTTTCTAGAGAGAGGGTGTCTTCTACAGCCTCTGGCCCTAAGCCCTCTTATAGGGCCAGCTGTGGCCTGATTAGGGCATAGCCCCAGCTGTGGCTGCTTCCCCCAATCAGCCTAGCTTTACCAGCCACAGCCCTCTCCAGGGCTGCTTTAACCCCTTCAGGGCCGGAGCGGGGTGACCACCCTGCTACAACAATATATAATCCTCACCCACTCTCTTAAACTCTGCCACAACAAGGCTGGGTGAAGGTAAAAGGGGCCTCTGGATGCAAACAGATAAAAAAAAAGAGAAGACACAAACTCTGTTGTTATACTGAGGGGAACATCTAAAAGGAAGTAAAAAGTTGCACAGAAAATCATGGTACCTCCTCAATTGTTGTGCATATGATCTTATCTGAACGGTAAATGAGAGTAGAGCATTCTCTGGTTTATGTAGGGAGAATGTTTAAGGCCAGGAAAGTCTTCAACCTCTATAGAGAGCCAGGAGTGAAATCCTGACTTTATTTAAGTTAATAGCAAAACTCCCATTGACTTCAGTGGGTCCAGAAAGTGATATAGCTCCATTGACTTCAATAGAGATATGTTGATTTAGGAGGATGTGGCCAAGGTTGTTTACTAGTTTGCTTATGGGAGATGTTGACGAAGCGGAATCATTTGTAAATGTTTTCCTTTACTCTTCCTGAAGGGTGTTGGTTGGGGGTGGATATGTTGCTACAGAGAGGATTCACCATAATCTATAAAGAGATGCAAAAAGATGGCGCTCTTCCAATAGAGGGCAGACTGAGGGGAGGGAATTCTGAAGCACTTAGAGGAGAGGAAAGTGATCAGGAACAGTCAGCATGGATTCACCAAGGGCAAGTCGTGCCTGACTAACCTAATTGCCTTCTATGATGAGATAACTGGCTCTGTGGATGAGGAGAAAGCAGTGGATGTGTTATTCCTTGACTTTAGCAAAGCTTTTGATACGGTCTCCCACAGTATTCTTGCTGGCAAGTTAAAGAAGTATGGGCTGGATGAATGGACTATAAGGTGGATAGAAAGCTGGCTAGATCGTCGGGCTCAACGGGTAGTGATCAATGGCTCCATGTCTAGTTGGCAGCCGGTTTCAAGCGGAGTGCCCCAAGGGTCGGTCCTGGGGCCGGTTTTGTTCAATATCTTCATTAATGATCTGGAGGATGGCGTGGACTGCACTCTCAGCAAATTTGCAGATGACACTAAACTGGGAGGAGTGGTAGATACGCTGGAGGGTAGGGATAGGATACAGAGGGACCTAGACAAATTAGAGGATTGGGCCAAAAGAAACCTGATGAGGTTCAACAAGGACAAGTGCAGAGTCCTGCACTTAGGACGGAAGAATCCCATGCACTGTTACAGACTAGGGACCGAGTGGCTAGGCAGCAGTTCTGCAGAAAAGGACCTAGGGGTTACGGTGGACGAGAAGCTGGATATGAGTCAACAGTGTGCCCTTGTTGCCAAGAAGGCTAACGGCATTTTGGGCTGTATAAGTAGGGGCATTGCCAGCAGATCGAGGGACGTGATCGTTCCCCTCTATTCGACATTGGTGAGGCCTCACCTGGAGTACTGTGTCCAGTTTTGGGCCCCACACTACAAGAAGGATGTGGAAAAATTGGAAAGAGTCCAGCGGAGGGCAACAAAAATGATTAGGGGGCTGGAGCACATGAGTTATGAGGAGAGGCTGAGGGAACTGGGATTGTTTAGTCTGCAGAAGAGAAGAATGAGGGGGGATTTGATAGCTGCTTTCAACTACCTGAAAGGGGGTTCCAAAGAGGATGGATCTAGACTGTTCACAGTGGTACCAGATGACAGAACAAGGAGTAATGGTCTCAAGTTGCAGTGGGGGAGGTTTAGATTGGATATTAGGAAAAACTTTTTCACTAGGAGGGTGGTGAAGCACTGGAATGGGTTACCTAGGGAGGTGGTGGAATCTCCTTCCTTAGAGGTTTTTAAGGTTAGGCTTGACAAAGCCCTGGCTGGGATGATTTAGTTGGGATTAGGTCCTGCTTTGAGCAGGGGGTTGGACTAGATGACCTCCTGAGGTCCCTTCCAACCCTGATATTCTATGATTCTATGATTCTATGAATGGGGGAAGGAACACTTACTCTGGAGTTGCATTGTTTTTATTCGAGGCAGTATTTGGCCAAGAATATGTAGAAATGTAGGACATTTTTCACATATTAATCCAAGATGGTTGTTTAAGTACCTTCTTGGTAATGGCTGGAGGTCTTCTATTGTCTGAGAGTATCAAGTGCCCATGCAGACATAAAACACAGACAGTAGAAGCTATTATTGCTGCAGGAGATTTAAGGCAGTAAGTTGTAACAATTTTTTAGTTTTTGAGCTAAAAAATGACCCCCAATAGTTATGAGTACAAGCCTGATCAACCCTCCCGGGTCTGTACTTGGGTGGCTAGCCCATGCCACTGCCCATGCTGCAACATCCACACTGCTATTTTTATAAAGCTAGCTTGAGCAGAACTAATGCATGTTTGCCTACCTGGAAGGCATGGTGCCAGCTGCAGTGTAGACATACCCTTTAAGGTGTCTACAGTAGACCAAATCTAGCCTTGTTTACAGCATGGAGCGCCACTGAAATATATAGAGAGGCATGGAAATAACGAAGGGCCACTATAAATATATATTATATACTCTTGTGTTTATTGATGTGCGTTTCGGCATATGCTGGAAACTAGTCCAGAGTTTCCTTATCTGTTAATCTTCTTACACAAATGCAAGAAATGTCAGGCCTCTGCAGAGCACTTGAGGGTCAAATAAGCCTAAAATATCAGAGTGAAGGAAGAATTCTTCAGCATGGTATGAGAGGAGACAGTGCATGAAAAAAGTGGCAAGGGGTCAGGAGGGGAACACACAGGATAAAATACTTTCATCTATTGTATTGGGGTCAATAGGCTCCCATCAGGAAATCTTGAGCCCAAGATTAATTACTTATTGCCGTAGGTAAACCATTGTGCTCTTGAAGACACTGGGGTGACTTTAGGCATCTTTCAGATTTCTGGTTCACACATTACAATTCTCTATATCTATATCTCTCTATATAAACACAATAGTGGCTAAGAATGTAGTGGTGGGTGGCAATGAGGAGCCTTTTAACTCATTCTAATCACAAGCTTTTCAAGGGCACGTTCAGCTCGGATAGAAATGCTGGGAAACCAATTATTAGATATTGCTAAAGAATTTCATAGCTATTACGAATTGCAGGCCAAGATTATTATGATTCACTATTATGATTCACTATGTAGGAAATATAGTCTTAAAAAATTCCCAGACTTCTTATTTAAGACTCTGCCAATGCTTCATTCTTGGAACTTGATAATTTTTGTATACATTTTGGGAACTCTCGTTCTAAATTTAGACCCAAATCCTGTGGTTGTCAGCTCCCAGACAGATGTGGTCTTGCTGTAAAGCAACAAAACAAATAAAAATAGCCTTTTGGTTCTCACAGGAAATAACGATTTGGGAGGCGGGGGGAGTGAAGAAACCAAAAGCACAATATTGCAATCTTTATTGTGGAAAAATTCCTATTAGAAATTTAAGACAGAAACATTTAAACCCAATGGGAGTTTTGCTTGAGTTAATACAGCAGGGTTGGGTCCTTGGGTTGCATGAATGTTTTAATAAATTGTATCCCAATATTTTAGACAAAAATATGAATAGTATAATTGATCGTCACTTCTTGTCCTGAATTGTTACATAGTGTTGCTTTGCTGTGCTGTGTTCCACTGCATAGGTGGCTACATTTCAGTGACAGGTAAAGTGGTCTCTACATACACATCCTTACCTTCCTGTTAGGAGTATTGTGAGGGCTAATTAGCTAAATATTGATAAGTGCTCTGATAGTTCACTTATTACATCATTTATCATAAAATCTTTCTATCATAAAAATATTTGAATAAATATTTAAATAGAACCCGCAATAGGAGAGTGAGGGTCCTTGTCTTCCTCTAGTGGCTGGTCCACATAACAGGTGAAACAGTCTCCAACACCTGCTAGCTAAGGGCATGTGTCCTGTATTTGAGGTATAGCGGGTCATGTTTATAGCACTTGGAGGTGACAGGTCCTAACGTCACAATCAGCCTCAGTGAGGTCAGTTATAGAAACTTAAATATTACTATGATTTCAGTACATTTTGTGAAAGCTCAGTAATTTTCTGAGCATGTGCACGTTAGGGGAGGAAAAAAAGAACATTAAAGGCTAGGGAAAAACACATGATCTGTCAAAACCCTTACTTTGTTAACGCTCAGGAAATCCAATCATCTTGCATCTAGTCAACTTAACTCCCAAAGTATAGCTAGTGGTTCTACCTGCCTTAAAATGATATATATTCTTCTCCATCTGAAACACAGCCTTCTTGTTCCATGAAGCATATAATTAGTAACATAGCTTTATTTTCACCAAAAGGAAAAAAAAAAGCCTAACAAACTAAGGTAGAATCTTTCTCTTGGTTTCCCAGTGTGTTTTGTGTTGCCTTTCTGTCTGCACTCTGTCTAACCCATCATGGCAGGCACAGGGGAATCCATTCCTGCAATGGTGCTTAGCCTTCTGCAATGTGCCATCCCTAACTGTGGGCTGCTGGTGGGCTGCTTGGCCCCCTGCACAGGTTAAAAAGCCTGAGGACCACCCTAGCTTGTGCCCTGGCTACGTTGGTTCTATGGGCACTGTAGAATAGCTGGGGCATAAAATTGCCCCATCTGTAGTATGGTGAAATGAACTGGAGAAAAGAGGGTCCAGTTGCAGGCGGGACCTAGTTTTGTGTGATCAGTGGTTCAGGATCGCAAACTGAAGCCAGGTTACTAACACGCACATTTTAGAGGACATGCGTATAACACTGGTGTCTCAGTATGTGTAATAATGAACCCTTTCCTATAACTCTGCCTCCCTGCTGCATCACTTCTTGCTAAGGAAGCACCGGCTATGCACCTTCCCTTTCGTGCCCGTAGCTCCTGAGGGGTGTGCGGTTGAAGTCAGCTATAGTGGCTACACATCAACTGGGAAGCCCGTTAGACCACAGGTATCCCTTTATGTCTGATTTACAGTCACTTTGAATACCCGACTTTTCAGCAGTTCTAATGCTAACTCTGACATATTGTCCCAGATATTTTGTGCAGATGCAGGACCAGATTGAAAGACTCCCATTGAGTTCAATATCTTTCGAATCAGGTCTTTGTCCTGGAGGTGAAGGGATATGGTTAAATCAAAATGGCCCAGTCTTGTAAAGACATTTGCTAGTTCTTATTCACTGTATAATCAGAGAGAGTTGTGATTGATGTGTACCTTAGCCCTCATGCGCTATAATTTTTAATTCTGTTATACATCAAAATATGGGCTTTAGGGAAGAAATGCCATGATTTTTGAACCCCTGACTTTGATAGCACTTTTCTTACTTACAAGCTGTTATTTAGCATCTGTTGTGGGAAAGAACAAACACATTCCTAGATATTCTTCATGGTCTAAAGGGTTTTAGACATGAGACATAGTTACCAGATTCCTAGTAAAATTTTGGTCATCATGCAAATTAGGAATGATGTGTGTTGGCTAGAGCTGAACAAATAATCAGTAACAAATAATTTATTCAGTGAATTCGCCTCCCTTTCTGTTCCACGTTGTTCATGACCATATTTTTTTCCTCAAATGATATTAGTTATTCTTCATTATTAACTAAGAGCTTGATTTCGGCTTTGTGTTCAGCCCTGTGCATGGGGAGGTATGTTGTTAAGTCACCCCAGGAGCAGCACAGGAAGGCCATCATGCCTTTGGGAGACCCCCATCATTATTAGGGTTATTAGTTGTATCGCAGTAGCACCTACAGGCCCCAACCCCATTGTGCTAGGCCATGTGCTAGCAGCATTTCCTACTGGGGCTACTCATCATAGACTCATAGAAGTGTAGGACTGGAAGGGACCTCGAGAGGTCTTCTAGTCCAGTGCCCTGCACTCATGGCAGGACTAAGTATTATCTAGACCATCCCTGACAGGTGTTTGTCTAACCTACTCTTAAAAGTCTCCAATGATGGAGATTCCACTACCTCCCTAGGCAATTTATTACAGTGCTTAGCCCCCCTCCCCCCCCCCGCCCCCGACAGTTAGGAAGTTTTTCCAAATGTCCAACCTAAGCCTCACTTGCTGCAATTGAAGCCTATGGCAGTAAAATTAAGCACATGCATAAGTATTTGCAGAATTATGCCCAAAGTATAAGATGAGACACAACAGACAGAAAAGATAGACCAGGGAAGCATCAGGAAACAATTCCTCTCCTTATGTCCTTCCTTGCCTATGCCAGCAGCAAATCATTACCCCCTCCATGATGGCCCAGCTTGGCTGCCTGATGCACTGAGTGGGGAGAGCCTGGCCTCCATCCATTCCTCCCCACTCCCTCGTCAGCCCTGATATCTCAGACCATATGTCCAGGTAGTCTGAACAGGCATGTATGGGAGGGTCTTAATTTCTCTTATCCCCCTAAATTGGCATGTAGGCCAAAACACAAAGTAGCCTGAATAATTTCTGAAAGTAATTTTTGGTCAGCAGGGGTTTTTTTTTACTAGCAATTTATTGTAAGTATCCAGTAGTTCAGAATTTGAGTTGCTTTGACTTGATACATTGGACATCCGAAGTTTTCTGTTCCCTGACTGGATAGGCATTATTGTTCGGAACAGATTTCCAGAGCCAACAATTGAATTAAAAAGCGTTTTTCATAAATATGTGCAACACTTACTTAAAATGTGCTGTTTTGGTGAACGTTCTTGCTAGTAAACTTGCTAGGATGTCTGTGGAAAATGGAAAATGAAAAGGAACACAAAGACAAAAAGGTTTTGTTTAAAAATCGGTCTCCGTGTGTATGTCTGTATGTGTACATTTTTTTATAGTAAATTCTCAAGTCCAGTGTTTGTATAATCTTCCTAAATTAGATGTCATTGTCGGTTCTATGTATATAATGTAATAGAAAGTATTTCACTGCTGTGCTGGAAAACACAGGATAAGGCATATATTTTCTACAGAACAACACAACATAATTTAAAAATCAGCCAAAGGTTGGATTAAGGGCTATTCCTATTAAATTAACCAGAAGCAGTAGCATGATGTCCACTTAGCTACCCATTTTCAGCCAATGTTAAAGCTCTGAGAAATTGTTGAAAGAAAAGTATAGGAAACAAATGCCACATTTTTTTCGAGATCTTTCATCTTAGCGAAATAAACTAAATTAGTCTGACAGCATGAGGGAAGGGGTGTGTATGTGTTTGGGGGGGGGGGAAAGTCTATTGTTTCTCATTGGTAGAAGAGAAGAGAGCATTCTACGTTGTTGTCTATCTTCTACTTATTGTAGTAGATGTGGAGGCAGGTATTAAACCATCCAGGTTTTTCATTTGTATGTGTAGATAGTTCTGAACAATGAATGGTTCCATATGAAATAGATACTTGCGGATAGATTCACAAAAGGATTTAGGAATCTAACTGCTACTTTGGGTGTCTAAATCCCAGAATCAGGCCCCAGTGGGATTCACAAAACCCCTGCTCAGCTGCCGCTGAACCCTGTAGGTGCTCATTTGGTGCCTACATTTTTGCAGTAAAAGTTCCCTAGGCGCCTATGTTTCTATCTCTGTACATGAGCATTGCAGCCCCACTCTAGGCATCTGGGCATCTAAGCCCCAGAATGATGCATGAACTGGAGGCAGATAGGCAGTTTGTCTGCCTAACTTGTCTGCAGGTAAGCAGGCTCCGAATTCACCTACCGGATCAGGCCCCCATAGGTTAGCTCACATAAATTGGCTGGAGGAAAGACAGCTCCCCCATAACTTTTAGTCCAGTGATTAGAGTACTCACATGGAATGCGGGAGACCCCAGATTAAGTCCCCCATCCACCTGAGGGAGGGAAGTGATTTGAACAGGAATCTTTCACCTCTCAGGTGAGTGCCCCGGGCACTAGGCTCTGGGATATTCTTGTGCTAACCTGCTCTTAAAAGTCTCCAATGATGGAGATTCCACTACCTCCCTAGGCTCCCTCACAAAATTGTTAAACTTTGGATAAATAATTAGAGTGTCATTGGGCCAGAGTGACACCTAGGATGAGAATGACTCTGTAGTCTCCTGGTTAGAGCACTCACATGAGAGTCTCAAGATCCAGCCCTCTGCTCCAGTCTAGCCCCTATTTGTCCTTTCCATTGGGGATCCTTGAATTTACTTCATCTGTGCCAAAATGAAAACCCTTTCCCTTAAACTGACACATGACCCTTTGTGTTTATTCAGCTGTCAGAATTTATTCTCATTCCTTAAAGAGGGGAAGAACCCTGGGAGCTTCTAAATCATTAAAACTGAGGGTCAAACTTTAAAGTCTCATTAATTTTATTTAAAGCTTTTTTTTAAAAGGCTTGAACAAAATCTTACCAGATTAGGCATAATTTACATGAAGTCTGAGGGTCAACTTCTGCATGGAGTTACACTATTGTAAATCTGGAGTAACTTCACTTCAATCAATGGAGTCAGTCCAGGGTCATAATTATTCTGTTGGTTGAGGGCATGTGATTCCTGTTGAAGTCACTGGGAGCTAAGTGCATAAATAATGTGATGACTGGGCTCCGCGTGTATAACAGTGTTATTGGGAGCAGAATTTAATCTTGTATAGGCAAAAAACTTTGTACAGGAGAAACATTCCTATTGTATATCTCAGAATGAAGGCACTGCACATAGAGCTATACAAACTCAGTGGCTCTGGGATATATGCAATACTAATTTTGGAGTTTGGATCATGCCCCCAGAGTTTTGCTGTTAATTTTGGATTTGACAAAATTTCTACACTCACAATTTGGCTGAAGCCAGTAAAGGGATATTTTGCTTTCTGGTGGAAGTCCAACAAAGAACTAAGGGCTAGATTGATACAGCCTGCCGGGTAATATGGCTTTCCTTGCTCCCCTTCTTTTTCTTGCTCAGATTGTGACTCTGACCATGGTGAGAGGCAAGCAGGGGCTAATCACTTGATTCTTTTGGGTAGGGAGTGGGTAAAGAGTAGAAGAAACCCTGGCCCTGTTCCCTCAGCTTGCCAGCCAGACTATCTGGCTGGGTGGACAGTGGGGGAGTTGCTCTGAAGAAAGTGGCAAAGAAATTTACTCCCTTCCCAAGAGGAAGGTGGAATTGGAGTCTTTGAGTAACAACTTATTCTCTGGCCTGCTCCTGGAGCATCAGATTACCTCTAACTAGATTTTATCTAGCACAGATAGTTCATTGATTGCAGTGATCCAGTCGGGGCATGACAAAGGTCTGCATGCAGTGGTGGAGCCAAACTTTGCAAACGGGGGGAACAGTGGTGGTGGGCTGGAGTGTGAGCCTGTCCTGCATGCATCCGGCAATGGTGGCTCCTGTCCAGAACGGCAGGGCCTGGCTCCCCACTCTGGGGGATGCCCCACTCAGTCATGCTGGAGGGGCAGCCAGGCCAAATCTGAGTGAGTGGCATTAGGACGTGGTGCATGGGGGTGCAGTGCCATGTGACCCCGTGAGCCATGTCGCAGGGCCGGAGTGGGGAGCTNTCATGCTGGAGGGGCAGCCAGGCCAAATCTGAGTGAGTGGCATTAGGACATGGTGCATGGGGGTGCAGTGCCATGTGACCCCGTGAGCCATGTCGCAGGGCCGGAGTGGGGAGCTAGGCCCAGCCCCACAGGACAGAAGCTGCCATTACTGGCTGAGAGAGGAGCCCTCCAGCCCTGTGTGAAAAGCACGTCATATACCTCCTTTTGTCAATTGCATAATATGTTTGAAAAGGCACCACACAAACTGCGGTGTGGTCGCCTCCTCCCCCCAGGCCTTCTTTTAGCTCTGTCACTGTTTGGATGACTATGATGACATTCACACATACAAGAAAAGCCAGGAGTTTCTAGCCAAGCAGAGAAAGGGAAAACTCACTCTAGGCTACTGATATCTGGCATTCAGAAGCAGATCAGGATCCAACTGGACTCCCAAGTAAAAGCAGAACCAGAAGCTCTCCATCTTTGCCATATTCTTTATATTCTGCCTATGATATGTGCAGTAGCTCTTTAATATTGTCTTTCATATCCTTCATTAATGGGACTCCCATTAAAAACAGTTCTGGCTCTAATGGAGAGAAAAGAATGAAGTAAGCACAATTTAATTAATTCTGATCTCACAGATGTGGGCTGGATGAGCATAGAGTAAAGCATGAACAGAACAGACAGGGGTTAAGAGAAAAACAATATCCCCAGCAGTATAAGCATGAACACATGCAAATTATTCCCTAATTCTTTCAAGATGGATAATTTGTTTTTAGTAAATCTTATAAAAAGAGGTTTATTCTAATCATAACATGCTCATATTTTGCGAGGATATTTATTTTTATTTCAAAAGCAACAGAAAAAAAAAGTCAGGGCAAATTTTGCTTTCATTTTAGCCAGAGAAAATCCAGAGTAAATCCAACAAAGCCATTAAGAACTACTTTGGGTTTGCAATGGTATAAATGAGACAGAATTTCGCCCTTCCCCTCCAACAAATGGGTATGTTTCAAGTACATGAAATGCTGGTCCATTGTCTAGGAGGGCATCCTGCAGTCACAGGACTCCTTTGAAAAATAAATAGATGTAGAAGCCAGATTCTGCCATCCTTACTATGCTAAGTAATATCTTTGGCCCAGATCCTTAAAGGTATGTAGGCCCCTAACTCTCATTGAAATCAATGGGAATCAGGTACCTTTATACCGTTAAGGCTCTGGGCCTTACTCCTTCGAATCATTGGGACTCCTCAGGGAATTAGGTGACCAGACAGCAAGTGTGAAAAATCGGGATGGGGGTGGGGGATAATTGGCACCTATATAAGAAAAAGCCCCAAATATTGGGACTGTCCCTATAAAATCAGGACATCTGGTCACCCTAGGTACTATTTGGTGTGAGTAAGAGTGGTTGAACCTGTGTGAACAGTGACCCAGACATGAAAAGCTATATATGAATTATCAATCCCCTGCATCAATCCCTTCAGCTATAGAGGCCAAGCACCGATAGGTATCTAATTATAAACTCTTTATTTGACTGAACTCAGTGGGTCAAATCTTGTAGCAGTTACTCTGTTTTTATTCTAGAGTCCTGTCTGATTTCACGAGGGCTTTTCCCAGAGTAAGGACTTAATAAAACTTCAGGATTTGGCCCAATGAACCTTAATGACTCTTCCAGTAGTTTTCTTGAGCGGCAAGTATATTTTACATGTTTGGCTACCTTCCCGTGGAAGATCTTTGGCCTGCACTGCTACTGACAGAAAGACACTTGTAGTACCGTAAGGTGGCCTTTTGAGCTACTTCTTGATCTTGACCAAATGTCTGACGTGGTAATTAATCACAAAGCCTGGGCTCTAGTTTCGTTTTGTTAATGAAGATGCTCTTTAGTTGTTGTGCTCTGGCTTGATTTATTTTTACCGTGGGGAAAATAAATACTGATTAAATATTGCCACACTTGCTGAGCTCTGATCTGCTTTAAAAGAAAAATGTAGAATAAAAGATAGCATAGTTTAGTGTGATGGAGTGTTCCATTACTGGGACTTGATTTCTGATTGACTGGAGTTCAGAGGATGGCAGGGTTGAAGAGCTATAAAACTTGACCTGCTTTTGAAAGTGTCAGCGTAGCCTGTGATCTTGGCTTAGGCAGAGACCTGCTCCAGCTTTGAAGGGCATCATCAACCTGGGACTAGAGTTGCCTAGAAGCCTGGTTTAGGCCGGAACTTGCCCAGCTTGAAAGATTTGCTCTAGCTCTGAAAGACTTTCTGTAGCCTGGGGACTTGGTTTAGATACAGGCTTGTTTTCAGCTTTGAAAAACTTAGTTAGCTTGGAATCCTGCCCTACAAAAAGGTCTGCTCCAGTTATGAAAAATGTACTCTAACCGGGGAGTTTGCTGTAGCTCAGAATGATTTCATCCAGATGGGAGAGCTTTGTTTTAGGAAGAGGACCTGCATCAGCCTGAAAAGATTCTCCTTAGTCTGAAAAAAGGCTTGTGCTAATTCTGTTGTTGTTTTTTTAAACGGGGGATTATATTGTCAATATGTTGTATGAGAATTTCTGTAACTTTCACTGTTAGTTCCTAATGGACCTAAAATTTTAAAAAGGATATCTTTTCATAATGCTCCTGAGTCTTTCTCTGCCTCTTTCCCCTTCACGGTATTTAAGTCTATGAACCAGTTTCTATGCCTTAAACTTCTGTGTGCCTAGGTATAGGATCAGTTCTTGTATTGACATGATGTCTTTGTGTTTATCTTTCTGGCCTTTTTAAATAGTTTGTTTTGGAGGCAGCTCCCGATATAGGAAAAGGGTCCTGCTGCCAATGTCATGTTATATTTGGTTATGGCATAATTTCTTTCTTGGCCAGTGTTTCAAGTGATCACTTACTGCAACGTGAGTAATTGTTTCATGTCACACTTAAGGAACAAGAGCCCATCTCAAATCCTTGCAAAAATCTGTATGCAGTTCAAACCTGATTATCGGGAAGCCTTGGGGGATATCTGAATATTTTGAATAAACAGGATTTCAGATGAAGGGTAGTTGGACTCTGAGTCAGAAAAAAAAGCTGCTCTTCAGATTCATACCCCCAAAACATATTGAGGAAAACTGGCTGGCTTGTTAGCTTGGCTGACCTTCACCAATTAGTTGACCTGATCAGCAGGTGGCCACACTTCTGGGAGTGTTGGGTAGGAGTACAACCCTGGGGACATAACCTTTACTCCTGGGGGCATTCTGCGCCCCAAAAATTAAAAATTCTGTGCACAATATTTTAAAATTCTGCAACATTCTGAAAATTTTATTTGTCAAAATAACACTACATAATCATGCCAGTTTCAATTATTTGGTAATTTATTTCAAAATACCTGTAGGCTTTTATGTCTGTAACAATACGGACACACACAAAAATTCCCCCAGGAGGAGAGTTAAAGAAACCCCTATGACAACCCAATTCCTGTTTCTCTGCCCCTTCCCCAGAGCCCAGCCAGGGGGCCAGACACCCACAACCCCCCCCCCCCCCCCCCCCCCCCCCCCCCCCCCCCCCCCATAGACCAGCCACAGGGCCCCCCCAGCCAATACACCTGAATCCCCTCCTCCCCAGAGCCCAACTGCAAGGCACCCCTAGTGCAGATACCCGCACCCCATCCCCCCAGAGCCCAGCTGCAGGGCTCCCTTGCCCAGACACCCCCACTTCCCCTGAGCCCAGGGATCCAGAGGGAGAAACAGCCTGATGCTCAGTCACTGGTTCACATGGAGTTTCCTGTGCGCCGCCCTCTCCTTCCCTCAGGGCGTGCTGGGAACTGCAGCTGCCAGGAACCCTCTGGCTCCCTCCCCCTGGCAGTGTCTTCTATGTGTGAGCTGGCCTCTGCCGGGCCCAGCAGCCCCCAGTGGCAGCTAGCATCACCGCAGCTCATTTCTGTGGAGGAAGGGAAATTCTGCGTGCACAACGTTAATTTCTGCAAAATTCTGCATTGCACAGTGCTGCAGAATTCCCCCAGGAGTAAACCTTGGTCACTATTATTTTTATCTGATGGATTATTAGTATTTCAGTAGCACCTAGGAACCCCAATCAGGGATAGGAACTGTGCAAACACAATGTAAGAGACAGTCCCTGTCCTGAGGTGACTACCCATTATGGTTCAGCAAACTAGGGTTGTGCTGTACACTTCTTTAGTTTAGGTTTTGAGTGAGGTTTGTGACAACAGTGAGTGACTGATAGCAAAACCAAGAGCATCACAATTAACATGGAAAGGTCTGTTCATGCTTCCCTGTAGAACTCTGCCAGTGCCCCTCAGTTCTGATTTACTATTTTCAAACTGTTTACAGGGATTTTGGTAGCAAGAAACAAACTTGGCTTACAGGAATGAGGGACCTAAGCAGATTTGAACCTAGCTCTACAGAGGCAAAATGTTAGTGTATGAGCCCACTGTACCACCTAAGTATTCTGAAAACAACCTCAGGTACTCTTTTATAATACATTACTACACCTGGGTTAGCAAAGCTCGCTATAGCAAGTCACGGGTGCTCAATAAATTAATACAGAGTGCCACCTTTAAACACCTGGTGCAGTAAATGTCTCCGTGATTAGATGCTTTTCAACCATAAAGTTTTTAAATAGGCTTTAGTACGTTCCAGCTTGAAAATAACTGGTACTGCGAGCCTAAATTTATCCTCCAGGTCTGACAATTAAATTTCCAAAATGTAATAAATTCCTTCTTACCTGGTTTTGCTCAGTCAGTAATGTAAAACTGACACTCAGTATCCTCCAAAGAGTGAATGGATTTGATGTCTCTGAATTGATTTCTTCCTGTTATCAAAGTCATATGCATAGATAGTTTTTAACTGTACCATAACTCAATCTTTTAGTTTCAAACAGCTGATGGCATTCTGGCTGCCTCTCAGCATCTCACAGTGAATCAGTTGGAGCTGGGGAGATGATCTGAATTGCACAGTACAGAAAAGTTGCACCATAATTAATTATAATCAGGAAAATGTATATATATAAATATAATTATAATTGGGAAAAATGATTTATATTGCAGGTAGCACCCAGCCAAGATCAAGCCCCTTTTTATTAGGCCCAGTGCAAACACACAAGAGACAGTCATTGCCCCAAAGTGCTTGCAGTCTAACTAGACTAGTCAGACAAAGAGAGACACATAGAAATGACTTGGGAGAAGACCCAGAGCTAGGAATAGAACCCAGGTGTCTCACTCCCAGCGCAGTACCCTATGCACTAGATCACATTGCCTCATCCTAGTTTGAAGGTATTTGTCAGTCAAATTTCCGCTCCTTTTCCAGTTTTGTATTTTTAGAAGACACACATCTGCCTGTCGGCACATACGTGCTCTAGTGCTTCTCTAAGAGATTGTGATTCCCCATGTTGAGAGAACATTATTTTAATCTATGGTCAGTCCTCAGAATCCACACTTCAACCTATGAATTGAATTTTGCGGAGGATCACTGCCCTTGAATTGATCTATTGTGGACTGTGGTGGTCAGTATCACACCTGTTAGTTAGGCTGTCTGTGGAGACAGTCACAACTCCTATCAGGTCGTTTGCCTCTGCTGACGTTCTTCCACACTCTCAGAAAAGGAGCCCATTATCCCAATAAAAGGATGATCACTGGACACAGGCCAGCGGTGTTGTCCTTTGAGAACTCTACGGCTGCCCAGGGCAGAGAGTGGAACTCCACTGATGCCCCAGTTCTGCTGCATGCAGGAAAGCCCGGAGGCCTAAGTCACCTTGTGTAGCTTGTAATGTTTGTTTCTATACTTGGCAGACTCCTAAGTCTCAGGAATGCACATCCTTGAATTAGAACTATCTCTGCAGTGTAGGCAATCATTACATCTGATTAGGAAGCATGAAAAGAAACACACATGGGGTTGAATCCGCTCCTCTGAAGTCTGTGGCTTTTTGCTGACAGGAAGGAAATCCTTTTTAAAACATACTTTTTACAGAGTTCACATAGTTTTGAAACTATGTGGGCCAAATCCTGCCCTCACTTACACCCAATCAAGGGATCGGCTAGCCCACAGGAGTGCAGGAAGCTCTGCAGGAAGAATTTGGACCCTTTGTTTTGCTTTTCACCAGCAATTCTTATTCTTAAAATGCACACATTCTGTTTTTTATTATTTTTGTAAAGAGTTTGCTAGGTCTGAATGTGGCAGAGCTGGGAGATCTGTTGTAGAAAGCTTCAATCTGTCTACAGTCATAAGGAAAGGTGCAAAGACTGCAGTGTTCCCTTCTCCTACAGTGTATGTGAGTTAACTAAAATTGGTGTTCACATTCCTCCTTTTGGACATGATCCAAAGCCCCGTTGTCTTTCCATTGACCCCAGTGGGCAGGCCCTTGGGAATCATTCTTGCTTTCTTGGCTCTCCTTGAAATCCATTGTTATTACAAGAAGTTTGATATCTTCTATATCTCTATATCGGAAGACGGTATTTCTGTATATGATGTAATCGTGCAGATTAGGTTGTGTTTGCAGGGCTGCTACTTATACTGATCATAATGCAAAATGCTGCCTATGTTCAGCATAGATAAATTGGTAACAGGACAGGCAGAATATGACCATTGTACACCACAAACCTGTGAACAGACCTACTTTCTCAGAAACCAACATTTTTTAAATTAGTTTGTACAAGAAGTGGGTAAAGCAATTTTGAACTATCTGATCATCTACCCCTGTAATCCTCATGTTGAAATGAACCTGTTCCAGTGGTTTGGGAATTTTCAATTAACTTCAACAGTGCATTTTTATTTTCATACCCTTCTGCCCAGGATCAGAACCAAAAATACCAAAATACACCGAGACACTGATTCCACAATATTTTCGGCCTTCCCAGAAGCAAAAAAAATACTTGTAGTAATTTCAGGCGAAAAGCTATTTACACAAGATTTTGAGTTTTACAGGTGTAAGATGTTCAAGAGAGTTTGGATAATTAATGAGACCTGATCTCCAATGCCTCAATCCTGCACCTTTAGAGCCAATGGGAGTTTTTTCCATTTGCTCCAACAGGAGGAGGCTCAGGCCCCGTGTCCTTAGACCCATTACTAGGGAGCAGCTTCTTTGACATACAGAGACTATGCTTAAAATTAATCCATTGCAAGTCATGCTAAGACAAGTAAGCCTATGGATCAATATTACTGTGGTGACTTTTAGAGTGAATTTTTCTATTTTAAGAAAGGAGCCAGACTGTATTTATCCAGTGAAAGACACGTAATATTGGGAAGTAAGCTTGCAGGCGTCTCCATGCTGCTTCCTCTCCTCTCTGACCTGCAGGGTTGGCCTCTAGAGATGAGAGGGCCAGTCAGCCTCCATAACTACAGTGGGTGAGCAATTGGCAATGAGTAAGTCATTCCAAAAATGCAGCCCTTCTTTTCATTATCCACAAAGAGCTTGTGATTTTTATGAAAGTATTTGCTATTCCTAATCATTAATTAATCATTGTCACGAACAAATCTTGGCCAGCTAGTTTGCAAACTGCCGACTACACAGCTTTATTAGTCACAATTCCCACTCTGTGAATGGCCACCTAAGTCCATGATATGGCTTCCACTATATTGTTTCTGCTTCCAACTGGATGATCTAACCTTTCTAAACATGAGGAAAGCCTGCCACCTGAATAAATCATTGCATCATGGCTCTTCTCTGTGACAGGGCAGTGAAGAACTTTAGGGAGGAAGGGAGTAGGTGATAAGTAGCACTAGTGAATTTCTGGGCATTTGAAATCACTACCACCACAGCTGGTATCACCAGCAATGGATGTGGGGGGAGGTTGATGGGGGGAGGTAAGGACTATGTGGTACATTCTCCATATACTTCTAATGGTGCTGGGAGGAGGAGGGAGAATAGGAGGGAGGTTTTGTCTGCAGCAGCTGCCAAAACAATAAACAGTGGGTGCATGTGTGGTATGGCAGGTTCTTGAGTGAGGAGTGAGTAGCAGCCACCTCAGTTCCATCTATAGACATTTTTGGTCCTCTTCAGCCATTGCTTCAGCAGTGGAGTCTATCTGCTTGGTTCTCCCAACTGTGGTGATGGGTTGGCTTTGGTTTCCAGTGGCCTATAAATGTTTACATGTTCCAGGCTAACATCACAAGGAAACAGCCTGTAGACTTCACTTAAACAAGAAAACTGAGACTCCTCCATGAATCCCTCTGTTCACAAGGGTCTGTCATAAGCCCCCTCCAGCTTATCAGCGGGCCACATGCCAATTACACAGGCAGATGATCAGGTGCACTGTTGTACTACTACCAGGCTCGGGACCCCACTGCTTCCTCTCGGAGTGGTGGTGGTTGCACAGCCCTTCTCACCACAATCTCCTCACTACTGCCGGTCATTTTTATTTCTTTTTTTGTTTTCCTTCTTTTCCTCTCAACCTCCTTCCTTTGCTTTCCCATTGCCAACCCACAAAGAGCTTCCAAAGTGGCAGTGGGAGCATTTGCAGTGAGAATACATCAGTGAATATTCACAGGAATATTCATAGCCGTGGGCATTCCTGAGAGAGAAAATTACTCTTCTGAGAGTCCATGGAAAAAATAAACAAATTGGATTGTTTGTACCTGTTCTCTGAATCCATCCACACCTAATCGTGAACATTCCAACTTGTTTGTCTAGGTAGCTACTTATATGGCCCTCATAACCATAGTATGAGAGCTCCCCACTGTTACTGATGGATTGGTGCACCTCAGTCCCTCCTGTTTTCTGCCTGTGGCACTCAATTGGCTATCTCCTGAGGGCTGTAATACTTTGATCCATTTCTGGTTGTTGAGTTTGGTGTGGAGGTGGATGAGTTGTGTTTAGTGGTCTGTGATATATAGGAGGTCAGACTAGATGATCTGGTGGCCTCTTCTGACCTTAAACGCCATAATTCTATCCTCACAACGTTATGAAGAAGCAAAGCATTATGCCCACTTTACAGATGGTGAAGTGAGGCATAGGGTTTACTAAGTGGCTTGCCCAAGGGCACACAGGAAGCGGCTGAGACAGGAAGTGAACCCAGATCACCTGAATTTAAGTGCCATTATCCCCTGCACCATGCTTTCACTTTGTCCAGTCTCCTGGGACTGCCAACAAAAGTGAACACAATGGTCCTCTGTGGACTAGATTCAACTCTACCACTAGAAGTGGGCTTTCCCGGCTGCGCTACTGAATGAAGAATGAATTAATACTTGCTTTTGAAAAAAAAAAGAGAAGAATTATCACTATTTAAACCAGACTCACTTATTGAAGCACAATATTTACAGTGGAGACATGCATTATTGCTAACACATTGCACAGTGCCTAGAGTAAGTGGAAGCTACTGTCTACATTGGGAACAATAGAAACCAGAAGTGCTAACACACCATTTCACTTTCATAGAATTTCACAGACAAATCTATATTTTTGCATGATTGCTTACACCGTCAAAATCTGTTTTTCTCTCTGTTTCAAGCAAATGTCTATTTTCACATTGAAAATGTGAAATCCACAAATAATCATGATTTTGGGGTGAAATCTATCACCACTTGTAAAACTGGGCTCCCTTCTGCCCTCTTTCACTCAGAAATGGGTTTATTTCTTTCACAAGAAAGTCTCACTTTCACTAGACAACAGTACCATTTTGGCTTTTAAAAGGTATGTCTCAGTAAAATTTTCCACAGAAATGAGGTCCATTTTGGAGTTCACAATGAGATACAAAAAGCCTTGTAATACAAAAATACTTTGCACCTTACTCATCTCATCCTATGACAATTTGTCATTTCATTTCCAAATAAACAGGAAAACATTATATGCTGCGCCATAGTGTCATCCCCTGATGTCACGTTATCCATACAAGAACTTAGTCTGGACAGACATTTAAGAGCACCATATGCTGTGACTAGGCAAAGAGGCATTTGTGACATAGCAAACTGATGCTGCATTTCCTTCCTCTAGTGCAATTTCACTAGCCTTGATGACTGTGTAGTCCTTATTAACATATCATACCCTACATACTGTTAATTCTCAGTAAGATGCTAAGCCACTGGAAGCTTCTGCAGAATGCCAGTATGGAAACAAGCTCCCACACACATAGCCTAATGTAACAACAGTCCACAATTATTGGTAAGGAAGTTTCATTTTGGGGGCTGGTAGGGGGGCAGGATTTAAGAAACTATAAATCTTTCTAGTCTCACGTCAAAACATCACTCAGTCTGAAGGAAAAAAGGTAGCTCCAATGCCAGCCTCTGACTTTTGGGGGCTTGATTTGGCAAAAGGACCACACTCTTTGCATGTCCTTTCTCTCCTTCTTCATGCTGTGCATCATTTCAGCTGACAGATTTACACAGGAAACCTGCCTCAGTGAGGCCTACCGTAGTTGGTGGCAAACAAGAATATGAGGGAATTAACTTCTGGCCTGCTGACAGTGGCTAAATCTGCCAAAGCAGAGCTGGGTAATTTGGTTTCTTTCCTTTGTTGATTTTGTGCCAGCCCACAAGAGAGGATTAAGCAGCTAAATTCTGCATGGAGAACTCTACCCCTTTCACTCAAATCCTATTGTCTTGATAGAATGACAGTAGCTAGTTGTGCCAATCTTTAACATCTTGCTGGCATTTCCCCAGAACATATCAGCTTTTGGTCCCTGAAAAGAGGGATTTGTTAAAGAACTAAAGTTAAAAAGAAATAAAAAGTGACAGACAAGGATGAGAAGCCATGGAGTAAAAGTTATGCCTTGTATTAATTAAAGGAACAAAGTTCTCTAATCCTAATATAGACTCTACAGTGAAATGTCAGTAAGTCCCTAACTGTTCTTGTCACTGTAGCACATTAACAGTGTTCACTCCCTATTATTCACAGTGTTTGATTCATTCAGGAGTTCTGCGCTATAGAGCTCTGAGAGGCTTTTCATTCATCTTACTCATTAACTTTGGGTGCAGAACACACTGAAAAATAAAGAAAGTCTTCTGCTCCCCTATAGGCATCACCGCCTCTTGAATAAACTTACTTTAAAAAGGCCAGGGACTGACATAAATTGTTGCCAAAACTTGAACTGAACCCAAACCCTCCTTGAGCTTCAGATCCATTTGTTTAATTATCCTTTGAAATTTTAATACCAAAATGCTGTGAGAGAGAGGCTAGTTATCATGTGCTTCTGAACAGAATAACTCATAGATTTAATTCCAGGACTGCGGCCATCTAA
Source organism: Platysternon megacephalum (assembly GCA_003942145.1). NCBI lineage: Eukaryota > Metazoa > Chordata > Testudines > Platysternidae > Platysternon > Platysternon megacephalum. The sequence continues at coordinate 10,313,642 of QXTE01000012.1, forward strand.
TCTGAACTCCTGTATAGCATGGGCCATAGAATTTCACCCAGTGATGCCTGCATCAAGCCTTGTGGCTGAGTTTTGGAGAATACCTTTCGAAAGGGCATGCAGTCTTGAGATAAAGATTTCAAGTGATGGAGAAATATTTAAGTTAAGATTAAATGTTTTTGGAAAGCCAGGAAGGGCTAAATATCTCATGAGGAAGCTTGCTCTCCTGGGAGGTTGAGCCTGGTATTCTACAGATCAAAGACGCTTTCGGAAGTTTGTAAAATGTTCAAGTGCTTTCTTTAAGCGAACGTCTGAAACATTTGCAGTTCATCCTTAAATAGCTCTTGTCTTCATTGCTTGAGTGGAAACTTGAATGGGGAAGGGGAGGAAGAGCTAACCAAAGATGATATGTCCCTTTTCCTAAGGAGCAAGCTATAGCTATGTTAAATCAAACAAATCCACAGCCTTAATATATTTTTCTAAAGCCATTCATAAGTGTGACCTGGCTAAGGTATTTAGTTGTATCTAACAATTTCCACAAAACTTACTCATATATTTCCTCTGTTAAACACAGGGAAAAAGTTTCCAGGGCAGTTCCTACAAAAACCATTACCTATGAAAGCAGACTAGTAGAATGGAGAATACTACTTACAGGAAAGACAAACATTAAACTTTAAAGTTGAGAGGAAAGAAAAGCTTATTAATTAATAAATCCATATGTGGACATTTTTTTTCTTGTTACAATTTGCTCCGTATCACCTGTGGATGTTATGTATATCATGAAATATATCACATCAAGCCACAGGATTCAATTATTGCTGCAGATCTAGATTCACCTATTTGAATCTGAGCTTTGGATTCTGCTTATTCTATTGTTATTAGGGTCTGTCTATATAATTTATAACCAGATCTGTGTTTGGAATTCAAATACCCTCAAAATATGAGGTGTCCAGAGCAGGGTTTCCATTTACGCCCATGTCTATACAAAGCAGACTTTTTCTTTTCTTTTTAAAGGAACAAAAGTCCAAGCAATGTTTTTAGACAGATGGAATAAAGTGATAAGGAAGTGGTAGTAAGGTAACGTAAACCAACAAACTAGGGGCAAAAATCCTAAATCCATGAAAATCAAAGGCAACATTTCCATTGTCTTCGACAGGGTCAGAATTCCACACTAGACATTTTTCTCTTATGCATGATTTCATTTTATTGGTACGAGCTAGTGGCACAACAGCAGAGAGTCTTACTCTCTAGTGAAAAAAGCCAATAGCAAATTAGACTTGTGAGCATTATTATCAAATCTAGGCATTCACAGCTCACTTATCCCCATAGTACACAACCTCACCCAGGATCTAGTCTATGAACATATAACATAATTTGTTCTTGAACACACATTGGTGCGTTTTCAAGGTGCTGAACTGAATTGTCTGTATTGGCCTGCTCCCATGGAAGACAACAGGAATTTTACTATAGATTTCAATGGAAGTAGAGCTAGGTCAGTGCTGTGTGCTTTAGAAAATCCTACCCTATGGATCTAAAACCTCATATAACACTTAAAAATATGCTCCACCCACGTAATCTTGCTCCAATTATTTTCACCTGGGAAAATCAGAGAATAATTTTTGGTCAAAGTAGTCCTAATATACAGGAAGAACTCATTAGTCTAATGCATTGGATGTGTGTGTTAGCTCTACACCTCTCTAGCACTGTGGATATTCACCCGGGAGCTTTTGTTGTCCCTTATATGGCTTGATTGGCGTAAGGAAGCCAGAATCTGGATCATTGTTAGGAAAATATTTCAGTAATGCAATGATCCCAGACCCTGGAAATAGCTATATGCAGTGGAAGCAAACTTGGCCACACTGCTGGGAGTACATAGCTGCATAACACCCAAATCCACATCTGATACTGAAGAGTTAATAATGGGTGGATCGCTAAGGTAGAGTGAGGAGATCCAGGCATTTCAGCATCTCTCCCCATCAATGGCTGTTGTGCAATCTATCTCTGTAAGAATTTCTGTTTCACCTGCCACCATAGTATCTGAGCTCCTCACACATGTTGATGAATTTATCTTCAGAACTCCTCTGTCACGATAGGGATGGGAGAAATTATGTGACTTGACACTATCATCTAATAATTTTGTGACACAGCTTGGACCTGACAGCAGCTTTTTTGATTCACCAGCCCATATGCTAGTCACATGACCATTTACCTTCCCTCTTAGCATGTAATTCTCAACCATGACTGGTTGCAGCAGAGGGAAGTGTGGTATGCCTCTCCCACACAATGCGAAAGGTCACTGAACTGGTAACTGAAGAAACTGAAGGAAATCTGTTTTAACTTTTGTTGTTGTTGTGGTTGTTGCAAATGCATATTGCCTTGAAAATGGCCCTACTTTCAGTCATTACATTATTCACTTTTAAGGGTATTATCATCCTTTTCATTTTTCGTTTTTCGTTTGTTTTCTTTTTGCAAATGCTGGGGGGAAACATTGCTTTTGAAGTCAGTGGTGTGGGGTTACTGTAGATTCACATAGGGGTGAATGAGACCAGTCTAGCCCATTTTGTTTTCAAATACACAACAAAATATGAAAGAAGTCATATTTGAGAGCTTTCAAATGTATTGCAAAAAATCCTGCAGCTCTGTATTATTGTCCAGCTGGATCTCAATAGTGAATATGTATTAATAATGTTTCAGCATAGGATCATTCCCCTAATCAGATACATTTTTGCAAGCCCCAAAGATATAAGGCTTACATAGAAAAGAAGCCCTCTGCTTCCTCATAAAAGAAAGTGAGAAAGCTAGCTTTGGCAGTCTTTATTTACATAGATTATAATTTTGCATCAGTGCGGTTCTGTACATTGTTTTATGTGATATTGTTTGGAACCTGCTTGTGTTCTGTTTTTGGCAAATTTATTATATGGTTCATGTAAATATATTTATGAAGGAGTGGAGAACTGTGAAAGGTTATTATTATGCACATGTGGTACAGTACAGATGGAAAAAAGTTCAAAATGCAAAATATAAATTAGAGAGATAAAACAAATGTATAAGTACAAAGAAAGAAAAGGAAAATGTTACAAATGTCAAAAGGGCTTATGTAGACATACCACATGTTTTACCCATTGAATAGCTTCAGGGTGAGTCTAGAAAATCCTCCTGGTAGACCAGCATGAGATAAGCAGCCATTCACTAAGTGCGCAGCATCCTCAACCGCACTGCAGCTACACAGAGGCCTGTTCTTCAATCCCCAGGTTTGGTCATTTACCAAACACCTCACCCACTCCACTGAAATGACTGAGTTTGCACCAAAGATAGCGTGGCAGCTTGAAGCCAGGAGTCTCTCATCAGGCTGAGTAATGAGGAAGGAATTTCTTGCAGAAGGAGCAGCTCATTCCCGTCAGGGCCGGCTCTAGCTTTTTTGCTGCCCCAAGCAAAAAAAAAAAAAAGGGGGGGGAGGAAGGGGGGCGGGCGGCCAGGCTGCCGAAACAAAAAAACAACAACAGGGCGGCCGGGCTGCCGAAACAAAAAAACAACCCACAAAAAAAGAGGGCGGCCGGGCTGCCGAAACAAAAAAAACAAACACAAAAAAACAGGGCAGGAATTGGCCAGAATGCCGCCTCTTACAACGTGCCGCCCCAGGCACGTGCTTTGTCGTCTGGTGCCTGGAGCCGGCCCTGATTCCCGTTCTGTTCGCCATAGCATGACAGTGTCTGCTGTGGAAACAGTCGGTAACGTAGTCCAGATTGGTCTTCTGCTGATGAGTTGGTAGTGAGGCACTTCCCGCATATCTTTGAAAAGTGGCTGTTGTGGCACCTCCTAGATTTTGTCAAGGAGGTTCTTTGCTGCAATACAGTGCCTGACATTAGGTGGTGGAATATTAGAAAGGGCTGGTAGCCACTTGGCGTTTGTTAGGCTCATAATCCCTGTTGTTATCTTCATCGTCAGGGGTGCTGGAACAATTTTTATACTGGGGATTCTGAAACGGAAACCAAGTATTTGGTTGTTATTACTACTTCAAGCCCCAACACCCCTAGTTCCAGCATCCCGCTCATAGTTTTATTTATTTGCACTTCAACAAGCTTTGTATGGGGAGAGTTTATCCACACATAAGCACAGTATTCTCCAATTGAGTAGCAGAGAGCTAAAGCTGAGTTGTGCAGTGTTTTCACATTAGCATCCCAAGTTTAGCCTGCAAGCTTAAGAGGTCATTTCCACTCATTATCTTCTGAGCTACCTTGGTGAGATGGTTCATAAGATAAGTGTGTGCGTTAGAGTTACTCTTGGATTTACAGGCTTTGGGGCATGTGCCAGTCTTTCTCTATTCAAAAAAGATGTTGAGTTCTTAGGAAACATTAGGTGAAAAGTAATAGATTGGGGAAAGTGGATCACCCTGAGATGACAGGTAGTGAACTCTGACTGGGTAGTGAGCCCAAATTCAACAACAGTGGGATGACTGTCTGAGTAGAGATTGTGTGGGAGAAAGCAGGCACTCTGTCCAGGGGTCTTGCTTCACTCTGGGGTGTTTCTTCTGAGGTTCTGGACCCAGTGTGGAGCTGATTTTACATGGCTAGACCTAAGTAGCGGTAGAGATAACTATGTGTAATTGGACTTGGCATCACCCAGACTGGTGAAGCTGACTTCATGGACCTGGCAGTGGTGGAGTTGATTGTGGGGAACCAGGCCAGGCAACAACTGAGCTGACTTCACAGAACCAAACTGGACTATAACAGAGGTGATGCAGATGATTTCCCTGAACTAGGACCTTGTGGCATGGTAGAGCTAATTTTGAAGGACTGGTCCTAGTAGTTGCAGATTGTAAAGGAACTTGTTGGTACGGAATTCACAGGACAAAAGGAACCACCTTCTGGTGCCCACTTGGCCATCCCTGAGCATAACTGAATTTGTGAGGTTTAAGTGGGTGAGGATTCTTTTATGAATGGCCTTTCTAGCCCGCAACAAGCTGGGCAATTATTAACTGGGACTGTGGTGTCAGCCATTTCATACATTGTTTGGATTTTGCTCTTTTTGTCAGAAATAGTTGTTCATCTTGTTTTCCCAAACAGAAAGTATTTTTGGTTTCATAAATACAATAATTTGATGTATTTTAAATAGAACCCATAGACGTCATCTGAACTGACTACTGCTAATGACACCTGGCAGAAGGGTGACACTTATTTGGTGAACTACAAGAGATGATGCTATATGCTATTTACAACTCATCATGCTTCATGTTCTCACTTCAGCATATATTTTATGGGTCTGAATCTTACCAAGGGTCACTTTAAATTCTTAAAAAAACCCAACATTCTAGGCATTATTTGATTCTGACCACTGCAGGGAAGAAATCTAATGTCAAGTGTTGTTTGCTAGCATTTTAAAATCAGATAGATCTCAATTCTTATAGGTCAAATGTAAGTGTGGAGGGGTATTCTTACATATAAAGGGACTTGGAACCCTAGTGTGATGCATTATATTAATGCTTGAAATGAAATGTCTTTGAAGAATTAAATGAATCATTAAATGATCCATTTTTTTGTGGGGGAGGGAATTGCTAGACTGACACTCTGAAATGACGTTTGAATTACCTATTTCGCCAACTCTGGATTTTCAAATGTTTTTAATTCTCCTTTTCTGACCTAGCCTTAGGCTGATAAAAAAAGATAACATGAACCTAAGAGCCATGGCAAATTAGTTTATCATCACTACCAACACTACCGTCAAACAATCCAGGAAGCCTTCCAGCAAGGATTAACAGTATAATAAAGTTGCATCTAACATTTCTTGTGTTCATTTAACTTGAACGTTTGCTGGCAATGTTGAGTGTATTTTATTAAAGGTAGCTGCACAATTACCTTGAAGGAATAAAGCTTAAGCCTATTAAGTTACTAAACATTCAAGTTCCATGGTGAACTTAAGAGGTTTGATTGTGTTTGGAGTGATATAGGCGTGGATTACTGGCTGCATATTTTATAAACTCAGCCATTGCTCATTCATGCATACTTTGTTTGCAATAACGCCCACCCCATACTTCAGACGATTTTTTTAAAACTCTGTTGGAACCTCTGTATCTGCAAAATTGGGGAAGAAATTCCATGATAATAGTGTCCTGAGTGTTTCCTGCTTCTGGCTGGGCCAGTAATAGTGCAAGAAAAAGGCATTTCATCACTCTGCTTCTAATCCTAATAATAATACTATGGGCCAAATTGTGCCAGGTATTGATGGCAGTACAAAGGGCTGGGTTCAATTTTCTAGGGGTTTTCTTAAAGACTTAACTAACACTGGCTCAAACCCCCACCCAGAAACCTGGGAAACTATATCTGCAACCGTGGAGGCCCTTGATGGGCAATACTTCCCCACTCACGAACACTGAGTCCAGGGGTTTTAACACACACACACAGAAATTTGTTATGGGGGGAGGGAATGGAGGTGACAGAATAAACTTGGAAAAACCAACCATTAATAAAACAGCAAATTCTACAAGGGAAGACTCCCACCCCCACAGGGGGCCTTAACATTAGTTCCAACCTGATTCTCCTGGCACCTGTGAGTGGCTGGTGCATTCTAGCCGCTTCCCTTCTCTCCGGTTCCCCTCTCACAGTTAATTGTCTTAGGCTGGAGAAGTCCAAGGATGCTGGAAGGCAGGTCAGTGCTTCTTGGGCTGCTCTGGGGACTCTACTGCCTGACCCATCTGGGGTGGTTTCAGCTTTAGTTGCTGGTAGGTCAGTGCTTCTTGGGATGCTCTGGGGATTCTACTGCCTGACCCACCTGGGGTGGTTTCAGCTTTAGTTGCTGGGTAGGGAGACCTACAGCAGAGTCCCTTAGGTAGGCTGCTGCTCTCTCTGCGACTTCAGCGCAAGCTGCCTCAGCTCTGCTTCAGCCGCTGCTGCTCTACACCATCTGTCGTCTTGAACTGCTGCCACTGCTCTGCACTGTCTGCCCCCTCAAAGCCACCATCAGCTCTTGCACCATCCATTGTTCTGCAGCACTCTCCACTCAGCTATTAGAGAGGGCCGGGTGGTATTTAGGACCCTTTACAGAATCATGAGTACCAGAAAGGCACTTCCAGCAGAAAGTAGCAGCCTTTCCCCCTCCCTCTTTGCCTCTCTTTCCCTCTTCTCAGTTCTGTCCAGGCTCCCTAATCCAACTGTATCTGAAAGCAGTCTCAGTCAGAGTGACCAAGGGCTGACGAGGGGGGGGGGAAGGCGGTACAAATTACCGGGGCCCGGCGGTCCGGAAGGGGGCCCGGGGCCCGGCTTCCCCTCCCCCCTCTTGTCGGCCCTGTTTAGCCGGTCCGCCCTTGCTGGGGGGCCCGAAAAAATTCCGGGCCCGGCTTCTCCGGCTTCCCCCCCCTCTTGTCGGCCCTGTTTAGCCAATCCGCCCTTGCTAGGGGGCCCGAAAAAAATTTTTCACCGGGGCCCGAACCCGCTCTCGGCGGCCCTGCCAGGCACATTCAGTTTCAGTGTCTTGTGTTGGATTTCCCAGCAAGGTCATTAACACAAAATTTAACTGTACTTTAACCAAAATGCCCCACACAGTTACATAACTAAAATGCAAATGAGGCCTGGCCCATTCAGTCAATTCCCCTTGCTCTGCAACAGGTGCTGACAGATAGCTCCCTCCCCAGTGCAGTTCTTCAGCAGCTCTGGGCAGCTGTCTCTCATCTCACCAACCGGTGGCAATAGTGAGTTCCCTTTTCTGTAAGCCTTCAGAAGATGAGGCAGTGAAGAGGATTAGTAGACTAATTTTCATATCTGTGCAATGATTGTGGATGCTCCTTGCTCACAGGAAATACCAAAACTGGCTGCTGCTGGCCATCTGTCCATGCCAACACCTGTCATCCAGATATTTATAGCTGGAATAGTGCCACGACTGCTGATCCATTTGCAATGCGTACCACATGCCTGCTGACTGTCTTAGGGAACATGGGAGTGGATACATCAGACAGAAAGTTAACAGCATAATTAAAGTGGGGAAAGAGGGGAAAAAATCTCACCCTTAACCTTTTATCTCATCTCTTCCTCATGTTTTTCCTCTTACTTGCTATGCCAATTGTGCTAAATGCTTATGAGGCAATAATACTTGATCATATTAACCCTGTCAATGGTTTTCAGGTAATTAAGTTGGACATCAAATATCTGACTCACAACCTTTAAGGTACTAAGTTACCTGATTGTTCTATCTGGGCAATAGGTAGCTAGAGAAGTACAACACAAGCCAAATCAAAATGTCATGCCCATCGTCTTGAAATTAATCATTTCTGGAAGTGACAGCTGTGCTGGTATGCAATGAAAGACTTAACAATGGAAGTCTCACTATACCCAAAACTTGGCTGTGTCACTTCTGGGTTATCATCAGTTGTACCACTTACTTTTGTTATAGTCCCTGGCTGCAGCACAACACAATATAGTGTTGAAGCGGGATCCAAACCCAGGCCTCCCTCCAAACCCAGACTAAAACAGTAACCTTGAAAATGGTATTTGCAAGAGTGGTATAACACAGCTTTAAACAAGGCTAATTGGTATTGCTGCTACTGCATCATTAGGTGAAGTGTTGATTGCTGGAAAAGGTTCTCATCTAAGTGTGAAAGTTGAAGAATTTGTGGATTAGGATGATAATTTGGTGGAAACTTCTGGACACTTCTTGACTTCAGTAGAGTTACTTCTGATTTAGGGATGCATTCTTGTGGAGTTACACTGAGAATCCGGCCTCAAATATCCTTGATTGATAAGATTAATTTACACCCAAAGTGAATTATTGGAATCAAACTCAGCTTCTCTTTGATATTTCTCATGTCAGACATCAACCACATGCAAGAAGCTGATTAGTAAATGTAGTTTTTAGTGAAGGGAACTACAGCTGTTGGAAATGTAAGAGGGTATGGTATGGAAAGTCAATATCATTTAAATGTATTCCTGTATATTAAATAAGAAGGTGGGTATTGATATGGCAGATTTATCCCTGGCCTAAGCAGGCTCATCTGAACTGAGATTGATTTTGTTGTGCTTTCCTATGCCAGCAATGAACTTGTCCATTGGTTCCATTCTTAAAGCCTCCCTCATAGAATCCAAATGTGGCAGAAGTTTCTAGCTAAGAAATCCTGTTAATGCCAAAGTGGTCAAGCTGAACTACAAGACTGCCTAGTTTCTCTTCTTGTTTTTAGTTCCTTTTCCTCCTTCCTTTCATCTTATATTCCAGTCTCTAGCTTCATACTTTTGTGGCGAGGACATATAATTTATTAAGGATGAAATCAATATGTTTCTATGGAGAACATGCCAAAATCCTATAGAATTTAATATAGAGCGAACCTTGTTATGGATTTTTTTAACCTTCCCTCAGAATTTTACAGGAGGAATAGATTTTTATAGGGCGTTTAAAAATATAGAAGGTTGTAATTTTCTTTTAAATTCTATAGGGCTTTTCCATAAATGGGTTTCTTAAATTAGTCCCTTACCCAATGAACCGACATCTGTGAAATCATTGTGACCACAGTTATGATTTCTGAAACACCCTAAGAAGCCAAATATTAGTTATTTACTTCTCATAAGTAGCAGGATCCATATGTTAGCCTTTTACTGTTAAGTACCAGCGAACCCTTTTATCTTTATCAAAGTATAACTGCTGTTGTCAAACTGCCAAAGATATACTCAAGTGTGAGAACTATGTTATGCCACATAATATGTGTTCTGTGGTGTGTATTTACATGTAAATGGAAGTAATGGTCCAAACCTATCCCTGGTGGAATTCCACTAACTTCAGGGGGGCTAATATAGGGATGAATTTGAGCCAGTGTGTCTAGTGGTTAGCAGACTGGACTGGAAGCATGACTCCTGGGTTGTATTCCTTGCTGCTTCCGATGAACTCTTGAAGAAGTTACTTAACAACTCTGTGTTTCAGTTTCATCATCTGTAAAATGGATATAATATCTATTTACTTTCCTCACAGTGCTCTTGTGACCTGAGATTTAATTACTTCTGTACAGCTTTTTCAGAACCTTGGATGAAAGGTGCTCCACAAGTGTAAATTATGACATTCTTTTTTATATCTATTGATCCATATATCAAACCTTCCATCTACTTATCCATAATACTGGAGGCTATAAAATATGCTAATAATTTTATTGTAATCCTGCTAAAACTAATTCTTCATTACACCCCTGATGTCCATTGTCTAGACCACTTACTAGAGAAATCTGATCAGATTTTATCATCATAAAATAAAATAAAGTTCACCAAATATACTTTTCTTTGATGTTTTCAATACCTATAAGATTCTCAAAGTGGAGAGATGTAGATATTTCCTGAAATCCAGTAGTTTGCTCTATTTTCTAAATCTATTCTATCTCAGTTTCTATGTATTCTAGAAACATAACTGGTGACTCCCCTAAGAGCTTTCCTCTGAGCCTCATGTCCCTTACAATCTCTGATTTACATGTTTTGGGTCAGAATGGTAAATGGAAGACTCCATTCTTCTCCTTTTTTCATAGGAATTATTCAGAGAACAGTTTGAAAGGATTGTATTTCCCCTTGGAAATGCTGGAATTTGAATGATTTGAAAAGTCTGGCTCAATTAGAATAATCGTTGAGAACTTCCTTTGCTTTTATGCAGGTAAATCATGGATAATTTAAAAGTAAAATACTTTCAGAAAATGCAAGTCAGACTCTTTCATCTTTATGACCTCATAATTAACTTTCTATTGTGAGATCTCTCCAGGTTATGGCCACTGATTAAAAGGTTAAAGGTTGAGGAGAAAGTGAAGGGCAGGGAATTACATGCTCCCTTTCCTTTAAAAGGCACTTCCTTTACAGCAGGTATGATAAATACCAATCTTTATTCATGTTACAGGTCTGAATTGGTGCCATATGATGATGAATTCTGATACAAAGACAAGGCAGAACCTGATTTGGATTATATATATATATATATATATGTGAAAACAGATGGAAAGAAAGAATTTGAAATTGGAAGATGTCAGGGACAGCTGATGGCATTCTGATTCCAACGAAGAAGGGAAAAAAATTGGTGGTGGTGGGGGGGGGGGAACAAAAAACGGTTCCTTTACTCCCTGACGCCCACACTTCAATCTGGCAAAAAGATGAAAGCTTGTTTTGATCCAGTTCCGTGTAATGTAACAGAGATGGATGAATCATATGAAGGAAGCTGTTTTGACTTCCAGCACATCAAAATAAATTTAATTCCTTCACCTACCTTTGCAGGAAATGTAAAGTGTTGGGAATACAAGCTTTGAGCTCTATACATTTGCACGTCTCTATTCCATAGTCCTTACTCCAGCAAAACTCCTATTGTACAGGGCTGAGGGATTGAGCCCAATGTCTTCTGGTACCTGTAAAAAATGCTAAGGGCTGGAGTCCAACTTTAGGCACAGTGCTCAGCAAGGGATAGTACAGAAGTTGCACCACCCCAGGAATAGCCCTAGAAGGCTATGTGCCTCAGGGGACACATTTCTGAGTCATAATTCCTCCCTGCTTTATGCTTGCTCTCAAAGGGTGGTAATTTGTTGCTGGCCTATAGAAGCAGTATGTTACTATTTCTTCCACATCCTCATGCAGGCTCAGTTATACTAGCCAGATAGTAGGAAGCTGGAACCAAAGTTCATCCCCACTCTCCACTTACTTGAAAGGAGTAAGTAGGTGCACAGCTCTTCTCTACTCCTGTGCACCTGGATCCATGATCAGGTATCCCATGTAGGGTGTAATAGGAGTTCTTACTCCCTCTTACTCTCAGGTAGGCCCAGATCCACAAAGATATTTAGGGTCCTAACTTCCACTGAAATCAATAGGAGTTAGGAGCCTAAATACCTCTGTGACTCTGAGCTGTACTCCCAGTCACAATCTAGCCTGAAGTGAGGTACTGAAGTACCATTTACTTAAGCCCCAAGAGGAAATATTTGGAAATCAAACTGCTTTAATGACATCATGGGGGGAAACGATCAGTCCATTCCCAAGGTTCGTGTTTTATCACTTAACCATTTTCTATCATCTATTCACTGTCAGCTGTCACTGTCAATTTCTTTCCAGGGTTAAGAAAAATAATAATGTATATGAATTTTAACATGAATGAAATACATTTTATTTAGGTTGGAATATCTCAAGTACTAAACACATTTATTAAATTCCCTAGATAAATATGTGAATTGCTCGCCACGCCTGGTACATAAAAATTCCCCAGAGACAGCATTTTGGGAAAGAATTATTGCATGTTAGTTTTTTTGCTACAATCCTCTGTCCTTCCATTCCCTGCTGTTTCATACAATGTAGATGAATACAAGAGAGACCATAAAGATGATTAAAGCTATTGATCCAGTAGTGAGTACAAGACTTATGGGAAGATTCATAGGGTTACAACACTGACCAGGTAATTGTAGGAGCTGGCAGGGGTGGAAAGAAGCCTAGTGACCTATAGTGTGTACAGGGCATTAATCAAAAGCCATCTCTGACCAGCAGTTAGCTCATCACAATATATGAACTACTACAGTTATCGGTTATTCTGAGTAGATGATAGGTCCTGTACAGCTGGGCGCTGACTGTCTCTGACATGGCGCACCGTTCTTCCCAGGATTGGGACCATATTAGACTATCTCAGATATCACGTGTAAGTAATGTATGGTAACTAATGTTGTGGATTTATGGGGTATATTGGTAACCCTGATGGGTCAATTGGTTAAGGTAGCGTCTAAATCTTTACTGGTTTATTTTTGGTGAAGTTTGTTATTTTTAGTTCTGAGCTGCAATGAAAGTTTGTGTTCCATGAAAAATTATGAGACTGTGAGGGGGTTTTGTTCCATACTGAAACAAACAAACATCTCCAAATGTTTTGCAGAATGGGTGCTCAGCTTCCTGGATGCCAGCTGAGTGGGGAATCAGCTGTGTTGCTCTGTGGAAGCCCACCAGGTGCGTTGCCCCAGAGCTGGGGACCCAGGAAGCCCTGTGAGTCTTGCCTTGTGGTTTTACCAGTAATTACACTCACTGTGTAGTAGTTCTTAATTCAATTCAGTTAATCTGTCAATGCAACAATCCAAGGCTCTAAAGAACTCCCAAACTGTGGTTCTGATCCTTACTCTTCTGTTAGGCTCTCTGTAGTCAATTGGATTCCTGGTGTGGATAATCAGAGTGCAGTCAATAGGACTACTATCAGGCTATAATTTGCAATGCAGATGGTTTGTCATCAGGGAAATGGACAAGAAATTCAGTTTGGTATAGCATGTGGTGATTACTCCTCAGTGACTTTCACTCCACTTCTTAAGACTTTGTAAAGCTGGTTTATAAAAGTCTACTTTCCACCTCAGCCCTTTAGACAGCCATGCAAGTGGCTGCCATTGTGTAGTAATGTCGCAGACATCATGGGCCATGTACTTAGCTGTTAGAAATCTGGGTGGCTCCATTGAAATTTACATCAACTGAGGATCTGGCTCTACAAAGTAAAATATCAGATATGACAACAAGAGCTTGTGCAAAGCTGTGTTCCATCAGGTTTTAGGGTACAATTTCCATAGGTGACATGGTAAAGAAAAGCAACTAGTAAAACAGTATTTATGTTTAGTATTCAGCATAAGAAAAAAATAGCCCAAAGCATGTTACTAGAGAGCAGTGGAAATGCACTTGGAGCACATTTTTTTCTTGCACATTTTTTTCTTTAAAATTCTCAATATCTATAGGCCTGTTTCTTTAAAGCAAAGCCTCATGGAGCGGGGGGAGAAGCTAAGAGAGGCACAATGTCTCCTGAAGGTTTGAGGAGCTGTTGTGTGCCCCCTATGTGCCTAGCCACGTATGTTGGCTGCTTAGGAGGTGGGGCCATGACTGCGCCTCCCGTGCTCTTCCCAAGCCTCTTTAGAATGGTTAAAGTAGGCAGCAGTGCTAATCTCATACAGGCCTTGTACTTAATAGAGCACAAGGATCACATTAAGTCTGGTACAATGGAGGAAGAAGGCTTTTTTAAAAATCCTCTTTCCCTTGGCCTCCCAACCTGTACCCTATTGATATATGGAGGCATAAATGCGATCACAAATTAGGGCAGTTAGATATCCAGTATTGCCAACACCAAGCTTTCAGAAATCATGACTCAGCTTCCAAAAACATTATGAAATTGTCTTAAATATCATGAGATTTTAAAAACAATATATTTGGAGTTGTTTTTATTTGCCTTCTGGCTTTCAAACTTTTAGGAATCACATTTTCAAGCTCATCTCCACAAACCTGAGAGCTAGAAATGTACTTAAAAATGAAATCTAAGATTCTGCTATACTCACCTGAGTCTAAGACTTTAAGAAAAAAAACCCAAATATTGTGAGATTTGCAATGAAATTGGACATCTTACTTTCTTATTGCACCTTCAAACTAGGGATTTAGATGTCAAGCTACAATCATTTCTGCTGGAAATTATTTGCAGGCATAAAATGGGACAGCAATTAGAAAAAAATCAGGCCTTACATTCTTTATTTCATTACTAACATTAAATAATCAATAAGGGTCAAATCCTGCTCTCTTCACACATGCAAATCGATGAGAGTTTTGTATGAGTAAAGCAAGTGGGATCTGACTCCAAATCATTTTATACATCTGCCACTGTATCACTGGGGAGATATTGAGGAAGTTTTTATATAAGATCAGAGAGGAGATCAGAAAGGCACAAAAGAAAAAGAGTCTTTTGCATTTAGCGCTGTCAGATTTCACAGTTGTCTATTACAGTTTTATTTTGTAACACTTTATTAATAATTTCCATGGAGTCTGCTAATTAAACATACCTTGTGTGTACATGCCACATGCATTATTGTCCCAGCTATGTCTTCAACACAATCACATTGTCAATAATCTCCTTTAAAGTACCTCTTGTGCTATGTTTAGAAGATAAGAAGGTTCACATAACCTCTTTGAAAAATCTCCACTGGAGTCCTAGCTTGGAGTTACAGGTTTTTGAGGTTACAGCATCTAAAACGGCTATTCCCAGAATGAACACTTTTTTGGCATCTACCTAATTAAGTTAAAAGTTAATAAATTCCCTTGGTTGCTCCTTTCTTCAGGAAGTATGTGAAAAATGCATTGAAGCAAGGAAGTTCAAGGTTTCAGTATCTGCTGCCCTTGGTCTTTCTCAGGCATTCTTTAGCTGATTACATGCTTCTCCTTTCAACAACATAAGCTTTGTATCCCATGCTCTGTAAAGGATCACTTCTCTAACCACCCCTTCTAGGGCCACTCCTGGTCAGCTAGAAAAGTTACCATCTGGATGTAAGCATTTCTAACAAATACACTTAAAATGCCCCAGGGAGTGTATTTCCCCCTTTTTTTTTTTTTTAACAAAGGTAATCTTTATTGTAGATCTTATGATCTTACAAATGTTTTACTTAAATACAAAACTTCAAATTCTCTAAGATAATCAATGTTTCGGACATAGTTTTTGCTTTTCTTCCTGAAATTAACCCATCATTCCCTTTTTGATAATCACAAATGATGAACACCAAGTGTTTACATGCACTGAACAATGCAGATGCCAGAGAACATTACTTACCTTGACTATGGCACGTTTAGGGTGTTTTATTTCATAATAAGGTATAAAGGCTGGATTTTCATCACATATCAGTTTTACACTAGTGTTTACATCATCGGCACAGTTTCACACTGGTGTAAATCCACTAATTTTGATTACGTTATTACTGATTTATGCAAGGGTAATTGAGGAAACTTTAAAAAAACCCACCACAATAAAGGCTGAAACTAAATTTATACCACAAATAAAAATAAATAATAATAAAAAAAAAACAGCAAGAGGACCAAAAAAAAAAAGCCACTGGATGATCGAGGTTCTAAAGGAAAACTCAAGGAAGACAAGGCCATTGTGGAGAAGCTAAATGAATTCTTTGCATCAGTCTTCACGGCACAGGATCTGAAAGAGATTCCCACACGTAAGCCGTTCATTTCAAGTGGCAAATCTGAGCAACTGTACTATATTGAACTGTCTGCAGAGAAAGTTTCAGAACAAATTGATAAATTAAACTGTAATAAGTCACCAGGACCAGATGGTACTCACCTAAGAGTTCTGAAGGAACTCAGATATGAAATCACAGAACTCCTAACTGTGGCATATAACCTATTGCTTAAATCAGCCTCTGTACCAGATCACTGGAGGATAGCTAATGTATTGCTGGCTTTTAAAAAAAAATCTTCAGAGGCAAGCCTGGCAATTACATGCATGTAAGCCTAACTTCAGTACCAGGCAAATTGGTTGAAACTATACTAAAGAACAGAATTATTAGACGCAATATGTTGGGGAAGAGTCAACAGGGCTTTTGTAAATGGAAATCATGCGTCACCAATCTATTAGAATTCTTTGAGGGTGTCAACAAATATTTGGACAAGAGTGATCCAGTGGATATAGTGTACTTAAAATTTCAGAAAGCCTTTGACCAGGACTTCACCAAAGGCTCTTATGCAAAATAAGCAGTCATGTGATAAGAGGTCCTCTCGTAGATCAGTAACTGGTTAAAAGATAGGAAACAAAGGGTAAAAATAAATGGTCAATTTTCACAGCAGAGAGAGGTAAATAGTAGGGTCCACTGTTAAACGAGCTGGAAAAAGGGGTACAAAATGAGATGGCAAAGTTTGCAGCCAATACAAAATTACTCAGGATAGTTAAGTCCAAAGCTCACTGTGAAGAGTTACAAAGGGATCTCACAAAACTGGGCAAGAAAATAGGAGATGAAATACAATGTTGATAAATTCAAAGTGATGCACATCAGAAAACATAATCCCAATAATACATACAAAATAATGGGGTCTAAATTAGCTATTACCACTCAAGAAAAAGATCTTGAAGTCATTGTTTTCTGAAAATACCTGTGCGGTTTGCAGCAGCAGTCAAAAAAGCTAACAGAATGTTAGGAACCATTAGGAACGGGATAGAAAATAAGTCAGAAAATATCACAATACCACTATCTAAACACATGGTATACCCACACCTTGAATACTGCAAGCAATTCTGATGACCTCATCTCAAAAATATATATATTAGAATTGAAAAAGATGCTGAGAAGGGCAATGAAAATGATTAGGAGTACGGAACAGCTACCATACGAGGAAAGATGAAAAAGAATGGGACTGTTCATCTTAGAAAAAAGACAACTAAGGGTGGATATAATAGAGGTCTATAAAATCACGAATGGTGTGGATAGAGTGAATAAGCAAGTGTTTTTTTACCTCTTCACATAATACAAGAATCAGGAGTCACCCAATGAAATTAATAGTTAGCAGGTTTAAAACAAACATAAGGAAGTACTTCATACAATGCACAGTCAACCTGTGGAACTCATTGCCATGGGATTTGTGAAGGCCAAAATTGTAACTGTGTTAAAAAAAGAATTAGGTTTGTTCATGGAGGATAGGTCCATCAATGGCTGTTAGCTAAGATGGTCAGGGATGCAACCCGATGCGCTGTGTGTCCCTAAACCTATGACTGGCATTGGATGAGAGGGGTTGGATCACTCGCTTATTGCCCTGTTCTGTTCATTTCCTCTGAAGCATCTGGCACTGGCCAATGCTGGAAGACAGGACACTGGGCTAGATGGACCATTAGTCTGACTCAGGATAGCCATTCTTACGTTCTTAGGAGAACAGGGGCCTAATTATAAAATCCAACCAGTAAGTCTGAACATGAAGGGCTATATTTACAAAAATATCCTGGTCTTAAGCCCCCATTTTGGGAGGCCTAATTTGAGGCAATAACTAGGGCCCAGTTTTCAGAGATGCTGAGCACCTGGAACTCGCATTGAGCACAGATTGAAAACCAGTCCCTAAGTGTTCAAAGTTTGATGCCATTAAATTAAGGCATTCAAATCTAATGGATGCTATTGAATATGTAGGCCCCAGAGGACTGATTCTGATTAGTAATTGGTGAACCTCATAAGGTTTGGCGGGTCAGTGTCACAGGGTGGACTGAGCCTGTTAAAAGGGAAATGGTCTAGATCAGGGGTGGCCAATCTGTTGCTCCTGAGCCACATGCGGCTCTTCAGAGGTTAATATGCGGCTCCTTACCTAGGCACGGATTGCGGGGCTGGAGCTATAGATGCTAACTTTCCAATGTGCTGGGGGGGTGCTTCCTGCTGAACCCGCTGCTCTGCCGCAAGCCCTGCCCCCACTCCATCCCTTCCCCCAAGGCCCCTTCCTCTGAGCCTGCCATGCCCTTGCTCCTCCCACCATAGCCTCCTGTGCACGTTAAACAGCTGATTGCGGGAGGGATTTTTTAGACAAAGGAAATGCGGTGGATCTAATATACCTCAATTTCAGTAAGGCGTTTAATAGCGAGAAGTGTAAGGTTATGCATTTAGGGATGACTAACAAGAATTTTAGTTATAAGCTGGGAACGCATCAGTTGGAAGTAACGGAAGAGGAGAAGGACCTCGGAGTCCTGGTTGATCGCAGGATGATTATGAGTCGGCAATGTGACGTGGCCGTAAAGAAAGCCAATGCGGTCTTGGGATGCATTAGGCGAGGTATTTCTAGTAGAGATACGGAGGTGCTAATCCCGTTATACAAGGCATTGATGAGACCTCATTTGGAGTACTGTGTGCAGTTCTGGTCTCCCATGTTTAAGAAGGATGAATTCAAACTGGACCGGGTACAAAGAAGGGCCACTAGGATGATCCGAGGAATGGAAGGACTGTCGTATGAAAGGAGACTTGACGAGCTCGGTTTGTTTACCTTAAGCAAAAGAAGGCTGAGGGGAGATATGATTGCTCTCTTTAAATATATCAGAGGGATAAATACAAAGGAGGGAGAGGAATTATTTCAGCTCAGTACTAATGTGGACACGAGAACAAATGGATATAAATTGGCCGTTGGGAAGTTTAGGCTTGAAATTAGATGTAGGTTTCTAACCGTCAGAGGAGTGAAATTCTGAAACAGCCTTCCGAGGGAAACAGTGGGGGCGAAAGACCTCTCTGGCTTTAAGATTAAGCTTGATAAGTTTGTGGAGGGGATGGTTTGATGGGATAAAGTGATCTTAGCCTGCCCCATCACTGGTAATTAGTACCAAGGGTCAATGATGGGATATTAAAAGTCTTTTTCCTAAGTGTCTGGCTGGAGAGTCTTGCCCGCATGCTCGGGGTTCAGCTGATCGCCATATTTGGGGTCGGGAAGGAATTTTCCTCCAGGGTAGATTGGCAGAGGCCCTGGAGGTTTTTCGCCTTCCTCTGAAGCAGGGGGCAGGGGTCGCTTGCTGGAGGACTCTGTGCAACTTGAAGTCTTTAAATCATGATTTGGGGACTTCAACAGCTGAGTCAAGGGAGAGAATTATTCCAGGAGTGGGTGGGTCGGCTTTTGTGGCCTGCATCATGCGGGAGGTCAGACTAGATTATCATAATGGTCCCTTCTGACCTTAAAGTCTATGAGTCTATGAGTAGGCACTGATCGGCGGGGCTGCCAGCAGGCGGGAGGCGCTGGGGGCAGGGGAGCGGATGTGGGGCTGCTGACGTATTACTGTGGCTCTTTGGCAATGCACACTGGTAAATTCTGTTTCCTTCTCAGGCTCAGCCCCTGGTCTAGATCCTCCTGGATCTGATTAAGAGCCTCACAAAGGGATCTGATAGAGGGCAGCTGATCTATATATATTGAGCCAGATAGGGAGCTGTGGACAGCCAAGAAGAAGCTGTAGAGAGAAGGCTCTTGCAGAATATGAGAATCCTAGGGGAACAAGGTAGGACTGGGAGTGGCCTGCTAAAAGCAGGGAATTGAGTTGCACTTTGTGGACTTTATTTTGGGACTTTGAGTTTTTTTGCAACTTTGATCCTAACAAGCCCAGTGAGGGATGTTTGCACAAGAAGAAGCCTGTGTGTGAAGTTTCCTGAGCAGCCCAGGAAGAAGTAGGGTGACCATACGACCCATTTTGGCCAGGATAGTCCCTTTTTTAAGCCCTGTCCCTGCCATCCCGACTTTTTTGGTGAAAATGGGCATTTGTCCCATTTGCTTTTGCCAACTTGATCAGTTGACAAGAGCAAATTGGGATGTAGAGGAATGTATGGTGGTGCAGGGCACCAGCAGACGGGAGGCAGGGCTCAAGCGAGCAGTGACACCCCCAGCCTCATGCGGGGAAGCAGGAAAGGCACAGGCAAGCAGTGACGCCAGCCCCAGCCTTTGGGAAATATGATCACCCTGTCTAGTATGTGCATCACTGCTCACCTGAGCCCTGCCTGCCCCCTGTGCAGGGAGAGAAGCTCAGGCGAGTAGCTCGGGCCAACTCCATGCTGGTGTGGGGGAGGGGTCTGTCCCACCCTGTGTGGTGTCCTGTTTTCATTTGGGAAATATGGCTACCCTAGGAAGAAGGGAAATGGAGGCAAGCCACTGTGGAAGTGTCCCGGACACTAAATAGTTCAGGGGAGGTGACTGGCCTTGGTATAGTGAATTTGAGTTTGATAAGCCCTATAATTATGTGGATGTTTATCAGATACTGATATGAACCTTTTGAATGCTCCTGTCTCCTTCCTTTTTCACACTTAAACTTACTGTCCTTCTTCTTAAGCTAGCCCTCCTGCCTCCATGAAGCCCATAATTATGTTTCTCTGACACCCATCTCTCTCTGACCTCCATACACTCTGCTTGACTTCATACAGACCTTCAGAAGCACACATTTCTTTTTCCGTCCCTGACAAATTCATTCTCTGTTGAAAGTGATAGGCTATTTCCATGAGTAAACACCATTCATCCAAATAAGAGTTTGTGAGGACTGGAGGCAGGGCTGGTGCAACCCATTAGGCGACCTAGGCGGTCGCCTAGGGCACTAGCATTTGGGGGGCGGCATTTTGGGTCCTTCGGTGGCAACCGCGGAGGCCGGATCTTTGGCCGCCCCGGTCGTCGTCTGCATTTAGGCGGAGGGAGCTGGGACAGGGGGGCGCGGAGAGGGCCGCCTGCAGCAAGTAAGGGGGGGGGCGGCACGCAGGGGAACCGCTCCCTGCCCCAGCTCACCTCTGCTCCGCCTCCTCCCCTGAGCACGCCGCCCCGCTCTGCTTCTCTCCCTCCCAGGCTTGCGGCGCCAAACAACTGATTGGCGCCGCAAGCCTGGGAGGTGGGAGAAGTGGAGCGGCGACGGCATGCTTGGGGAGGAGGCAGAGCAAAGGTGAGCTGGGGTGGGGACCTGCCGCATGGCTCCCTGGGCCGGAGGGAGCTGCCGCCGGGGGCGGGGGGGGGCGCCTCAAGGTGATGGGGGGAGCTGCCGCAGGGGGGGCGCCTCAGGGCGGAGGGGGGGTAGCTGCTGCGGGGGGGGCACCTTAGGGCGGGGGGGGCGGAGAGCTGCCACAGGGCTCGGGGAGGGGGGGCGCAAGGTGGAAGTTTCGCCTAAGGTGCAAAACATCCTTGCACCCACCCTGACTAGAGGACAGCTAATGTGATGCCAATTTTTCAAAAGGGCTCCAGAGGTGACCCCGGTAATTACAGGCTGGCAAACCTGACTTCAGTACTGGGCAAACTGGTTGAAACTATAGTAAAGAACAAAATTGTCAGACACATAGATTAACATAATTTATTGGGGAACAATCAACATGGTTTTTGTAAAGGGAAATCATACCTCACCAATCTACTAGAATTCTCTGAGGGGGTCAACAAGCATGTGGACAAGGGGGATCCAGTGGATATAGTGTATTTGAATTTTCAGAAAGCCTTTGACAAGGTCCCTCACCAAAGGATCTTAAGCAAAGTAAGCAGTCATGGGATAAGAGGGAAGGTTCTCTCATGGATTGGTAACTGTTAAATTTAGGAAACAAAAGTTAGGAATAAATGGTCAGTTTTCAGAATGGAGAAAGATAAATAGTGGTGTCCTCAGGGGTCTGTACTGGGCCCAGTCCTATTCAACATATTCATAAATGATCTGGAAAAAGGGGTAAACAGTGAGATGGAAAAATTTGCAGATGATACAAAACTACTCAAGATAGTTAAGTCCCAGGCAGACTGCGAAGAGCTACAAAAGGATCTCTCAAAACTGGGTGAATGGGCAACAAAATGGCAGATGAAATTCAATGTTAATGCACATTGGAAAACATAATCCCAACTATACATATAAAATGATGGGGTCTAAATTAGCTGTTACCACTGAAGTAAGAGATCTTGGAGTCATTGTGGATAGTTCTCTGAAAACATACACTCAATGTGTAGTGGCAGTTAAAAAAGCGAACAGAATGTTGGGAATCNGGGGGCTGCTGACGTATTACTGTGACTCTTTGGCAATGCACACTGGTAAATTCTGTTTCCTTCTCAGGCAGGTTTAAAACAAACAAAAGAAAGTATTTTCATACAACGCACAGTCAACCTGTGGAACTCCTTGCCAGAGGATGTTGTGAAGGCCATGACTATAACAGGATTCAAAAAAGAACTAAATAAATTCATGGAGGAGAGGTCCATCAATGGCTATTAGCAAGGATGGTCAGGGATGGTGTCCCTAGCCTCTGCTTGCCAGAAGTTGGGAATGGGCGACGAGGAATGGATCACTTGATGATTACCCGTTCTGTTCATTCCCTCTGGGGTACCTGGCATTGGCCACTGTCAGACGACAGGATACTGGGCTAAATGGACCTTTGGTCTGACCCATTATGGCCGTTCTTATGTTCTTATGAGTATAGGAGGCTACATGTACATGAGGATTCATTTTTTGGCCACCGTCAGTTTGTATTTACCATCTAATTTAAATACAGCCCTAAAAGAATGATTGAAATTTAGTCTGGTCACAAGAACAAAAGTGTATGCTAATGACACATATTGGTTGGCACTGGTGTAAGGCAAAACGAAAGATTCAGAGAAATTAGAGATGGAAAAAGACCTGTTAAATCATGTAGGTGTGACGTTACTGCCTTTGAAGTCAATGGCATGACTTCTATTCATGCCACTGGGAGCAGGAGCGGAGATCTATTTTTTTCCTCCTGCCAATGAAAGGTTGTCCCCTCTGATATATTTTTTTGTGTTCACTCCGGTCCACTTTTAAATGACCCAAGTGATGTGGTTTCTATTACTTCCCTCAGGAGACTACTCCACAGCCCAATACCTCTCACCGTCAGTCCTTTTCTTTTAGATTCTAGGATAGAATATGACACTCAGGCTCC
The DNA here is from genome assembly GCA_003942145.1 of Platysternon megacephalum. Lineage (NCBI taxonomy): Eukaryota > Metazoa > Chordata > Testudines > Platysternidae > Platysternon > Platysternon megacephalum. Next base: position 10,336,707 of record QXTE01000012.1, read on the forward strand.
ATTTTTGGTGACTTTCCTAAAAGAAAAAATAATGTTTAAGACTGAGATTTTTTTGTACTTATCTGCAGAGAGATGACTTTTTTTTTTAATTGAAAGGATGAATTTTTCATTTATGAGACTTGGACTCACAATGGGGTATTTTGACAACTTGCAAACTTTCTCCAATCTTTTTTCAAAATCGGAAAATGTTTCAGTTTTCATGAATTGGCTTTTTTTTTTAAACCTACCTTCTCCATGAACTGAAGGTTCTAATTGAAAAGACACTGCATACCCTTATAGTTCTTTATTATACATCCTTGTATCTTTGGGGTGTAAGTTTTTTTGAGCACAGATTCTATTCTACAGCACCACATATACTTGCAGAGCTATGTAAATACTAAGCTCAATTCATTTGGCAAGTGAATTTCATAGGAGATTGCTGCTGGTTTCTGGCAGTAGCAAAAGGGTTAACTTATGGTAAATTAGATTGATAACAAGGGAAGCCGATTAGCGAAAAGAAGAGCTCAGTCACTGACCTTACAATGCTCCTTTATCTCTTACATGCATCTCTCAGGCTGGATCCAACACTGTAACATAAAGCCAGGACTATGGTGCAAGTATTGTATCCCCAATGAAGTATAGACATTGTTTGTGCATGCTTGGCTGGGTTTTTATAGTGAACTTCCAAATGATATAACAGCAGGTCTTCCCATATATTTAACAGTTCTTTAACATACTTATTAAATGGGCTCAAATCTGCTTATAGTATAGAAGTATTTAAAATTTAGTCTACACAGAAAGATTAAATTCTCAGCTTTTCATTCCCACTTAAGCTATGAAGAAATGGATAAACATATGGAATATCATTATAGAACAAGAGCACAGTGTATATATCATTTTGTAGCTCTGCACATTGTTACAGCATTAAGGACTTATTTAACTTTAAGATCTTTAGGTTTGGCAATCTATGTTTTAAAACATTATTGTCTGAAAAAGTTTGTATAAATCTTTCACTTGTAACAGAGGAAGCAGACTAAATGGTGCACACAGCTTGTCTATGAATAAAAATATGTTCCTATTACTGTTAGTCTGTCCTTGCTTTACCCCAGTCCCACCAATTTGTTTGTTTCATGTACATTTTTTTTTTTGCCTTGTCATGATCAAAGATTGTAAGTAGGTCTAGTTGAACTTTTTCCATTGAAACTTCTTCGGTGGTAACTTGGGTTTTTGGCTGAACAAACATTTTCATGCAAAAGATCTGCAATCTAGGTTTTTATAGAACATTTCTGTGGAAAAATAAACCTCCAAACAGCTCTCATTGTGAGCTCTATGTGGCAGAAACGACTCTTTTATTATGTGCATGTACTTCTATTGGCTATGGGCTTGTCTACATTACCCGCAGGATCTCTCCTACATTAGCCCCCACTCGGACTCTGTCCTAAGGCCCCACCAATGCTCCACCCCGACTCTGCCAGAGGCCCCACTCCTGCTTGGTCCCCTCCCACCGAGGCCTCCCCTGCCCACCGCTCGTGCCTCTTCACCCCCTCCCCCAAAGGGCCCCACCACCCATCGCTTGCACCTCTCTCTCTGCCCCCTCCCCTGAGGGGCCCTGCCACCCGCACCTCTCTCGCTCTCAGGGGGCAAAGAGGTGTGAGCTGTGGGGCCCATGGGGGAAGCAGCAGAGAAGCACGAGGGGCAAGGAGGCTACGGGGGAAGAGGCAGAGCGGGGACTGGAAGAGGTGGAATGAGGGTGGGGCCATGGGCGCCCTTTTCGTGGCAGTGCTCCAAAGGGAGGTGCGCCACATCATGTTTGGGGACGCTTAGCCTCCCCTGGCCTATTTTACCTGCTGCCCATGATAATGACAATCCTGGAAGGTACTGAGCACCCACTTCTCCCAGTCAACTGCATAGAGGCTGCAGTTGCTCAGCACCTCTGTCAGGCCCAGAATGAGCTAGCATATAACATAATCACTGTTACAAACCTTAGTGGTATGTACATAATGCTGCCCTGTGCTACTCCAGCCCTAAACCTTTGAAATCCCATATGAAAACCATTGAAATAAAAATTCCCATTGGTAAAATATTGCTGATTTTTGAGATGCTCAGACATAGCTGATATCTTGCTTGAAAGCTTGCTGGCTTTCCACTGTATCTGGGCAACCCTGGCATGGTGTGTTTTCAATTCTACTGCATTTGCCAAATATATGTTAAATCCAGATCTTGCATATGGTGTTCCCAGCATGCATTTGACACAGCCCATGAGGACCTGGGCTGGAAACTGATGCTAGCTTTGTACAAAGTTATTTTTTAAAAAGATAACTCAATCAGCAGGGGACTCTGCTAACTTTTTTTTTCTTTTTTACAATATGCCCCCATTGCTTGTATGTTTGAATAATCAGACATTTGAGTGATCCTTTCATCTCTTCCAGGGGACCCTCTGAACTGGGATGACAGGATTTGGAACCTGAGAATGGGTTGTCTTTGTTTGTTGTGGCCTATCATCAGTCAAATCCAGTGTGTAGGTTAATAAGGCTTAAACTTTAAAGGAACGGTGAGCACCTGATTGACAAGTCTGTGAATAAAAGTCTAGTGGGAAGTTCTGTGTTTGTGAAGTTAGTATTCACGGAGATACAATCTAAGTTTAAAACGAATTGTAATTAATTATATTAATGCAGGAAATCTCATTAGATGAGTTAACATCAATTTCTGGACAACAGATCATGATTTCAAGTGAAATCCTATGTATTTCTGCCTTAAATGTTGGTTTCTCTTTATTTTAATATTGGGCACTACGGACTATTTCTTGATATGAATAACTAATGACATTCAAAAAGCCACTGAATCAGTATATATTAGTATTAAAATGGCTTTCTAGGCAGACTGGAAATTACAGTAGCTGTTTTTGCCCTACAGAGACCTAGAAAAGTTAGATGCATTCTGCTGTGTCTTAAAGCTTGCAAAACATACACAGCAAACAAATTTATTTTTACCAAGTAAGATTCAGCAAGTGCATACTGAACTATTCTGATTCCAAACAAGGTTCCTAGGCTGGAATTTTCAAAGGGGCCTAAGGGAGGTAGGTACTCAAATCTCACTGAATTTCAATGGGATTTGGGTGCTTAACTCCCTTTTGGCTCTTAAGAAAATCGCACACACAGTGGGTTCTTCCTTCATGGTTAACTCTAGAGGAGTTCAGAAAATGCAGTTTCATTGAAATCAAAACATCTCACAAGAATGTGTCAATTCTGAAAAATACTTTGATAGAAAAATATCAGTATGAATTATTTCGACTTTCTCATTTCATTTTGATAAAGCAAAATCCTTTTGATAAGGTAACAACATCTTCTTTCAACTCTTGTTGTGTTACATTTAGTTTTGATATTTATATTATTATATTAATCATACTATTATATTATGTATCTATATGGAATTTATTACCTGTATTATAGTTAATATTTCATTACAATGTTCCATCATCAAAATGAGAAAAATGTACCTCATCAAAAATAAATGTTTTGATGTTTCTGAATAGAATTTTTTTTTTTTTTAATTTCTATTTCATGAGAAATTTTGACTGTTACAATTTGGAATGAAAACAAATTTTGAAACATTGGGATTTCCCACAGAATGGAAATTCCTTTTTTCTGGTCAGCTCTTATTAATTCCTCTGTCATTTGAGGAGGAAAACCCTACAGTTACATGTTACAGTGCACAAAGTGCTTTTTTACTTCTTTGCAAATTATTAATGGCATGTTCAGATCATGAAAACTCACCATATACTTCAATTTCCTGCCAGCATTCTTTCTAATTCTCAGTTTAAAAATGATAATAAAAAAAGCAGAATGGCAAATGCTGACACTGAATTGAATATGAATTAAATGGGCAGAGAATTAAGCAACAGTTTTCACAGCAAAGCAACAACAACAACAACAAACAATCTCCAAGATGCTTTTGTAAACGGAAATACTGTATGTTGTAAGAGTTGATGGCTTCCTATAGTAGCTTTTCTGATGCAGAGCCCTCTCAATGTGCCTATGGCAGAGTTTTGTAGATTCTGAGCTGTAAATCTCTGAAACCAAACAGTTATTTTAAATACTTTCTACCTAAGGACACTGTTACTCACAAATAAGTCTTTCATGCTGCCAACAATCGGAGACAATCCTACATTAGGCCTACACATGTGATCACTGTTCCATCAGGAACTAAGCCAGTCTGAGAAAACTGAGCCCTACAGAGTGTAGACATCATGCTAAACCTCTTTCCTTGAAAATTCAAAACTAATGAAAGGAAATACTTTGTTTTCCACACAACACACAATTAGACTCTGGAACTCATTGCCACAGGATATAATTGAGGTGAAGAACTCAGCAGGATTATAAGCAGGACTGAACACTGATATAGACAATAAGAATAACTAGTTATAATAATTAATGCGAACAATTTTTGGAAAAGAGATAAAACATCATGTTGCAGGGCTTAAGACAACCTTTAATTATCATGGGTTAAAATGAGACCTTCATGGCTGGGGCACATTATCCCTGTGGGATGCAGATGTGGGTTTCTTGCTCATCTGCTGAAGCAACTGGTGTTGCCACTGTCAGAGACAGAATGATGGATTAGCTGGACCACAGGTCTGATCCAGTGTGGCAGTTCCTATGTTCTATGTCACTGCCTGTATTTACTGATGATTGACAATCTATTTTTTTTTAAATGTCTTCATATTTTTAAAAATACCTTTGCAACTCCATTCTGTGCATTAGAGCTCCCAGAAAAAACATCTGTGCATCAGACCAGGAAATCCTTCCTCTTTGAGTATAAATGTCATTATGCTTTTGGTGCAGCCTAAAATATCAGTTCAGACTATTGTAAATGGCCTTGAGTGCAAGAATCCTCTGGGATAACAGTGATGCTGAACTTTAAAAGGGAAGATTTTAAAACTGAGGTAAATGGTATAGACTGAAAAGCAAAGTATACAAAAATATTAAAACCCAGAGTGGGTATGGTTTGTATGAGCCAAAAAATAAAGCGGTATTCTTGTCTAGGTGAAGAAATAGATTAATGTATTAGATCTAATCAATAGGCAATTTAAAACAGTATAAATGTTGCCCCCTCAGATAGAAGAAAATTTCTCTGGATCATCTACTGCAGCCAGAAGTTGAGGTTTCTGGGGCCACCCAGTGCTGGGGGGCCCCGGGGTGCTGAGGACGCACTGTCTGGTGCTTGGAGGGGGCTGCCAGCACTGGGGCTGCCCGCCCTATGCTGTGGGGAAGGCTGGCGGCCGCAAGGCCTATGGGCTCTGGCGGGGGAAGGGGCGGCGGGAGGGGTGGGGCCGGTCGGGGGCTAGCCTCCCTGAACCAGCAGGTCACCCGCCACCCATGGGCACGCCCCAGCTCTTGAACTCTAAAGATTGTCATAAGTGGCTCAGAGGGTCAGTAAGTTTGGCCACCTCTGCTCTAGATTTTCCTTTCCTGCATTCATGTGCTGGGAGGGGTTATGGGCTTTCTGGCCTTAGCATCTATGAATTACCAATATATGCTCAGGGAACTGGTGATCTGTGGGGCTGCTTCAAAGTCCACAATATTGGTTGGGGCATTCCTCTCACCCTGTCCTGGCAGGGCTAGGATCTCTCAGCCCAGCTGGAGAACCCTTTTACACTTGTGCTCTGAGGGTCAGTGCATCTGATTCATTAAGCTCTGGCCTTGACATCAACACCTCTTGCACTCTCGAGCTCTGGCACTACTTGTGGTGTTGCTTCTGTGAGCACGTACAGTGGTCCAGTCTCCCTCGATGTGCAGACAATTCTATAGTGAAACAAGCCTATTGTTTCAAGCAAATGAATCAGTTATATGGATGTTCGTGAAAAATGAATAAAATGGACACAAATATCATCAAAAGCAAATTCATGGTTTGCTGCCTACATGAACGACTTCAGGCTGTCATTTAAGGAACACTGACCCCATCGGTGCACCTCTCAAAATGCTATTGCCAAAAGGAGTTGCTGTTTCCTGACAGATGTACTTCCTCCCCAGCAGGAGAAAAATTAACGGAGACTGGTATCTCAACACAAGTTCCCCACACTACAACACAGAGCACATTTAGTCACTGGGCCTGCCAGCATAACTCCTTTTTGAAGAAATCTGCTCTATTTTTGTAAACTAATTAGCTTGTCACAAAGAAGAATGTAGTCTGATGAGCAGAAAATGTCCAGATCGTGAGCACCATTAAACTGAGAAATAGTCTTGCAAGGGAAGTGATAGAGGTCTCATCACCTGAACTTTCAAAACTAGACTTACAGCTAGTCCTTGCCCTCAAGGCCCATCTCAGTTTTGTTCCTCCTCAAATATAGACTTGTCTCCTATTATATTGCCCCACCTTTCTGTCAATGATGCCAACCTTGAATTGCCATTTGTCCACTTCCCCACAAAACTTTATGCACTTTCTTCTGTGCTGCCCCTTCTTACTGGAGCACCCTCTCTGAACTTACCCATAAGAGTCTTCTCCTTCAGATCCCACACCAAGTCCCACTTCTGTGGTGATGCCCAAAATAATTCAGCCAACTAATGATGGCCAGGTTGAACAGCAATCAGAGATAAATATTCTTTATTTACATTAAAACTATGAAACTGTAAAAAAACTTGATTTGTACCAATCAAGTTATGCAATAGGTCAGGGGTGGCCAATCTTACTGACCCTCCAAACCGTATACGACAATCTTCAGAAGTTCGAGAGCCGGGGCGCACCTGCCGGGGCTCGGGGCTTCAGCCCTGTATGAGGTGCCTGATGGGGTTTGGGGCTTCAGCCCAGCTTCTGCTGAAGCCCCGAGCCCTGACAGGTGTGCCTCATGGGATTGAAATCCCGAGACACCCCCCCGTCCCCCGTGCTGGGCAAAAGTTCCTACCCCACCACCCCACTGCAAGGCAGAGGTCCCAAGCTTCCCCTCTGCCCTCCCCCCCCCCCCCCCCCCCCCCCCCGATTCTCAGTCTGGTAGGGGGAGAATGGGGGAGTGAGGGGGACTCCGCAAGCCGCACTTTAATGGTAAAAGAGCCACATGTGTCTCACGAGCCACAGTTTGGCCACCCCTGCAATAGGTGAACAGTGTTACTGTCTGGTTTCCTTATTACCCTTCTCCTCAGTCTCCATTTTCCTCTTATTTGTTTCACTCATGTGTTGTCTAATTTCAAGTTAGTTTATACGCTCTTTGAGTCAGGGACAACATCTTCCTTTTTGTTCATGTAGCACAAAAGGGGCAGCTTCTGATTGGGATCATTGGGTGCTATCACAATACAAATAATTACAGCATAGAAATATAAACGGTTTAATTCTGTACTAGCCCCATCAGGATGGATTATATAACCAACAAGGTCTAACTTCTATCGCAGTCCAAATTCATAATTGCTATAGGAGAACTGCTGCATATCATAACCAAATGGTTCTGAGGGCAGCAGCATTGCATGAATTCAAGGTCCATCCCACTTACATTATGTACTGTGTTTTTCTGCTATACATAAGTCATAGGCATTTATCCCAAGCTAATACTTCACCTTCAGAGTATTAATTCTGCCCACGGAATGTTTTAACCATTTTTAAAAATTAAATAGCTTGGCTACTTTTTCATTACGTACATTTTTTTAAAAGTTTCTTTTCTTTTCCTCTTAGTTCTCAAAAACATTTTTTACTTAATGTAATAAAACTCCATGTTTTGGGGATTCACTGGTATTTCCCGTTTGTGCCACCATAATGAGGCAAAGCAACCATTATGCATTGGTGAATCTTGCCCTCTAGACTGTTGGCCATTTCATTTATTTTAAACTTTGAAAAATGTCTCTCTTGCATTGTATGCCCAAGAGTTTGTCTGAAACCCATACTATTTCTGTTGTGTGGGAACTCATCATTTCCCAGGACTTACTGAGTGAGTTTGCATGTTATGCAGCTCATACTAGATGATCATAATGGTCCCTTCCGGCATTAAAATCTATGGCTCTATCATTTAAAACAAAGCACAATATATTTTCCAATGAGATCAAATTCTGTCTTGGGGCTGCAGAGGGCCCCTGACAGTGGAATCCTCGTGTTCCCACTGTACTATGAGCAAGATCTGTTCCAGCTGCACAAAGGTTGTACCTATCCACTGCATAGAGCAAGTACTTCTTGCATTCCAGTGTGTAGAGGGAAGGTGGGACCACAACTGGGAATGCAGCTCTGCAATCTTCGGGGAGGATTTCTTCCCTTTCCCTTTCTAAGTGTCTACTTGGGCTCTGTTCTGGGGTTGCATTCCATCTTGTACATATAGATACTGGTTCAACCCTCGTGTGACAATAGCCATCATTCAACAGAGTTACTTCAGGGATCAATTTGGGTCACGTAATAATACAGTGCTTGTGGAAGGTTTTGGCCTGACAGCCTTGGGGACTGAAGTCTTCTCTTTATCTACAGCAGAGACACAGCATGGGTAGCAGCAGTGCAGAGTTCCTAATAACTGCAATCAGCAGAGTTGCACAGGGTAGAATTTGGCCTGTGTATCTGAGTGAGATGGCTAGCCCCAAACCCATTTAATTTGTAGGCGTTCTGCTGAGACAGCTTTTGGCACTGGTAGGTTTCATCAGACTTAGGACCAGGACTGCAACCAACAACTTATTTCACATATGTCACAATAACTAATATTATGTATACTAGTGTTGGTTCATTGTTGCCTTGTGCTTCCCCAGCTGTCTATATCCACCTGTTGTCTCTTGTCTTATACTTACACTGTAAGCTCTTTGGGGCAGGGACCATCTTTTTCTTTGGGGTTTGTACAGCACCTAGCACAATGAGGTCCTAGTCCATGACTGAGGCTTCTAGGTGCTGTCACAATACAAATGTTTAATAATAATTAATACCTTCCTTCGGTAACAATATTCCATCATTACCAACCTGAGGTGGATTCATATTAGTTGCTCAGACCACTTCCACCTCATTCAGAACATTGCCAATGAGTTTCCCCATGCCAGGTACTTCTTGGATTCTTCCTGCCCCGATTTGCAACATGACAAAAGGAACCAAATCAGCGTCTTTCTCCCCACATCACACAATGTGCCAACAACTCTCTGCTCTCCACCTAGTCTGGCCTGTAAAGATACAAGTCACTTCTCAATTGGTGTAAACTGCTGTAACACCATCAAAGTCAATGCTGATTTGCACCAGCTGAGGATCTGGCACATTAATCTTCTATTGTACAACTGACAATGGCTGTGAAAAGTACTAAGAGGAAACAGCTCTTAGAGGAAACACATGGAAGATCTGTTAGAAGACCTTTGAAATCAAGAAGATTTAAGAAACTAGGACAGTTCAATGCAACCAGCCAGTTAAGAATCATGAAGAGGGGTAACTAAACTTTCCACTCAAAGACACTAGTTTATATCACATGTACTGTGCATTTCTGCACATCAGGAACTGAATTCTAGACATCTTTTGATCTCTGTTGTGCACATCCAGGCAATGCAACCCTGATGGTTTAGTCTCGCCTTCTGTTTCTTTTTTTAAAAATAAAACAGAATAATTTATCAAAGATAAACCTTCTGACATTGGCTGTACCTATATTACTGTGCAGCACCACCTTCTGGCTGTTGGGCAAGTCTTAGTGGTTATTTTAATTTTTGAATAGCAATCTGCTTCCTAATTCCTCTGTTCTTCAGAAATTTAAAATGAAAATATGATAATGATTTTTTATGTCTGCCTCTATTATTGCTTTCAATGTTTTTAATAACAGCTGGTTATTTTTTAAATACAATGGAGACATTCTCACACAGTCGGGTTGTGCATCTTTTTGCCTTTTTAAGACGCAATGTGTATGCTCATTTTTTATGATCCATAATCACATGCTGGTCCTGGGAACCATGCCATGAGGGCCCACATATGTAAGTAGTGGCAGCTGAAAGTGCATAATTCATAAGGGAAACATCAACATCAGGGGAAAATAGCATAAATAGATGATCTACTTGACACATCTTATAATTTTTTCCAAGAGTTATTTCCTTTTAAACTACTGGTGTATGTGTGAGCATTTTTTGTTGTTGTTCATCTGTAGACTGGCAAGTAATATGGTGCTGTAGGTTTTCTGTTTTGTTTGCGCTGAAAGAAAGAACGTTCTTGTGTTTTTCACCCTCATTTAATTAGAATTGCTTTTTACAGTATGTGGTCTTTGTTCTTTCAGGTCTCTACTCCTCCACAGTTTTATTCAACCACAGAAAGGGCATCTGAAGCAACTTGGCCTCAAAATGAAATTACATAAGTGTTACAAATGCAGTAGAGTTTAATCTGGTTTCTTAACCTTTGATTCAGTTTGGACAGGTCTCAGGGCACAACAGAAATGAGTTGGCTATTTCAATCAAGGTGTCATTTTGCTCAAATGTGGACAAGACTTTATGGTAAAAGTTAAATGGAGACACATTAAGCATCTCCCAAATTTCAGATGGAGGGGAAAAAAATCCACAACATAATGTTAGTGTTTTATGGTTATACTCAGTCTGGAGTACTCCCACTGCAGCAATATCACAAGAAACAAGATTCTCATGGTATTTCTACTGGAAATAATGTGAGAAAGAACATTCTCACGTTACTTCAAGTCAAAATGCCATAAAAATGCACAATTGATAGCAAGCATTCGCATAGCATGTTAAGGGGAGAGACCTCAAGAAAGCATTTTCTCATGACATTTCCTCTGGAAGTGGGTGGAGCTGGACAGCACCCCCCTCCTCCATTCTTGAATGTCTCAGGGGTGAGCCCTGCAGTGATATCTAGAGAGGAAGGATTGCAGAGAAAAGAGGCAGAAAATCTTAAGAGGGATCCCTCTGTGATGAGAACAGTTATAAGGGAGGATACTCCCCCACTATGAAGAAAGCATTAAAAGGAAGGTCAAAGATAAGGAGAATTCACAGTGTAGTGTAAATCAGGGATGGAATTATTTACAGATCAGTGAGTATTTTTAGTACAATACCCCTGATTAAAGTGTGTCTGTGGGGCAGGGTGGGGGGCACATTACTCAGGATTATTTTCAAAGGGTTCACACACACTCACCCCTTTCTTCTTCTCTATAATTTTGTGTATAGAATTAGCTCTTCTGTACAATGCCAGCGTGACAGTCCGAAAGAAACAGAGTGCTGGCTTTGTCTAAAGAAAAGCAAGAGCGGTCCTCCTTTCTGAGGCACTGCCCTAGGCTCAAAGAGACCCAGGTTCAACTCCTCTTCAAACTTCCTGTATGATCTTGGGCAAGATAATTGCTTTATGCCTCAGTTTCCCATTTATAAAAAGGGGACAATGATATTTCTCAATCTCCCTGGGATGTTGTGGGGATAAACAGATAAAAGACAGTGAAGTGCTCAGATAGGGCAGTCATGAGGGACTAGGGTTGCCAATTTAGGTGGGACATATTCCTGGAGGTTTCATCACATGACATAAACTTTAATTAAAGACTAATCTTTAATTCCTGGAGACTCCAGGACAATCCTGGACAGTTGGCAACCCAATGGCGGACTCAGAAGTACCTAGATGGGCAGTGCTGGCAGCAGCAATGAAATGCAAGCTACACCAGCCTGTAGAGGGGAGAAGATCGTTTAACACCGTGGACCCAGTCAGATTTCACCCTCTCTGCCGAGACTGCCTGTTGTTCTGGCAAGAAAGTTTCCAAAAGAGGAAACCTCTCTTCCTGGTAAAACTCATTAAATAGAAATGAGAACCTGGACAGTGAAAGCAACTGAAAGTCTGGACCCTCCCCCCTCCAGCAAGAAGAAGTTAAGGTAGAGCCCTCCCCTGCCTGCCTTGTGAAGGTAACCTGTATTTATCACTACAGCCGCTGGAACTATTTAAACTGAATAATAAATTCATGATGAATTTAACCCTTAGTCAACTGGGTCCAGTTCTTGCCATTGGGTTAATGAGAAATTTTCTGTACTGAACTTCAAACTGTCACAGCCTGCTCTCAGCCTCTGGCTTTCAATTGTGCTGTGCCCATTTTAAGACTTAACTCTGCTTCCAAAATCTACTTGTTCAATTGGCATACTGACTCCTCCCTCGGTTTGGAAGGCAATCACTCCTCCCACTACAAGACATGTCCTCCCCTCCCCACCTCCATTCCCTGCATAGACATTTGTTTTATCCTTTCATGGCCCACATAGGACAAATAAAATTAAAAACTTGTGGATTATCCTTCTCCGTATAGTTACTTATATTTTACATTATCTTACTGAATTTATCCAGTGCCTATATACCAGGGATTTTTAATGCTTGCTTTTCCAATTTTCCCTTGTATTTTTCTTGACTCTGTTTTTAATTTCACTTTCACCTGCAGCGTTTGTGATCTGCTGCCTATGTAGTGCTTAGAATCTTATCATTGCCTACCTAGATATGCTGCATATGTGAAGGGGACTAGAGCTGAGAAGTGGGAGATGGGATCTACTCCCAGCTTTGCCAGGGACTATTGATATATAACCGTGGGCAGATCTCCTAACTTATCTGAGCCTCAACTCTAGGTGCTCGGGTAGCATCATGAGGGGTATATAAATAGCTAGTTTGTTGAATAGCTCCTACATCTATAAAATGGTAATACCAGTGTGCTTCCCTACCTCACAGGGGAGTTTGGCAATTTCAGTGTTTTCCTTACAGAGTGGCCGTGTAGACACTAGACTGGAATTCAGGAGAGTTGGGGTATATTCCTGGCTCTGCCGGGTAACCTTCGGCAAGTCACATTCTCTCCCAGGACTTCAGTTATCTGTGAAACTGGGCTTATGATCCTAACCCTTCTTGTTTAAAGCATTTTGAGATCTACTGATGAAAAATGCTATATAAGAGCTAGGTTGTATTATGGTAATTACTCTGGTCCCTCTAATCCAGTATCCTGCCTCTGACCATGGGCAGCATCAGGTACTTCAGTGGAAGGTGCAAAGGCTCTGCAGTAGGCAGATGTGGGATAATCTGTTCCTCAGGAAGGTGTCATTCTAACCCTTAGTAATTAAGGTTTGGCTCAAATCCAGAAGCATGAGAAGCATGTGTTGTGATGCTTAATTGATATGTGAAAAGTGGTTTGAGTGCTGGGATGGAAAGTGCAAAGACACACTGAGCTAAATTATGCCCTTGGATAGATTTGTACAACTTGCACTGGCTTCCTTGGGGTTTCACTTGGGGTGTTTATTGCTTTTCAGTGAAGAACAAGAAATTCAATTAAATTTATAATTCATGTAAATATATTTACTGTATATCCACAATTATAGCTCCTCACAGCTGCAATTCACATCATTCAGTTTCATCAACAGCAGATGAATCTCTCATGCTAACACACAGCACTTTTAAAGACCATGAGCCTGGTTGTGCAGTCCTGGCTAAGCTGAGCAATTTGCAAGGGGTCCTACTGAAGACTACTTCCATGAGTAAATTGCTCACCAGTTTGAGTTAGGGTTTTACAGTTGTATGTATGCCCTTAGATTGCAAAGAATGGAAGAAATGAGATGTTGATGGTATCTGTATCTGTATGTAAGAAGACTCTCTCTCAAATATGTGTATAATTAAGTCAGGCTCATTGTCATATAGGTATGGAAAACAGACTGCAGCTCCTGCCACATCCCAAGTACAGGTGCATCAAATGAGTTAGGAAAAAATCGGCTTGTGACAGGTTTGTCTCTTTGTGTTTGCCAGTGGCTGTATAGATTTTTTCTCTGAATCTCCAGGTTATAGAAGTGAAAAATTGTGTGTTGATGTTAATGTTGAAACAAAGCACCTTTATCAATGGAATGGAAAGATGTTTGTGATGATAAATACTATTTTATGTCTTTATTTGTAGTGTCCAAAGGCTCCATCTAAGATCAGGGCCCCATTGTGCTAGGCACTGTACATACACATGGGAAGAGTAGTTGGTCCCTGTCTCCTCAAACCTAAGGAGTCCAACAAGACTTCATTATTTTAGTGATGTGGAACACAAGCACGGACTTTAAGTGATTTATTTACTCAAGGTTACATGGGAAGTCTGTAGTTAAGCTAGGAAGTGAACTCAGATCACCTGTACTACAAGCTAGGGCCTTAGCCACACAGCCATCCCTCCTCTCTAGCCTGGATTCTTTTCAACTTTTGTGACTGAATAAAACTTTGAGCAGTGAGGAGAAGAAGCTTGAGAGAGTGTGTGTTTTTTCAATGGCTGCCTAGGGCGAAAACAACAGCAACAAAACTTCATAAACAGAAATACATATTCTCTTGGAAGCCGCTTGTGGCCTCTTTGATTTAGGAGGCTCATATGTTCAAGTAAAATAAAACCAATGGGAATCATCTCCCATCCTTCAAACTGGACAGAAGCCAAACTTTTGCTGAGGTTTGAGAGATTTATTTGAAGTTTTTGATTTTTTTTTTTTTTTTAAATCTTCTTTCAATTCTGCGCTGTTTCTGGCTGGCACATGACGTGACAAACCCGGAGATGACAGACACAAAAAAAGGCTACTCCAGAAGGCTTTCCATCTGTGGTGTAGCAGGTGGTCATTTAACTAATTAGCAGTAGGTTGTCTGGGCTGTGATCCTGCACGCTCTAACACATAAGCAAACCCCTGCACCTTTGCAGAATCTCATTGGTTTCAGTGGGGCTCTGTGTAGATGTGAAGTTCTACCAGCATGGAGCAGCTTGAAGGATTGGGGTCTTAAGGAGTCTGAAAAGGGATCAAGTACCCGTAAAATATTTAAAAGGCTGAAATTTGGCATATTTCTCGTCTTGACACTAATCCCACAGCCTTTCAGTTAATTGAAAATATTGCTGCCAGAAATTCATATTCATCATTTTAACCAGGTATCTCCTCCACCCTCATCTCAAGACATTTCACTCTTATCTCAAGACATTTACTGGAGCAAGATACTGTGCAGACTGAAAACAGATACCGGAGGTGGGGAGCGGAGGGAGGGGGATTTACTAGGAGGGATTTGGGGATAGCAAATACTCACTGGCAGTTTCAGATATGGGATTCAATGAGAATGGCAAAGTTGTGCTGTTTATCAAGGAGACGGGCATCAGAGAAGGAGGAGAAAACACCATTTGTACTGGAAAAAGTTAGCAAAGCCACAGGAATTTCACCAGAGATGTTCAGCAGTGCAGGAGCAGTATCAACAGAATTTGGGGGTGAGCAAGTGTTCATCGGATGGATGTTGATTTTGGTGGATGTATTTGCTATTCATAAGTATTCACTGAATAGTTTAGGTGAAAAGAGTTTTGATATGTGCATTGTCAATTAGAGCCTGATCCTGTTAAGTGCAGAGTATCTTCAACACTCATGGAAAGTAGCGCATCACTAGATCAGGTCTTGTTTGATGTTTCTGTTAATTTATGGTATGAGATTGGTCATCTAAATCATTATTATAAAAACCTGAATAATTTCACGATTTTCAAGCTTTTTGTCAGTTTTTGATTTTTTTCTTCAATGAACCCCTTCCCCCAAATTACTGAACATTTTGGGAAATGTTGTCCAATAGCAATAATGGAATGTGGTAAGAGCTAGAGGCAGCAATCTGGAATCAAGGCCTCATTACACACAGGCCCTGCCCCAAAGAGCTCACAGTAGTTTGGTCTCCAATTGAATGCTTCCGTTTTTGAAAATAGTAAAATGATGATCAAACAATAATGGGGAATACCAACATATTCATGAGAACAATACAGTCATAAGAATAATCAGTAGAAAGAGATAGGAAAGCTGTTTGAAATATATAAACATTTGTGAAAATTGTCTACAGTATTTAATGAGCTATAAAGTATACTGTGCAACCATCAAAAGGAAAAAGTCCATACCAGAAAAGATGACCATGAACTCAATCATGAATCCCTCAAGAAAAAGGAGGATCCACCCTTATGGACTTGTCAGAACTGTTACCTACCTAGTCAAATACCCTCCTAACTAGGAATTATCGATCTGTTACCTAGCTACTTAACTAATCATACCATACTATTTAATATTTGTATTCCAGTTCTTTGTTCTTATTATACAGGTAAAGAAACATAATTTTGCAAAATCTTTCATTTTGTGATCCATGTTAACAATCTAACAAAGAATGTTTATGGCATTTGTCATTAAAGGCCAGATTTCACTCACAGCTGGTTCCATTGACTTCAGTAGAACTATTTATAGGAGAAACATCTCACCAACATGAATAAAAGGTTCCCAATTTAGTCCTGAAAGACACATTGTTATTCATGAATCATGACTCGACTGTTCTGGCATGATTAATATAAACTCATGTTATGCAGCATCCTTAACTAAGTCTAGAAGAATTGACCCGTCTCTGAGAGGATTCGGACTTGTTAGGTTTGCCTGTCAGATTTGCCTAAAAAAATAGTTCCCCCTCCCACACGGTGCTTTGTAGTTGAGAGAAAGTTCAGATGCCAAGGTACACATGTCACCATGGCTGTCCTCTTGCCCAGAGCCTATATTGCATGAACGTTTTGCTTTATGTGCCAACAGGGCACCTGAATCAACTCAGAGTGCAACATAAAGAAGCCTAATGGAGAAAAGTTAGGAAAACCTGTTAAAGACCTAAGATCTTAAAGGCCTTGATTTCATCTGGATTGGCCATTTGAGGGGATGAGGTTGGCCAGAGGTGGCAAAAAAGCAAGATCCCTGGCCCTCCTGACTTTCAGTGACCAAAGGAGATCAGAAGGGAAATTTTGTGTTAATTTGCTTGTTTTTTGTTTGTGTGGCTTGGACAAAGGGGAGAAAATCCAGCTGTCTGGATGGTCCTGAAATGAGATTCTTGATGAGGCTGGCAAAAATTTTCCTTTATTTATATCCCTTGGTGGGTTTGGAGGGGCGGGGGGATTAGAGAGTAGAGCTCCTGAAAGAGGAGAGGTGGGAACTCCATTTTGCTCTACTCTCTTACCTGGATGTTCCAGATCAGCTGGGTAAATTAGTGACTGATCTAAGGAATCTGGGTTTATGGAACACCCTTGCTGCCCTCTGTGCAGGCACCTAAAGATCTGCAGGATTTCCCACGGGATCTCAGAATGTTAGTGGCTTGAGAGAGCCTCCTCCAGTTTGGCTCCACAAATCCTCCCCCTTAGTAGACTGATGTGTCAAATTCTGCAAGTTGATAACTTCCTGTGTAATTCCAACTCTCTTGTAGGTGGTGTTGTGGAAAACTTTGAAATGCCCCTAAGTCTCTAAGATTTTTGTCTGTTTTTTTATGCCCTGCTCTTCAGTATATTTCATCTTTCTTTCCTTGGTACACAAACTTTTTGTAAATTAAGTGGCCTTGTGAGGATTTGAACCATCATAGTCAACGTTTGGTGTCCTCCTCTGGTCTCTTTAAAAAATGGGAATTAGGAATCACATAGACTTCGTGTTGTGCCCATTGCTTGTCATATATCCTTATGACATTAGTCTGAGACAGACTGGGCCAAGTTAAGCACTGGTGTAAGCATCTGCATCATCATTGATTTAAGTACTGTTAGACTGACTTAGAGCAGAAGTAAATTTGGCCAGCTGGTAAATAGGTTGCAAATGGCAAGCAAGTAACTTAGTGCAAAGCCATTGTGATTGTGGTTACATGAGCAAATAACTGCTATAAATCACTGCACTCTACACAGTAAAAGTAAAGTTTCTATGACACACTATTGCACCACAAAACAGCATAACCACTTTGATTGTCCTGGTAGTTGAGTCAATGCCGCACATTTCATTCCCTCCTGCTGCTGGATAGTCTTTTCCCAGGAATGTAAATGTCACATGGTTATGTGTGAAGATTTCCAAACGCCACACTTTGTGAGTGATTCGCTTCAACAGGAAAGGAATAAGACTGCAATTCATCCAAAATCTCAAAGGATTTTTACAAATATTTGTGAATTAAATCTCAGCTTTCCCTCTTCTTTAAAAAGTAAGGGTAATGCTTTTTATCTTTATTTCACATGTGGAGAAACTGAGGCACAGTGGTTGAGTAACTTGCATAACGTTGCAAAGTGAGTCCGTGGCACAGCTGGGCATAGACGTCAGGGACTGTAACTCCCATTAGATATTGCTTCTAATTTTACAGCTCTTGGGCATGCAAAAGCAGGGGACACATTGGTGCACACTATTTATTTGCAACTCAAATGGACCACGGATGGTTAGTTTGCCCCTTTCCATTGTAGTCTCTTTCCAAGAGATCAAATTGGGAATCTTAATGCTTTTCCCAAGGCCACACAACTTTACCTCTGACTCAAACTAACCCAAAACATAATATACCTTAGCTGGTTGCAGAAGCTACTCTTTTGTTTATTGACAGTTTATGTAGTTCAGAGATGGATTACTAATATCACAGCCCCTTTAATCAGAAACACACATGCTCAAGGAAGACAGCTGTTTTGAAAGTCTCAGCTGGGGAAAATGCCCCCAGCACCTTTATTTGATGCAAACATACTTACTTGATTGTCTACACTCATATCCATCTGCCAGGATGGCATAGTGCCCATGCATGAGCTGGCCAAACCTTTTCCTTGGGCATTGGTATTGAGCAACAGAGGGTTTAGACAGGCAGTCTGCATAACACTGCATATAAAATGTCTTTGGCTTCTCTTCTAAGCCAGCAATGGAACATTGGGAGTTTGGAAACAAATGCCTCCTTACAAGTGATCATGCCTTTTAGGTACTGTTGTGCCTAAACAAGGAAGGAATACTTGAAAAGTCAAGGAAAGACTCTGATACCACAACTGGCTGCCAACAAGTTGGCTTGAATTTCACAGAGTGAATGAAATGTTCATGAAGACTAAGGGGAATGCTGAACACCATGTGTCAGGGAAATGATGGCCACTGGCACTGTTTGTCCAGGCAAACCCTAACTAGCCTGAGACCCAATGGGACAATCTACATTGTAGACAATGAGTCTATCGGAGCCGGAAGCACATGGTTTTCATTTTCTGAAAAATGGGCAGTCAGCCAAAGGATCTTAGCCTTGTTAGTCAACAGCTGTGTGGGGGTGTAAACACAGAGGACCAACACCCCGGGTGGCTTTAAACAGATTCTGAAGGTAAAAACATTTGTCCCCATAATATCTATTATCATTATCCGTCTTTTCTAGGGATGGGTCAGCTAGATGGGATATAATAAGAAATGACCAAAACCAGCTCCTACAACTCAAATTGAACCCTTTCTGACACTCAGAAAGTTTGGCTAAATGGCTTAGTGTTGTTTTTGTCACTGCAGTTCCTGGCACTGTCCAGAAAATACAAAGAGAGAGGCTGAACATGCAGCATTTCCAGCACAGTCAGAAGCACAGAGTACTGGAAATCTCACCAAAAAGCCTGTTGTGACTAGATTTCAAGACTGAAGCTGTAGACAATCGTTGGGATTGGGAGACCTGGATTCTATTCCTAGCTCTGCCAGTGCCCTGCTGAGTGACCGTGAACAAATCACCTCCCTGCTCTGTGTCCCACTTTCCCCATCTGTAAAATGGGGATAATGATACTGACCTCTGCTGTAAAGCACTTTGAGATCTATAGATGACAAGAGCTAGGTGGTATTTGCCTGAACAAATAAATAAGGAAGTATTATTCCTTTTCTGGACATTCAAATAAGGATCCACTCTGCTGGATCATTAACAAACTGATCTAGCAAACATTCTGAGGCTCATCCGTCACTTGCTTGTGTGTGATGGAGAGCACTGTGATACAGATTTTTTCCAGTCACGTATTTTCAGAGTTTGAAGATCTAGGTTCTAGGTTTCCCAACCTTGCCACTGACTTCCCGTATAGCCTTGAGCATGTCTCTGCACCTCCCTTTCTGTATCAGGAAAATGTGGATAATAATGCTAACTTAATGCCTAGTATGCACATTATTACTATGCGTAGTTCTGAATTTCATCACTTTCAAATGTTTTTTTATAATCACAAGCTTTCAAATAAATGAATATTTATGCACACTCTTTACTCTGTCTCCACAACATGTTTGTCTGGGAACATCATATAGCTCTGAGAGCCTTCTCTTATCTTGTAGCTTACCTTTTAGGCCCAGATACTGCATTTGGATCCAGGAAGGCAGATTATTGTGCCCACTTGTTGACCAAGCAAAGTCAATGGGGCCATGTGCATGTACTCCTCCCTTGGATCCAACTGAAGGATTTGGCCTTAATTTGCTTTGTCTAATGGAAGGTAAAAAATAGCTATCTTAGTCATTCTGCATCCAATATTGCAACTTAGTTACATGTTCCCTGTAGTTTGGGAATTTTCAATTTGCACAATGACTAATACAGAGTAAAAATTAAAAAATGTAATTTTTCAAAATTGTATTGAAGTGTTCTGGTCTGTCCTGTTCTATTCTATACTATAGAAGTTCTTATATCTTATATCACTCTCCCATAATATGTAAGTGTCTTCCAGCAGTGCATTAAGCAACGTGACTAACCTCTCTCACGTGTGGTTGATTTTCTCTCTCTCTCATTCTCTCCCTCGGAGGAAAATTGAGTGTGCCATGTAGTGTTTTGTTCTGGAGGGGTATTTTTTTGTATTTGCTATTAAATATGTTGACCCTGTTTTGTGTATATGTTAATGAAGGCAGGTCAAAGTACAGGGCCTGAATATCATACAAGATGATCTGGACAACCTTGTAAACTGGAGTAATAGACACAGGATGAAATTTAAGAGTGGAAAGTGCAAGGTCATGCATTTAGGGACTAACAACAATAATTTTTGCTATAAGCTGGGAGCGTATCAGTTAGAAGTGACAGAGAGGGAGAAAGACCCGGATTGTATTGGTTGATCACATGATGACTATGAGCCACCAATGTTATGCGGCTGTGAAAAAGGCTAATGCAGTCCAAGGATGCATCAGACAAGGTATTTCCAGTAGAGACAGGGAAGTGTTAGTGTTATGATTGCTCTCTATAAATATATCACATGGATAAATACCAGGAAGGGAGAGGAGTTATTTAAGATAAGTGCCAATGTGGACACAAGAACTAGTTTAGGCTTGAAATTAGGAGAAGGTTTCTAAACATCTCGGGAGTGAAGTTCTGGAACAGCCTTCCAAGGGGGAGCAGTGGGGGCAAAAATCCTAACTGGCTTCAAGACTGAGCTTGTTAAGTTTATGGAGGGGATGGTATGATGAGACTGCCTACAATGGCATGTAGCCGATCTGAGAATGCTAGCAGCAAATATCTCCAACGGCCCATGAGGGGACACTAGATGGGGAGGGCTCTGAGTTACTACAGATAATTTTTTTCCAGGTGTCTGGCTGTTGGGTCTTGCCCACATGCACAGAGTTTAACTGATTGCCATATTTGGGGTCGGGAAGGAATTTTCCCCTGGGTCAGATTGGGAGAGACCCAGGAGTTTTTCACCTTTCTCTGTGGTATGGGGCTTGGGTCACTTCCAGGTTTAGACTAGTGTAAATGGTGGATTCTCTGTAACTTGAAGTCTTTAATCATGATTTGAGGACTTCAGGGACTCAGCCTGAGTTAGGGGTCTATTACAGGAGAGGGTGAGTGAGGTTCTATGGACTGGAATATGCAGGAGGTCAGACTAGGTGAGAACATGGCACTTTTGTAGCCAGCATTGCAAGGTATTTACATGTCAGATATGCTAAACATTTGCATGCCCCTTCATGCTTCGGCCACCATTCCAGAGGACATGCTTCCATGTTGATGATGCTCGTTAAAAAAAAATGCATTAAATTTGTGACTGAACTCCTTGGAGGAGAATTGTATGTCTCCTGCTCTGTGTTTTACTTGCATTCTGCCATATATTTCATGTTATAGCAGTCTCAGATGATGACCCAGAATGTTGTTCGTTCTAAGAACATTTTCGCTGCCGACTTGACAAAACGCAAAGAAGGTACCAATGTGAGATTTCTAAAGATAGCTACAGCACTCGACCCAAGATTTAAGAATCTGCAGTGCCTTCCAATATCTGATCGGACAGGGTGTGGAGCATGCTTTCAGAAGTCTTAAAAGAGCAACAGTCTGATGCAGAAACTACAGAACCCGAACCACCGGAAAAAAAAAAATCAGCTTTCTGCTGGCGGCATATGACTCAGATTATGAAAATGAACATGCATTGATTAACACTGCTTTAGATCGTTACTGAGCAGAACATATCATCAGCATGGATGCATGTCCCCTGGAATGCTGGTTGAAGCATGAAGGGACATATGAATCTTTAGTGCATCTGGCACATAAATATCTTGCAACGCTGGCTACAACAGTGCCATATGAACACCTGTTCTCACTTTCAGGTGACATTGTAAACAAGAAGCGGGCAACATTATCTCCTGCAAATGTAAACAAATTTGTTTGTCTGAGCGATTAGCTGAACAAGAAATAGGACTGAGTCGACTTTTAGGCTCTAAAGTTTTACATTGTTTTATTTTTGAATGCAGTTATTTTTTGTACATAATTCTACATTCGTAAGTTCAATGTTCATGATAAAGAGATTGCACTACAGTACTTGTATTAAGTGAATTGAAAAATACTAATTTATTTTTACAGTGCAAATATTCATAATAAAAATAAATATAAAGTGAGCTCTGTACACTTTGTATTCTGTTTTGTAATTTAAATCAATATATTTTAAAATGTGAAAAACATGCAAAATATTTATATAAATAGTATTCTATTATTGTTTAACAGCGCAATTAATCGAATGATTAATCGTGATGAATTTTTTAATCACAATTAATTTTTGTAATTGCTTGACAGCCCTAGTCTGAACGGTAGACATCCTTATTCAAGATAAAAACTTAAGAATGGCCATACCAGGTCAGACTGGTGATCCATCTAGCCTGGTGTCCTGTCTTCTAATAGGGGCCAGTGCCAGATGCTTCAGAGGGAATGAACAGAACTGGACACTTTATTGAGTGATCCATCCCTGTCATCCAATCCCAGCTTCTGACAGTTGGAGATTTAGGGACATCCAGAGCATGGGATTGTGTCCTTGACCATCTTGGCTAATAGCCATCGACAGACCATGAACTTGTCTAATTCTTTTTTGAACCAAGTTATACTTTTGGACTTCACAGCATCACCTGGCAATGAGTTCCACAGGGTGACAGTGTCTTGTGTGAAGAAATACTTCCTTATGTTTGTTTTAAACCTGCTGCCTGTTCATTTCATCACGTGACCCCAGGTTCTTGTGTTATGTGAAGAGGTAAATAACACTTCCTTACTCACGTTCTCCACACCATTCATGATTTTATAGATCTTTATCATATTCCCCCTTAGTCATCTCTTTTCTAAACAGAACATTCCCTGCCTTTTTAATCTCTCCTCATATGAAAGCTGTCCCATACCCCCTAACCATTTTTGTTCCCTTCTCTTTACTTTTTCCAATTCTAATATATCTTTTTTTTTTAGATGAGTTGACCAAAACTGCATGCAAGTACTCAAAGTGTTGGCACACCATGGATTTATATAGTGACATTATGATATTTTCTGTCTTATTATCTATTCCTTTGATGATGGTTCATAACATTATGTTAGCTTTTTTTTGAGTGCTGCACATTCAACAGATGTTTTCAAAGAACTATCCACAGCTTTGGACTTAACTATCTTGAGTAATTTGTATTGTCTGCAAACTTTGCCTCCTCATTGTTTACCCTTTTTCCAGATCATTTATGAATATGTTAAACAGCACAAGTCCCGCTACAGATCATTGGGGGACCCCACTATTTAGAATCATAGAATCATCGAAGATTAGGGTTAGAAGGGACCTCAGGAGGTCATCTAGTCCAACCCTCTGCTCAAAGCAGGACCAACACCAACGAAATCATCCCAGCCAGGGCTTTGTCAAGCCGGGCCTTAAAAGCCTCTAAGGATGGAGATTCCACCACCTTCCTAGGTAACCCATTCCAGTGCTTCACCACCCTCCTAGTGAAATAGTTTCCTAATATCCAACCTAGACCACCCCCACTGCAACTTGAGACCATTGCTTCTTGTTCTGTCATCTGCCACCACTGAGAACAGATGAGCTCCATCCACTTTGGAACCCACCTTCAGGTAGTTGAAGGCTGCTATCAAATCCCCCCTCACTCTTCTCTTCAACAGACTAAACAAGCCCAGTTCCCTCAGCCTCTCCTAGTAAGTCATGTGCCCCAGCCCCCGATCAATTTTGTTGTCCTCCATTGGACTTTCCAATTTGTCCACATCCTTTCTGTAGTGGGGGGCAGGGGGGGGAGGGGGGAGGCAAAACTGGACGCAATACTCCAGATGTGGCCTCACCAGTGCTGAATAGAGGGGAATAATCACTTCCCTCGATCTGCTGGCAGTGCTCCTACTAATGCAGCCCAATATGCCGTTAGACTTCTTGGCAACAAAGGCACACTGCTGACTCATATCCAGCTTCTCATCCACTGTAATCCCCAGGTCCTTTTCTGCAGAACTGCTGCTTAACCAGTCGGTCCCCAGCCTGTAGTAGTGCATGGGATTCTTCCATCCTAAGTGCAGGACTCTGCACTTGTCCTTGTTGAACCTCATCAGCTTTCTTTTGGCACAATCTTCCAATTTGTCTAGGTCACTCTGGATCCTATCCCTACCCTCCAGTGTATCTACCTCTCCCCCCAGCTTAGTGTCATCCACGAACTTGCTGAGGGTGCAATCTATCCCATTGTCCAGATCATTAATAAAGATGTTGAACAAAACCGGACCCAGGACTGACCCCTGGGGCACTCCGCTTGATACCGGCTGCCAACTACACATTGAGCCGTTGATCGCTACCTGTTGAGCCCAACAATCTAGCCAGCTTTCTATTCACCTTATAGTCCATTCATCCAATCCATACTTTTTTAACTTGCTGGCAAGAATGCTGTGGGAGACCATATCAAAAGCTTTACTAAAGTCAAGATTTATCTCTTTCCACTTGGAAAACTGGCCATTTATTCCTACCTTTTGTTTCCTAACTTTTAACCAGTTACAGATACATGAGAGGACCTTTCCTTTTATCCCATGACTGCTTAAGAGCCTTTGGCGAGGGACCTTGTTAAAGGCTTTGTGAAAGTTGAAGTACACTATATTCATTGGGTCACCATTATCCACATTTGTTGACACCCTCAAAAAATTCTAATAGATTGGTGAGGCATGATTTCCCTTTACAAAAGCCACGTTGTAACATATTCCTCAACATATTATGTTAATCTATATGTCTGATAATTCTATTATTTACTATAGTTTTAGCCAATTTGCCTAGTACTGAAGTTAGGCTTACTAGCCTCTAATTGCCAGGATTCCCACTGGACCCTTTTTTAAAATTGGCATTAAATTAGCTATCTGCCAGTCATCTGGTACAGAGGCTGATTTAAGCAATAGGTTACATACCACTGTTAGCAGTTCTGCAATTTCATATCTGAGTTCCTTCAGAACTCTTGGGTGAATACCACCTGCTCTGGTGACTTATAACTGTTTAATTTATCAATTTGTTCTGACACCTTAGTCTGGCGCAGTTTCTCAGATTTGTCACCTAAAAGGAATGGCTCAGGTGTGGAAATCTCCTTTACATCCTCTGCAGTGAAACCCGATGCAAAGAATTTATTTAACTTTTCCACAACAGACTTGTCTTCCTTGAGTGCTCCTTGAGCACTTTGATCATCAGTGGCCCTACTGTTTGGCAGACTGCCTGCTTCCGTTGTAAGGATTTCAGGATCAGGCCCAAAGATTGATCAGATTAAAAATATTGGTCTGACAACATTTTTAAATACTTTTAACACACATTAACAAAATAACATTCACCAAGGTTTAAAACAGTTTCAGGTCATCATTGTTAGATAAAACCTTCAGGCCAGGTTCTCATGTGTTTGTGTTAGCCACAGGGATTCTGTCAACTTGCTTAGGCTCAAAATTTGATCAACTGAAAAGCTGTTACAATCAAGTGAATAATGCATTTTATATTCTGTCTATCTTTCTTTTCTATTCTTTTCCCACCAGATTAACTCTCTGGTCGTTTGACAAGACTCCCTTGGTCTAAATCTCCACTGCCTTGAACTTTATGTTGATAGTTACACTTCTGCAAAGAGGGTGTAAAACAAAATGGTTGCATTTTACACCCAGCATTCACTGGCCTTGTACATATGTAAAGGACTACACTAAATGCAAGGTAGTGAAGAATCAGACCTAGAGGGTTTTACCAAAGGACTCCATGAGCACTGGCTACTGCAACATATTTGGATGATTAAGGGCACTGCATGACTGAGCACCCACTTCTGTCTGGATGGAGACTCAGAGAGAGCCCATCTCCAGTAAACACTGGTGATAGTTGAATGTGCCTGAGGAATTCCTTTGTGTTCCAGAGCCTCTGGACAAAAGTGAGTTGGGAAGGAGTTAAAACACAGGCCTACCATCAGCCCATATTCAGTGCTGAGAACAATGAAGGCTGAGTAACTTTTGATTGATTAATTTTCAGGAAACAATAAGTTCTCATACCATTGTGACCATGGTGGGCTATTTCATTCACAATTGCCTTTCCCTATGGACTCCTTGTGAAAGCACCCAGCCCAGAGTCAATATTAGGATTGATACTGGGTCCTTGTATTGGAACCTTAAGTTAATGGCTTTTATTGCTCTGGGTATTTGATGGGGGTTAACAAAGCCATGGCCACTGAGTAATTGACACACTTTAGAAAATAAACACATTAAATTAAACTGCCCTCAGTAAAGAACATAAACAGCTGGAGTCTGATGCTATCCTGATCCATTAAAAGGAAATTATCCCCTGCAGTTATCTATACACAAGTCAATGATTGACCAAGGTGAATCTGGCACTGTAGCTGAGAAGGGACTGGGATGCAGGAATCTAAGGTCTGTTCCTCACTCTGCTACAGACTTCCTGTGTAACCATGGGCAAGTTACTTACCATTGGTCTACACACAGTTTGAACTCAGATTTTACCAAATCCGTTTTCAATTTAATTTAAATTGAGGGCTGTGTTTGCTTGTGTGTGTGTCTGTGTATGTGTGTGTTTAAACAATGGAAAGGAATATAGGGCACTCTTAATCTGAAATAAGATTCTCACACAATGGGTTTGCACCAATTTAACTACATTGGTTTAGGTGCAACTTGTCTGTGTGAACAAACCTTTAATCTTAATCTTTAAACTTTAGTTGGGATTAGTCCTGCTTTGAGCAGGGATTTGGACTAGATGACCTCCTGAGGTCTCTTCCAACCCTAATCTTCTATGATTCTATGATCTTTCTGTGCCTAAATTCATTATCTGTAAAATGGTGGAAATAATACTTCTCTGTCTCAGAGCTGCTATGTGGATGAAATGCAGTAAAGTTCATGAGTAAAGTTCTTATAGTTCTAAGAGACCATATAAGTATCTAAACAGACTGTGTTCAGAAGATCAGTAAGCAAAGTGTTTAATGATAATGTCTATAATTAATGCAAAGTGGATTGAGATCTTTAAATGAAAGACACTATTGAATGGCAAAGTGTTTATTATTATTAACTACTATTTTGATTAAGGAAATATATAGTTGTGAGAAAAATGTTATTAACTATATTTTCAAGCTACTGTGATGATAATACAAAAACACAAAGGGAAATAGAGATCAAAATAATTTTTTTAAAGTAGCCGACAGCACCCTTCTGAAAGAACAACTGCTCTTTATTGATATATGTGTGTGTGATGATGATACCATACCTCACACAGGACTGTCATTGTATAGTCAATCATTAGAGGTAATTATTTTTAATTTTTGTCCCTATTGACCTTCAGGCAGATGGTTAGCAGGAATACCATTTTTATCTGGTCACCAGATCTGGCCAGGCAGTTATCTGATGGGTTTGATCACTAAAATGGCAGCTGCATTACAGACCTGCTCTTTTCTCTTGTTGTCTCTGGGGACTGCAGATTGGATGCACTGAATGTGAACTTCTGTGAAACATGGGCCTTTTTGTCATTTTCACTTTGCTTTCTTTTTATGACCATCCGGTAAATGTCAGTACAGTTAAAAGCTAATCATGTCAGACTGCAACAAAAACAACTTTAGCTGCAAAATTAGTTTTAATTTATCTGGAGTCTAAGGAAGTAAACGATACTGTAAAAAATCCCAAATATCAAGTTTATTCTAATAAGATAAGAAGGAAGATATTGATATCAAGAATGCTAATGTAGACAGGACATGTTTAAAGCTGGACTGGAAAGACGTATATATAATACTATGGTTCGCAACAAACTGTAGTAAGTTATAGGCCAAATTTCAGACGTGAGTACAAAAGTGCACAGGCATTTATTAATCATTTTATTTGCACGTGCACAAACTTGAATGCTTAATGAAACCCTGATTAATAGCTCCATACTTACACATATTTGAATCTGTATGCAAGCAAAAGCACACAGATATTTGTTCAGGCCCATTTGAATATCCAGCTCTATGTTCATTATGCCCTGATCCTGAAAAAGAGTTAAGATGTGTTTAACTTTAAGCACACGAGAAATCCCATTGTGTTAAGTACCCCAAGTTAAGAACAGTGGGACTTCTTATTACTTAGCGCTCACTACCTGTGTAAGCCTTTGCAAGATCAGTGCCTATTTCAGCCTGATCCTCTACTCCTTACTCTAGCAAAACTACCCACAGTTTAATGTGAGCTCATCCTGAGTAAGGACTGAAATATCCAGCCCTCCATCCACTGTCTATTTAGTAGAGATAAAAAGCAAAATGTTTGTTTTAAATATACGTGTTAAACAGAGAACTATCAATGTCCCTTCAATAAGCTGTTGTTTAATGAAAAAGTTTTCCATTGATTGTGCCTAACAATTGTCCTCAGTCTATAATATGTCAGTGATACCAAGTCCAGAATTGCACTACTATGGTAGCCTCGCGATAATAATGGAACAGGGATGCATATAAAAATCTCTCATTATACAATGAATCTCATTTGTTGCTAGCTGGGTGGCACAAGCTTAGAATTCAGAGGCAAGGTCTATAATCTCATTGATGACCTCCCCATATATTTGTGTTAAGTGCAGGTGCCTTTTCATCATTTATCTTACCCCCTCATAAAATCTATCTCTGGACTGTAATGGTATACATTTCTGGAGACATGTATTAAATAAAATTACCTAGAGTTAAATGCCCTCAAGGATAGTAAGAACTGAATAATATTTTTCCTCTCCCACACTGGAGAATCTTTATCTCTGAATCGAGCTAACTGGTACATTTGCATTGGTTTGATTTATATATTGTGTTTTTCAAGCCGTATGCAGGTGTGGGGGACGGCATAAAGAGACCGTCTCCAACGTCATGCACTTCAGGCTTTGATTTAAGTAGCTCCCAGTCACATGGGGCACAACACTGGCAATGAAGGATGTAAAAATCCTTCTGCCTATTCAAATGCACAACGTAAACGTAAGCAATCCACTCCTTAACTGTGACCTGCCACAAGTCATTCATTCCCTTTCACGTGACCTATCTAGGATCATTAGAATGAAAGGTCAGAGGAAAGGCATATGTATGGTCACCAGCATGTGACTCTTTCCTTAAGTCACTGCTTGAGCCCCATCCTGATCCAGATCTGGAAAGTGATGATGAGTCACCCGGACAAATTTACCGTTACCTTGAGTCAAATTCTGATCTTATTTCATTATTTCCTTGTGCTCCCCATATCTGTTTGTTATATCCATGTGTTGTCTCTTGTTGTGTTTTATATTCGGACTGTAAGTTTTTTGGGGGCAGAGACTGTCTTTTTGTTATATGTTTGTACAGCGCCTTGCACAGTGCAAGTCCTCATCTATGATCAGGGTCCCTAGATGTTACCTCAGTATAAATAATAGTAATAATTTTTATCCTCTCTGTTTATATTTTAATTAGAACCATTCTTTTTTGTAATCTCTGCTCCTTTTCTCCTCTCTGCCACTTGCAAACCCAGTCATGTCTGAGCCCACAATATTTGAGTGAGTTCAAAAATAGGCAAAGGGAGTTCGCGCAACCCTACTAACAATTCAGAGAGTTGCATTGCAACAGCTTATATGATGGAAAATGGACAAAAAATAGATGGTAGGAAGGCATCTAGGGCTCCTGTAAGGACATAGTATATTTGTGACTACTATGGTAGAGAAATTATATAAGAACAATTAATCTAATGAAAATAGTCTCCCTGTCAGATTAACAATGGACCTATGGGAAGGTTTTTCCACTGAAGGGTCAGAGAGGCATCGTGAATGAGTGCATCACCCACTCACTTCTGAAGAGTAGAGTTCAAATCCATCTTTTCCTTATATAGATCAACAAGCAGCTTTGATATGTTTCAAGCTACATAAATGCTGGTATCACCCAAGATAAACTGGTACTGAGATACTGTACAAGTTGAGCTAACATTTCTGTGTTTCCAGGGCTGGACTGGAATACTTCAGATCAAATATAGAAGGATGTCAAAGCAGAGTGGCTGAGATTTGCTGGTCATATAAAGCAGTGCTGGTGGGTGATGTTTGGGAGAATGCAAGATGATGAGAAACAGCCAAGATGTGTACCACCAGAGGCACTACATGCACGTGTTTTCTGCTTATCTTCTTCTGTACTAATGGAAACTAATATTTTCACTACTGCCTAAGCCAAATCTTGAGAAACCATCCAGTAGGTCACTAGGCAGAAAGTATTTCCTCCTCTCATTGTGAAAGTCACTGGGGGGGGGGGGGGGGGGGGGAAGAAGAATCTCCACTTTTTCAATGTACCTGTGGAACTCAGAAAAAGATTTTTTTTTAATGTGTTCTTTTAACTCTTCTTGAAATCATAAATGGCTGAACTGGTGGATTTTTTTTTACTTTTTAAGATTCCGTATGGGGCAAAGCCCAACCATAGAAAATTGCATCTCAAGAGGTGACATTTTCACAAAGTCGAGAGCAATTCAAATCAGGGAGTTAACATGGAAATCTTATTAATCCTTAACTACATCAGCAGCTACCACTCCTGTTGTTTATTAACAATAAATCCTCAGAAAATGCAGGTTTATGAAACGGCCTTCATATTTTCCCTGCTATGTTAGGTTTTGTGCTTGCAACTGCATGCCCCAAAGTCATTGTAACACAAAGCCTGAACTATAACCTGTTTTTAGTTCTTCAGATTCCCTGACACAAAGTGCAATTTGGATACCTGGAAAGGTACTAAAATGCTTTCACTCTGCAAACAGTTTTATTTACTTGCCTAGGCCATCTCCCACGCTGTGAAAAAAAAATCACTGAACCCTCCCTTTAAGATTAATCCCTGACAATATCATGGGAATCATGCTATTTGTACCACACACTTCTGCAAGCTGACAAGCAGTTAGTTCTAAGTTGAGATGTATACAAGTGACCTCATCTCTTGATCTGGTTGCTCAGTGCTCACATGCCAAAAAAACTAGTCATCGCTCCTCTTGACTTGACATGCTTTTGCACGACTTGTATTTTGCAACAGCTGTTAAAGTTCATCTCTTTGTCAGATGAAAGGAAGCAGGCAGTCAAGGAAGAGGGCAGCAAATTGAAATGTGGGAGTTTGTAGGAAAAAAGGAAAAGAAAGAGGAAATTCATTAAACTAAAATGTTTAAGGCAAAATTTTCTAGTGCATTAACCCAGCATGGGGCCTGAGCATATGGTGTAGGAGTCCAACTGTGTTCTCTGTTGCTTCATTACTATTTTATTGATTTCAGAGAGGAATAGAAAGCCAGGGTAGCCTGCCTGATTTAGCAAAAAGCAGGGCTGCCAATATTAATGTGCTAAAAGAAGGAAGATTTTGAAATAAAAATTGGTAAAAAAAAATCTTTAATGCATTGAGGTTTGTCTCAAAGATAGAAATGGCCATCTCCAGTTTAGATTGCTGCACACTGTCATTATTGCCTTGTTAACCACTGTAAAGACAGTGTGTAAGTCCTAATATAACATTTGTTTTAACACAGAGAAGCCAGTGGCCTACAATAGAAAGCAATTCCATAGTTTTACTAACAGACCATGTTACTGTTGCTTATAAAATAATTCAATCTAAAGAAAACACACTGGGGTAAACACCATCATCTCTAGCAACTAATACCAGGACTCTTACCCATGATCCATCAGCAGACTCTACTGGTAAGGCAGATGTTATTTACTCTGTTATTGCTTATCATATGATGTGACAATTCACTGTGCCCAGATCTTGGGCTGCTCCTTAAGAGTGCTCAGCACTGCTCTGTGAGTAGTGGAGTCAAAAGATTGCTTCATGTCACTTTAACCCTCCTCTAATCCTGGGGACTGATGAGCGCTTGGCTAATTCCCAGGTACAACTCAGAACTGAATTCCAAAGATGCCCACCAGTCAGGGTATGTTCTGAATTGCTGTGTCACAAATAACAGACCTGCGGATTAATAATTTTGCCGCCCCTAGGCCCGGAAATAATTGCCGCCCCTGGCCCCACTCCGACTCCACCCCTTCCCCAAATCCCCGCCCCAGCCCCGCCTCCTCCCCGAGGGTGCCGCGTTCCCCGTCCTTCCCCCTCCCTCCCTGACCAGCGAAACAGCTGCGGAGAAGTTCCCCTGCTCCAGCTGCCTCCTCCGCTTCCTGTTTCTCTCCCCTCCCTCCCTGCCCAGTGAAACAGCTGTTTTGCGGCGCAAGCGCTGGGAGGGAGGGGAGAGAAACAGGAAGCTCACGGAGGAGGCAGCTGGAGCAGCGAAACTTCTCCGGGGGTGCTCAAATTTGCCGCCCCTGCAAATTTGCCGCCCTAGGCCTAGGCCTTGTCGGCCTAGGCGATAATACGCCGCGAAGAGGGTCTGGTATTTTTAACACTGAACACTCTCATAACTTTATGAACAATTGTGTGAGGTTTATGCACAAAGGGACGTAGTCCTGATGGAGTCACTGTGACTATTTAATTGGATGGTGTCTAAAACGTTATGTTCTCAGTTAACCTCTTGCCTTCCATGCCTGTGTCCTAGGTGGTACCAACCTAGTTTTGCCTTCTTATACAACTCTGTATATCCTATATATTGTAGCACAATTTGAGCACCACTATAATAGGAGAAATGATTTTGAAATACAATTGGCATTGTAGTAAACCATCTATAATGCTTACATCTCAATACACCAAAGCAATTTTCTTTTAAATTAATATTTTATATTTATACATAGGAATTGCCACAGTGGATCCATCTAGTCCAGTATTATGTCTCCAACAGTGGCCAGCACAGATGCTTTAGAGGAAGGCAGATATGGAATGATCTGCCTCCACCCCACAAGGTCTCATCCTGATCTCTAATGGTTAGAGATTGGCTTGAGCCCTGAAGCAGAATGTTTAATATCTCAGCCAAAATGTTTATTGGCATTAATTAAGACAACACCGGGTAATCTTGATATCAATGGAAATGTTTAATCCCTTTTTGAATCTTGATAAATTCTTGCCCTCAAAAGCTTCCTGTGGCAATGAGTTCCATAGTTTAATCACATGCTGCATGAAAAAACATTTCCTCTTATTGGTTTTGAATTTCCTACTTTTAAATTTCATTGAAAGGCTCCTTGTTCTTTTATTAGGTGACAAAAATCTACGTTCTCTAGAGAATTATTTTCTGTGTATATTGGTATCATGTCCTATTTGTTTTCTTCTAAAACAAACAATCCAAATCTTTTCAATCTCTCTTCAAATGATAGATTTCCAACCCCTCTCCAGTTCAGCAATATCCTTTTTGAAACAGGGTAACCAGTATGCACACAGTATTCCAGGTGAGATTGCACCATTCATTTATATAAAGGAATTATATTATCAGTATTACTCTCTATCCTATTCTTTATTCATCCTACCCTTTTTTGATAGCTGCATATAGAGCAGAGGTCTCCACTGAACTCTCTGCAATGACACCCAGGTCCCTTTCCTGGGTTACTACAATTAAATTAGAACCCTGTAAGTGTAAAAGTACAGTAGTTCAGTTTTTTAACTCCAAAGTGCATTACTTTGAACATTAAACTTAATTTTCAATTGTATTGCCCATTCAAAAAATGAATTTTTGAGTTTTGATTTATCAATCTATAACACAGTCCACTGGAATACAACTTGCATCTAGCTTTCCTGATATCAAAATGTTTTTTACATAACATCTCCCTTTCTTCAGATGTTACTGTAACCTGGATAGTTTAATATAATGCCAATTGTATATCAAATGAGTTTCTCTTCATAGAGTGGTCATTAGCTTGTGATACTGCTGTAGTTAGGAAATATAAGGGCTTTTCCACAGGAACAATTAGTTTGGGGCAAGCTGAGGTGTGAATCTACTCTCTCCAGTTTGTACACCGAGATCACCCCTTTTTTTTGGTAACAGCATGATGATGGCTTTCCAGTCTTGTGGCACTTGTTCGTTCACCCATATTTCATTACTGAGTTTTGTTAACTGCTCAATCAGAGTTTTGCCTCCTGCCTTTAGCACATTTGCTTGAATTCTGTCAACCCCAGGAGCTTTCCCCTGTTTGAGGCCTTTGATGGTTGCTTTAATTTAATCATTTTCATCAATTTCATCATAATTTTTATTGGTCCTTCTTCTCTTTCCAACTTTACCATTAGTATTTTTCATGAATCTGTGCATGATTGTTTGCTGTGGACAGTTTAATATGGAATGGAGATTGTCTTTCCATCATCTAACTTGTTCTTCATGTGTTTTCAACACTTGTCCAAGAGAGTCCCTGATGGGCATCCCCTGTGACAGTCTGATTCTTCCTGACAAGCCTTTCACTATTCTCTAGAAATGCTTAAAGTCTCTCCTTTGTGCTGCTGCTTCTGCAGCCTTCTCCTGAACCCAAGCACTTTTGTCTTGCCTGCATCTCTTCTTTACTTCTTTGTCTTTTTCTCTCTAGTTTGCATCTACCTCTAAGAGTTCCACCCGTGGCTTGCACTCTTCTTTTTTTTGCCTTCTCAGTTTTCTACTTATCAATTGCTGCCAGGGCCAGCTTCAGCGTTTCTGCCGCCCCAAGCGGCAGAAAAAAAGAAAAAAGAAAAAGCTGCGATTAGCGGCACTTCGGCAGTAGTCCGAGAGGGACTGAGGGACCCGCCACCGAATTGCCGCCGAAGAGTCGGATGTGCCGCCCCTCTCCATTGGCTGCCCCAAGCNATTTATTTTTTTTCTGCCTGGGGCAGCAAAAACCCTGGAGCCGGCGCTGCTTCTCGGTTTTCTACTTATCAATTGCTGCCAGGGCCGGCTTCAGCGTTTCTGCCGCCCCAAGCGGCAGAAAAAAAGAAAAAAGAAAAAGCTGCGATTAGCGGCACTTCGGCAGTAGTCCGAGAGGGACTGAGGGACCCGCCACTGAATTGCCGCCGAAGAGTCGGATGTGCCGCCCCTCTCCATTGGCTGCCCCAAGCACCTGCTTGGTGTGCTGGTGCCTGGAGCCGGCCCTGATTGCTGTCCATGTTCTGGGTGTACTGCATGCATCTTTCTTCTGCCCTCTTTGGTGGTCCGCAACTTCCTGTGCTGTCTTGCTACTGTCTTCTTCCATTCTGAAGATGTGTCTTCCAGAGTTTCATCAGCCTGGTACTATAAAACTCTGGAACAGCTGCTAAAGGCAATCTTGCATCTGGTCTGTGTTTCTTTGTCCTTGAACTTCTCTATTGTTATAACAGTTGTTGTCTGTCTTCATGATCTTTTGGAGTTTAGGTTGTAACATGGCCGCTAAAAGATAATGGTCGGAGACAACATCTGCTCCTTTGCTGACTCTGACATTCCTCAAAGAAGCCCATCTTTTAAACATACACACATGGTCTGTATGGTTGGCAATTGCATTGTCTGGTGATCTCCATGTGAGCTTGCGAGTCCTCTTCTGCTGGAAGAGACTATCTGTCTTTAGAGTGTTTGTGCCACAGAGATTCAAGAGCTGTTTGCCATTATCAGTTTGGATGCTTTCCAGTGCTGTGCCCATAACTCCTTCCCAGCCAGTAGAGTTGTTACTGATTTGTGCTTTGAAGTTGCCTATCTTCAACCCAATGTCAAGGTTAGACATGTCATCCAATACTTGCTGCACCTGCTTGTAAAATATATCCTTTTCATTGGTGCCTGCTGCATTTGTTGGTGCATATATACTTGTTACCAGATTTGCCCATTACTTTGGGGTACGCTCATGTATTAGGGTTACTCTTCTGGGAAGGGGGTCTGTAATTCTATCAATGTACTGCTTGTGTCACTTGTGTTTTCATATGGAGCTCTACTTCTCCTTTCTGCAAGTCCCCTCCCAATGGAGCTATCCTGCAGGACCTAGGTTCCCCAGGGCTGGGTTCCTCCAGCCCCAGAACCAGATGAACACACACACACACACACACACACACACACACATTACCAGAGCAAGTCTGAGTGGACCGGGTCAATCAGCACTCAAAGTCTGACCCCTTATATGTCCCTGGACTCAGTGGGCTGGGTCAAGCAGGATTTCCAAGCTGCTACCCTTATATNCTTGTTACCAGATTTGCCCGTTACTTTGGAGTATGCTCATGTATTAGGGTTACTCTTCTGGGAAGGTGGTTCTGTAATTCTATCAATGTACTGCTTGTGTCACTTGTGTTTTCATATGGAGCTCTACTTCTCCTTTCTGCAAGTCCCCTCCCAATGGAGCTATCCTGCAGGACCTAGGTTACCCAGGGCTGGGTTCCTCCAGCCCCAGAACCAGATGAACACACACACATTAACAGAGCAAGTCTGAGTGGACTGGGTCAATCAGCACTCAAAGTCTGACCCCGTATATGTCCCTGGACTCAGTGGGCTGGGTCAAGCAGGATTTCCAAGCTGCTACCCTTATATGCCACAGGTACCACACCAGAATAGAGTAATCCTGAGCAGGCTGGGTCGAAGAGCACTTCCAGGCTGCCACCCTTATATGCCCCTGGACTCAACAGACTGGGTCAAGCAGCACTTCCAAGCTGCCACCCTCGTATGTCACAGGTTCAGCACGTCCCTATCCCCACCTTCAGGTTACAATTGTTCTGGTAGTGTAAATAGCTCAGTGGGGGGAGGGATAGCCTACTAAACCCAAGGTTGTGAGTTTAATCTTTGAGGGGGCCATTTAGGGATCTGGGGCAAAAATCTGTCAGGGATAGTACTTGGTCCTGCTGTGAAGGCAAGGGACTGGACTCAATGACCTTTCAGGGTCCCTTCCAGTTCTATGAGATAGGTATATCTCCATATAATAAATAAGCCCACTTGATGAGACAACTCCACAGTATTTTTGGGCGCTACAGGGATCTTTAGCTTAGGTACGAGGAGCGTTGCTGCAGAGTAAATGGGGAAGCCAAAACCACAAAATAGTAAAGTTCAGAGAAAGAGAGAGAGGGAAGCAACCAGCTTAACCATAAAAGTTATTTATTGAATAATAGTGATAACTACACAAGGAGAGCCTAAACCAACATAACAGTTACATTATTAAAGGTTACAAAAATCATATATAGAAAAACTATACCTGATCAAAGAAGTCAGGGTTAAAAAGTTATACCTGAGTTAGAAAAGAAAACAGAGAGAGAGAGAGAGAGAGCTGGGGTCTCACCACTCCATGAAGCTTGAACTGGTCAGGGTTCCCAGGTGATGGTGATAGCTGAGGGTCCTGAGTGCTGGAGACAGGCAGAGCCCCCAGCACGATCAGTCAGGAGAAGATGAAATCCCAATGGAACTGATGCAGAGTTTGGATCCAGACATCAGAACACTTACTTGAGCATGGGTAGGGGTTTTTTGTAGGGAAACGACAATGGTTCAAGGGAGAACACTAGATTTGTTTATGGGTAAACTGATGACTCAAGGGTTTTCTTTAGGCTAGACAATAGGAACTGATCATTCCTGGCTATGGGTGGTGTTCCTTCAAGGGAGTTCACAATGCAATTAGGCAGCTTCAGTATTTTGGATACCAATCAAGGATTCATTACTAGAATTGGTCTGATAACTGCTGAGCTGGGTGTGTGCAGGTGTAGGTTCATTAACATCTGGAGC
This sequence comes from Platysternon megacephalum, assembly GCA_003942145.1. Classification (NCBI taxonomy): domain Eukaryota; kingdom Metazoa; phylum Chordata; order Testudines; family Platysternidae; genus Platysternon; species Platysternon megacephalum. Next base: position 10,374,516 of record QXTE01000012.1, read on the forward strand.
AGAGATCCCCCATGATTCAGTGCTTCCCTGCTTTTCTGGTCCCAGAGTTCAGTGTGGTTCTCTGTTCTCCATTCTGTATGCTAATGGAGATGCCTCCTTGTCCCATCTTTGATGCAGCTGAGGCTAGGGGTGTTGCCTTAATCCTATCACCCTTGTCAGGAAGGGTTTAGGTGTGTCTCCCACCGCCTTATTATTGCTTTCTGTAAGTCTTTCCTCAGATCGGTTTTGGTTCAAGCAGAGGCTGGGGGCGGGCGGGGGGGGAACGGACGGTGTCCTTCATGAGTCAGACAGGCTGGATACTGCGCCCTGGTTCTCCAAGAACACAGAGCTGACTGGTATCATACTTGGATTATTGTACACGTGACATGTCTTGTTTAGCTTGGCTGTTATTATTCTGTCATTCACTGTCGCCCAAGCCAGCAGGGACTTCACTGTGATGTTATTCAGCATAATTTCTACACCTCTTTCATGCCTTCCTCCTCCTGAGTATAAGAGTGTAGCACTATCACACCCCATCTTGCCATCATTGTCCATCTTGTCTCACTGACATCACGTATGTTCATATTTCTTGTGTAACCTATGTTTACTGAGATCTGTCATCCTTGGGTTTTGAGTTCAGTCTGCACCTACTATCCTCAAGTTCTGGCTTCACTGAACTGTTTCTGTTGCAGTAAGGGTTTATCTGAGTGGGGTTGCAAACCCAACTACAGAACCCTCCTCTTTGATCTGGGCTGGGGACCGGCACTGTTGCTAAAATTAATTTGTTATATTTATTCTAATGCCTTTCTACAACACTCTCCTAGGTGTTTTTTCAATCCAACAGATAAAATTGTAGGACTAAAAAAAAGTAGGTTGAGATTTTCAAAGCTCCCCAAAGGGATTTAAATCCACAAACTCTCATTGAGATGAATGAGTCGTGTATATAAATTCCTTACACATCTTTGATAAACTCATTCACAAGAACAATTATAACCAGAAATAACACCACAAGTAGAATCAATGTGCTGAAATAAAATAGGACTTTAAATATAGAAACCTGGACAAGTTATAATAGCCTGGGTAAGGAATGTTAAAATAATTGAAAATTAAATAGAAATTATTTTGCACAAAGGAGGCACAAATTTGAAAATACATGTGAGGAAGATACATGGGTCTGGAGCTCGCTCTCTCTCTCTATTGTTATAGTGCTGATCGATGTATTATCTGAGACCATGAAAGACACAGGAATATATTAGTAGAATACACCTACTAGGCCATCTTGTCCATCTTTATCCCATCGCACATTGTTCTAAACAGTATATTCGCGATCCATATTATACACAGGATACAATCTGTGGCTACTACAAAAAGTGAAGGATTAGGTGGAGAAGAAAGAGGCGGAATTAAAAAAAGGATGAAGAAAATTAAAATGAACTGCTATAAAAGAATTAGTGATCCCTTACCACAATGCAAACATAAGCCTGCAAATGCTGACCTTGATCTTGATCTTGCAAACTGTTCCATATGGACAAACTCCTCCATCTACATACACAGGGTCACCCTGTGTGCGGAAGATTGTGGGACCATGGATGCAGGCAATAGGGAGGTGTCTAGAAGCTAGGACAGATATGCAAGAACCATAGTAGTGGTTGTAGTGTTTTCACAGACACAGAACTATAATTATACTTAAAACAATTCAACAGGGCCAAAATGGCCCTAAGAGGACCTCTGACTTTAATTAACTTATCCCACTGTCTTCCTTTCAACTCTATTCAAATTCCCATCCCTTCTTCTTCCAACACGTCTTGGGAAAACAAGACACGTAGCTCAAAAGGTCATTAAATCCAGGCTCTGTTGGACAAAATCAGGAGTGAGTTCCAGACCTTTCTTGTACTCAAGTCAATGAGAATCTGTCCCATTTGCCAAGATATTCAAAATAGGGTGGTATTTTCTTAAGTGTTGGGCCTAACTCTGCTCCCACTGAAGTCGTGACATTGTCAATACTGAGTACTTTTGAAAATATTACCCCTAAAAGTTAGATTCCAAAGTCCATATTTAAATATGGTTGGCCTGAAAATCTTTAATTTCAAACATTCAGGGACTTTTCAATCAGCCTTTACTCACAAGAACTGAACCACTGATTTATTTATGCAGGACAACTCCTCTGAGTGGAATCAGGCCCTTAATTGATATTTTTTGTGTTTGTTTGTTTGTTTATGCTTTACAAATATTTATACTTGTTTGATACAAGTAGAATTCTATTCATGAAACTCTTTTGTTACTCTCTCCTTTGCCCTTAAGTACATGAGAATATTGGCACTCACTGTTCCTACTGAGAAACAGTTTGTATTGAATGTCAGAGTAAAAGTAGTGCACAACCTCTGAAATGGGTTAGCTTTGAGTTTAAAAGCTCTATTTTCAAAGGACTAATGTCCCAAAGAAGGCCAATTTTTCAGGTAAATGACATGAAAAACCTCACACAATGGCGCTCTCCTGTGTAACTTACAGAACATTACAATTCATCAACATGGACATTTGATGTGCATTTGATACTCTTTCAATACACGCTCTCCTTTCCAAGTCCAAAAAGGATCAGAGACTAAGGGGAGGGGAAAAAAAGAATTCTTCCCAAATGACCAGGATGTGAATGCAGAACATGTTGTTGTACATATATTAAAAAGGAAGGTAGTGAACCGAAAATGATCCATGGAAGGAAACAACGTTGCATATCTGTTTATAAATCCCCTATTTCTTTTCCACAGGGAATCCTCCACAGTACTCAGGCACCACAGTGAAGCCTGTAAGCCTCTGGTGTTTAGTGACCAGCTGCGCCGGTAGTTCAATTATCTGTGGATGGAGATTGATTTTCCTTTTTTGCATGTTCACTTATCTTAATGCCCAAGAGTCTGCAACATATTCAGCAGCAGAGAATGCACAGGCAGCTTTTAAGACATCAAAAGTGAGAACATCAGGAGTATCATTATGTTCTGACTCTTTTGTGGCATTCTTCCTGTCTAATTCTATTGTGATAAGAATCCACCTGTAGGTGATTAGGACACTCCTTTGCTGAAGTTTAAGTGCAGAGTATATACAAGCTTTTCTTTTCTCAGAGGGAGTAACATAGGCCTGCATTATAGGTACATATAAGAACTGGGTGTACTGTGGAGAGGGACTTGGACTAGGTCAACAGACTTAGCAACTGACAGGGGAAAGGACAATGCAGGTCAGATACGAAAGGACCAGAGTTTAGTGGATGGTCCTCTAAAGCAGGGCCAGGTCCCTAAACGTATTTTTTCTTTTAAAACTTCTTTAAATTGACCCCATCAGCCTGAAATCTAGCTTTTTTTTTTTAAATCACTTCAAAGTAGTGTCAGCTAGTATACTTTCCTGAGCCTCCCCCTAGCATTTTTTGTAGTTCTATAGGCATATCTTCATCTTTTTAAAAAATGGCCTTTGCTCCCTGGTTGCTGTCTGAAAGGCCCAACTAAGTAACTGACCACAGAAGAAGATCACTGAGAATAATTAGGCACAAAGGCCAGGTTTTGAAAAGAGCTCAGCACCCAGCCAGCAGTTCCCATTGTTCCCAACATACTAATTTCAGTGGGAGCTGCTGGCTGCTAGCATTTTTGAAAAATCTGGCTACTTATTTAGGTGCCTAAATGGGAGTTGAGACCTTTGGAAAATGTAGCTCTTTGTATCTAGTCATTTTCACTGCTTTCCATATCTGGTCAGTTTCCTCTTGTGTTTTGGGGAGTCTCTGTGTCAAAATACAAAAAACAAATGTGGCTAAAACAGAATTGATACATGTTCTTTGGTCTTTCAAAACCTTTGACAATGTTCCTTATAATAGTCGGTTAAGAAAACAAAGTCTCATTCAAGTCAATGTGACTATTATTAGAGTTGAGTGGAAATGAGAATTTCCATTACATGAAAAATTCAGAGACTTGGATTTTTTTTTATTCCAACCAGCTCTAGTTAGGATGTGTAAAGAGTGGGATAGAAAGTAAGAAGGACGCCAACATAATGCCATTCTACAAATAGATAGTACATGCTCACCTTATATAGGATGCTTAGTTCTGGTCTCCCAGTCTATGAGAGGTAGCCCTCTTCATACTTCCAAGCATTAATAAATTTATCCTCACAATATCCCTGCGAGGGAGGTAATTATTAATGTTTCCATTTTACAGAAGGGAGCTTAGGCACAGAGAAATTAAGTGACTTGCTCAAGATCACACAGAAAAAATGGGGGCATTCGCTGAAAAGTAAAAAATTGAAAACTGATAAAAGGAAACAGGTTTTGTACAAACATGATTTACCTGTGGAACTCCTTGCCACAAGATACTAAGGTCAAGAGCTTAATAGGATTTTTAAGAGGCTTAAATATGTGTGGATACCAAGATACATTAGACAGGATAAATAATTTAAAAGGCATATAAAAGCCCATGCTACAGAGCATATTCTAACCACTAATTGCCAGAGATTAGGAAAAAAACCTTCCCCTGTGGGGAGGTTATTACGTAATTGAACATTAGTGATTTTCTTGTACCGTCCCCTGAAGCATCTGGTATTAGATACTGTCAGAGATCGGATACTGGACTAGATGGACCCAATTCAGTATGACAATTCCTGGTTTCCTAGCACCAGCAGCTAAACAAAAGATGGTCAGACAGAACTGAATTTTGAAGTAGATGATGTGGCTTTAAAGAAAACGAGTGACTAGAGCGGGATGAATTTTTTTTCATATGCACCTTTTTTTGGCCAAAAAACTCAGCTTCAGATCGATTAAAACAATTTAAGATTTTGGGGTCAATGTTGGCTAATTATGCTGATCAACTTTACTATATAAACATATTTCATCCAGGTAATGTCAAAATGGTTCATTTCAGCATTTCCAAAATGAAGCATTTTGAGTTTTCATTTCAGAATTTCCCTTCATTTTAAACATTTTTAAATGTTTTTTAAACCCCAAAATCAAAACAAAACTTTTTACTAAATTTTGGTTCACTGAAAATCAAAACTATTTTCAGATTGACCCCACGTGGCTTTTCTCACAATGTTTCAGACCTGCCCCTGAACCAAATATCCAGTTATTCAGACAGACCTCTAATAAGTATGCGAGGTCTAACCCTATGAGGCAATACTTTCTTCATGAAATACTTGTTTTGCCCATGAAATTGTATTCAGCCAGTACCCTTCTGAGCTCTTCATAGATGTAATTTATACTATAAAATGGAACTAAATCTCATTTCTCTAATTTATTTAAACCCAGAACTAATAGATTTATGGTCTTAAGGCCATAAAGGACCATTAGATCATCTGTACAGGTCTCTCGCATCTTATGCGCATTTAACATGTGCGATTTGGGCTTTACGCGGTCGGGAAAAACACCAAAAAAAAAAAAGAGAGAGAAAAAAAGCAATTTCTGTACTGTGTCTGTAGTGCGGGGGATTCCGCCCACCGTTAAAGTCAATGGGATTTTGGCTATACGCGGTTTTCACTTTACGCGCTGACCGCGGAACGTAACCCCCGCGTAAGATGCGAGAGACCTGTGTATTGTCCTGTGTATCACACGTCAGAGAATTTAAATCCGTTACTCATATAGTAAGTGCAATAACTTGTGTTTGGCTAAGTCATATGTTTCAGAAAGTTATCAAGTCTTGATTTGAAGACTTCAAGAAATGGAGAATCCACAGCTGTCCTTAATCGTTTTCTCCAATGGTTAATCACTCTCACTGTTGAAAATGTGTGCCTTATTTCTAATTTGATTTCTTCTAATGTATGCAACCAACTAAAGGTAGTATGGTGAAAAATAGCATTTACTGAATTACAAAATGGTTCTTTTAGGTATGTGATAGGTGAAGTCCAGATTAGAGAAACTCCAAAAGTAAAATATTTGAGAAACAAGCGCCGTGGACCTTAATTAATGTTTATGAATATGATCTCTGAGCTGAGAAATGATGATTGAACTAACAGTGTATGAATGAATGACCTGTGGGTCACAAGTTCCTGGAAATGCTACTGGTGCCCACTTCTGCTTGAATTTGCACACCTGTATTTTTAATATTTTTCCATAATGTTGATGTTGTTAGCCATCTACAAATGACCTCCTTTTAAGACTGATGTCACACTGGCGTTCCAGCTGCATTTGGGTACAATATTTTTATTATGCATTTTTTAGTGCTTGTGATAGTGTTGCAAGCCTTTTAGACCAAATTCTGCCCTGAGATACATAACACTCACCGCAATCAATGGGATCTGCACCCATACACCTAAAGGAAGAATTTGGCCTTTTGTAAAGAAAAAAGGAGGAGAAGGTGGGAGAACAGAAAATATTCTGATTGTTATGGGGAAAAGTGATATTAAAACATGTTGTGCCCCTCTCTCCTTTGTAGCTGGCAGGGTAAAGGGCCTCGAAGGGGGTGTACATTACAATTACAGTCACTTTCAGGCTTCCTTCCATTGCCACAATGGTGTAAAGAAGCCTTAATGTAAATGAGAATCAGGCCCTTTGATTTTTCACACTGGTACTCACAGACAACCACACCGAGGTCAATAGGGTTATGTACATGTGACGGAGAGTGGTTCCATTGGCTCTTTGTGAATTTCACAGATGCTGCTTACCCTGTGATATTATATTGATGTAGATTGGCTGATACATTTTCCTTAGTGAGTCATGGCATCGTCTTAGGTCTACTACTGGGCTGGGGACAGCCTTGCTTCATGCCAGGCAAAATCATAAAGATTTTATGATAAGCTGGCAAGCTGTTCCTTGGGCCAGCAAGTTTTGATGCATAACATCAGGAGTTTAAATAACCAGCTTCTAAGCGACCAGAGGAGCAGCAAACAGGGGAGATTTGTGAGGGAATTCCTTAGGTGAAGCAGGAGAAACGATGTGACCCGTGGGTGAGTGTGTCTCTTAGTCTGTTTGTTTGTTGTGTGCTTACTTGATTAAGGACTATTGTGTGGTCTCTTGTGGGGGCTGCGTGCTGAGCTAGCCTGAGACTTTACTAACCAGGCGCTAGCCTGCTAGCCTTTGATCCCTACCCCCTTTAGAATCCTTTGGTAAGGAAATGGGGGCTAACTTAGGCAGAAGAGGGATTTCTGGGGGGAAGGGGAGAGGAGCGAGGGCAGGGCATGCTCGGGGGAAGGGACAGAATGGGGCAGGAAGAGGCGGGGCAGGGGTGGAGCCTTGGGGGAAGGGGTGGAGTGGGGGCAGGACCTAAGGTGAAGCTGGGGTGAGCACCCCCTCACTTCCGGCATATTAGAAAGTTGGCGCCTATGTTTGCAAGGGAGTTTAGAGAGAAAGTGTGAGAGCTAGATACCCCTAACAAACATACTCTAAATTTAGGCCAATAACCATAACAAAACCCAAAACAAATGGCAGGAGTAAAAATAATGTGAAGAGTCCAGCAGCTGAGTGGGGGCTATCTAGTTTATTGCTGTGCCCTTGTAGGCAGGTAGCATATGTGTGCACACGGTACAAGCAGCTCATGGCCCTGAGAGACACAGTATGGGCTCCTGAGGCCAGAGTGGCTGAACTGGAGGACCTAAGGGACATAGAGAGGTACATAGATGACACTTTCAGGGACACAGTAGACTGGTCCCACTCCCACTCTGACAGCCTCTGTGCTATTGAGGAGGATGAAAGTCTCAGGGAAGGAGAACATCGAGCTGGAGCAGAGGGAAATGATCCCATAGTTGGTGCCCTCCTTCCAGATGATGTCATGGTATCTTCTCACACTGATGATGCCCCTTCCTGGGAGAAAACCCCCATTACTAGGAAGAGCCAGTAATGGAGGATTCAATTATTAGAAATATAGATGGTTGGTTTTGTGATGACCAGAAGAACCGCATAGTAAATTGTCTGCCAGGTGCAAAAGTTGCAGATCTCATGAGACATTTAAACAGACTTATTGCAATGCTGGGGAGGAGCCAGTTGTTGTGGTACATGCCGGTATCAATGACATAGGAAAACATAGGAGAGAGGTGCTGGAGGCCAAATTTAGGCTGCTACATAAGAGACTAAAATCCAGGACTATTCTCTGAAATACTTCAATTTCCACATGCAGGATCAAGAAGACAGACAGAACTTCAGGGTCACAATGCATGGATGAGACAATGAAGTAGGGAGGAGGGTTTTAGGTTTATTGGGAACTGAGAACATTTTGCAAAAGGAGGAACCTATACAGGAAGGATCGGCTCCACCTAAACCAAATGGAACCAGACTGCTGTCATGTAAAGTTAAAAAAGTTGTAGGGGAGTTTTTAAAGTAAGGGCTGGGGAAAGCCAACAGATGCAGAGCAGCAAATGGTTCAGGCAGAGACATTTCTTAATGATGAATTTATTAAAGGGGGAACACTATATCCTAGTAATGAGGATAGGAAATAAGTTGTTAAAATACAGTAGGAGCTAGTGAGGAACAGTCAAACACAAGAGAGTCCCATTTAAATATAACACATGAGAACAAGCAACTGAATATTGACAAAATGTAAACGTGCTTATATGAAAATGCTAGAAGCCTAAATACTAAGATGGGTGAGCTAGAGTGCCTTTGCATTAAATAAGGATATTGATATAATAGGCATCATGGAAACTTGGTGGAATGAGGATAATCAATGGGACACAGTAATACCAGGATACAACATATATAAGAATGACAGAGTAGCTCACACAGGAAGGGGAGTGGCATTGGAAACAAAAATCATGAGTCAAATAAAGTAAAAATCTTAAATGACTCAAACTACACCATTAGAATCACTATGGATAGAAATTCCATGCTTTAAGAAGAAGAGTATAGAAATAGGAATATACTACGAACCACCTGACTAGGATGGTGACAGTTAGTGTGAAATTCTCAGGGAGATTAGAGAGACTACAAAGGCAGAAAACTGAATAATAACGGGGGATTTCAACTATCTTCATTTTGACTGTGAACATGTCACCTCAGGATGGGATGCAGAGATTAAATTTCTAGACATATTAAATGACTGCTTCATGGAGCAAATAGTCCTGGAACCCACAAGGGGAGAGGCAATTCATGCTTTAGTCCTAAGTGGAACACAGGATCTGGTCCAAGAGGTGAATGTGGTTCCGCTCAGTAATACTGACCATAATGTAAGTAATTTAGCATCCCTGTTGCCAGGGTATGTTGTGAAGTCTGGATTTAAAAAAAAAGTAGATAAGTTCCTGGAGGATAGGTCCCTCAATGGCTATTAGCTAAGATGGCCAGGGAAGCAACCTTATGCTCCGGGTGTCCCTAAACCTCCATCTGTTACAAGCTGGGACAGGATGACAGGGGATGGATCACTCAGTAAAGTTCTGTTCATTTACTGTGAAACACCTGGCACTAGCCACTGTCAGAGACAGGATACTGGGCATGATTGTTCTGACCCTGTGCGGCCATTATTATGTCCAGCAGAGTGTTCCTCCTAAGCCTACAAAGCTTCCCTATGATCTTTCCTGACAGGATCCCTGTTTTATAAAATGCTATATAGACTGTGCGCCTAGTGACCTGAGCTTCCAAACTGGCCGCCTCCATCTTTGCACCTGCAGGTTCAGTATTGTGTCGGCATCTTGGACCTCCAAGTATCTAATTGTTCCCACAAGTTGTTTACTTAGATGTCCAAGTAATCTAATTTACAAGTATATAAAATTGCAGGTGAAAAACAGGGGTCTAGTTAAGACCAGGCTGAAAATTTGACTATAAGACCTTTTAGTGAACTTCAGGGAAAGTTCTAATCCTTTTCTTTTTCTAAACCATTTCCTACAGGTTGTCTGAGCATCCTGCAGCTGCTTACGTATTTTAACATTTCTGTTGACGAGTGTTTAATTTCCAGAGAAAGCATATGACGCTGAGCTAAGATCTGCTAATTACACTTTAGTTTACTGCATTTTTTAAAAAGTCTGTGTACTAAGTATTTTATTGTATACTTGGCTATTGTCTGTTTTGTTTGAAAGATTCCAGTAGCAGTTTACCTTAACTATCCTTCCCTCTTAATGTAATAGATACCTATTTCTAAGGGTCAGTGTGTGAGAGATTGGCTGTCAACCCTCTTATGCCTTTAAACTCTAGGCATATGAAATGTAGAAAAAGACAGGAGACCAAAGGAAATGAGAGGAGAGCAACAGAAGGAAGGAAAGGAGAAAGAGAGAGGAAAAAAAAGAGACCAAGAAACAGAATAAAAACAGGGTGGAAATCAAGAAGGGAAGAGAAAATGCACAATAGAAAACTGAATATAAGTCCTTGTCCATTTAAATTCTAAAATTCCTCTCCAGGCTCACAACAGCATTGAAAGGCCTCAAAGGCCTAATAATCATTAGCATGACTGAATGCCTTTTAACCTGCTCTGGCTGGTCAATCTAGGCCTCCTTTCTGCTCCCTGATTACCATGCACACGACCCCTTTCATTGTGAACTCTGACATTTATGGTTCGTTCTTTTGCATCCCTTTCTTTTTGTGCTTCCTCCTTTCTGCATTAAGGCTCGTCTCTGAAATCTCTCTAACTTTTTGCTCCAGTTCCCCCCTCTCTCACACATACGCAGAGTAACTAAAAGGCCTCCTAAAACTCTGGGATGAAGACCGTGGTTGACATCTCTGCGTCCTCCTGCACAATGGGGCTCTTCACCATAGGGATAGTGCTCAGATACTATGGTGATGAGTACTATAGAAGAACCTAGAATAGAATTGACACAAACAAACTGCCTGAATGCTTTGCTAGAATCCTAGGCTGGTGTCCTAACCACTGGCCATCCTCCTTCTCCTTGTACACTTCCAGAGTGATGTAAATGGGCCTCACTGTAAAAGAGAATCAGGCCTTCTGTATCACTTTTGCTATACGGGTGTTTATGTGTTAATCTGCATATGTTATCAGAGCTTTGTACTTCATTCCCATCCCAACTAAAACAGTCTGAACCCAGATGGGGATAAACATTAAAATGCACAGGTACCATTTTTAAAAAAGTGAAAAAAAAGAATTGCCTTTTTAAACTCAAGAACCAAAGAGAAATTGTATCCTATAAGCAATCAAAAGACTCCAAGATCACTAATAACAAGAATGCATGAAAGCCGGCACACCCGTACTATAGACCAACAAGATTTTCCCTGCTGGGTGACCTACCTCAACTAACCGTCAAAGAGAATTAGTCTCAAGAGAAAGTTTTTCTTATGGATTTATAAATGTTGACAATAATCCTAAATGGATATTACGGGAACTGACAAATCTCTGCATTTTTCCTGATCTGTGTGTGCCTGGGGGAACTTTGGAGGTCCCAGCATTCGTTAGGGAGAAGCAAGCCATTGACAGCTGACAGAGAGAGATAGGTAAGACAGCAAGAAAAGTGGAAGCTATTTGTTGACACAAACTGTGGAGTAAAATGTAATTATCTTACCTTGTTTTTTTCTGGGCTCACCCAAACTGCGCAGACAATATAACACACTGTGCTTAGTGCCATAATAAAACTGTTTACACTATAAATGGCTTCATTAAAGAAATTTTAATGCTGGTGGAAATAATGTCGGCCAGATTACATCTGGGATTAGTTCCAAGGCCAGGAGCTTTTTCTGGAGGTCAGCCACACGTGTAAAAACAGCTTCTTTCTGGAAAAATGGTTGCAGTCTCATCCTGGCATACTCAAAAAAGGAGAGAAATTGTAAACAAAGAAGCTGGAGTGTTTGTTTATAACATTCCAGTTGATATGGGTCCAAATCCTGGTAGTCAATGAGGAGCAGCATGCAGGATTTGGCCAGTAGTCTGAAAAAGGGGCTTTGAAGTATTGTGTCTGCTAGTGTATTAATTCCATTGGCTTTCCTAATCCAGTAGTGCCCATTTTAAATAATTCCCTATGACCAGAACACAATAGAAATGACTGTGTCATTTAGGGGCATCTCTTCAGCTGCATGGAAAAATGTTTACTAACAAACAGGATTTCTAAATTAGACACACTGCACGGAAAATACAGACTTGAGAAATGACTTTTTCAAAAGCTCAAATGGAATCATTGTCATTGATCTATCAGTCAGAAGAGTGCATACAGACACAGAATCACACCAAACAGAGATGGGGATTTCTTTTAGCACAGCTACTCTAGTCCTCTTCCATTGCAGGAATCTTCCCTACAGCAAATTTCATAATGCTTTGTCCAATAGTTTTCAACATTCCAAGTAACTAATCTTCCCCCTTTTCTACAATCTAATAGCTCTCACTAATCCTTCCTTTTATCTCACTACTTTTAGTTACACCAACTATTTATTATTATTATTCATATGACCAAGAAGAGTGACACCCCCCCCCCATGTTAGGTGCTGTACATACATATAGTCAGAGACAGTCCCTGCCAGGAAGAGACTGCAGTTTAAATAGACAAGACAAAAGGAAAGGATTAATGGCCCATTTTACAGAAGGGGACTTGAGGCACAGATAAACTACATGACTTTGTCCAGGGTCATAAAGGGAGTCTGGAGCCTGATTCCCAGTCTCCTGAATCCCAGTCCTAGGACTTAACTTCAGGATCATTCTTATATTTTTCTATCCCCTTTTGTCATTTTAAACTTTCCCTGCATTTTATTTACTTCAGTTATTAATAGATTGTTACCATGTCACCCTGTTATACACTCAGGATAAAAATCCTGGCCGTGTTGGCATCAATAGAAGTTTTGCCATTTACTTCATTAGGCCCAGTATTTCAGCCCCAATTTCCAGCTGAGGCAAGCTATATATTGTCTTTTAATTTAACCTCCACCTTCTTCATAATTTTTGTGGCCCTTTTCTGAATTCTAACTCATTTGCCAGAGTCTCTCTGCAGTTAGGAACCAAGAACTGACCACACTATTCCAAGTGAGCCTTTATCAGCGCTGTACCTCTCTGCTCAATGTAATGATGTGATTGGAAATTCAGCCCAAAGGTCTGCCCGCCTTTGAAGGCTGCATTGCAAACTCATGTCTATTTTGCTGTCCACTCTCATCCTTAATTCATCAATATTATCGCTTCCTCGGTTTCTATGTACCTCTGAATAGCTGTGCTTTGGACTATTTTTCCCAGTTTTACAAACTGACACTCAATGTAGTATTTTCAACATATATTTTTAACCTTTGAATTGCTTTGTCTTATTTTTCTGGCCTGGCTACTATTCTCAGAAATACGGTATTGTATTGCCACAGATACCTATATTAAGGATGGTTCTAAAGTGGAAATAAAATCATATCAGTAAAACCCTAGGTCAACTCTGATTTCCAGTGCTGGGACAGCAGTAGTAGGATCAAGTACTCTGCTACTCTGTATTAGCAGAGGCATGGAACTGAAATGCATTCCTGCTAATAGTTTTCATAGCCTGACTTAACAGTGACAGCAGGAGGGTAAATGGATATAGTGACACTGGCAGAGCACCAGAGAAAATTTGGCTCAGTTTTAATGGAACTCGCTAAGTTCTCGAAGTGACTGCATATGAAAGCAACTCTTGACCCCAGTAGTTGAATGAGGTTTTTAACAAAAATTGTGCACTGGAAGGTTTATTGCATGTATTTTCTTGAAGAGGAATTAATAATTGGCCTTCTGAATATTCAGCCACTTCTCTTTTAGGGCTTTATCCTGACCTCTTTGCGGTGAACTGTAAAGCTCTCATTGATTTCAGTGGTGCAGGGCCAAAGCATAATATGCCTGATTCATTTTATTCACAAGCAATGAACATTTACACTAAGTGTTTGGTTTTGTTCTTAATTATGACACTTCCCCCCACCCCCTAACTATTTTTGCCTTGATGCTAATCTGATACGTCTCTGATAGCCAACAGTTACTCACATTCAGGCCCTGCGGCCAAATGAGAAAAGAACTTCCTTGCTCCTGTGAAGTTCGCTTCAGACGTCATGTTGCTAAGTGACATAAAAATCATCTTCATGATGGTGAAATGCATCCACGGTGCATAGGGTTAGAGCAAGGCCTTCAACATCACGTGAGCCTCACGCAGAGCCCATGTGGAAGTACCAAGGTAAGATCAGTCTTGCAGGAGTGTCTGCTCACAGACTGCACTGCAGAAAGAATTTCTGTGCTACGTAGCCCTATCCAGGGCAGCGCAGAAGACCACAAACTCCGTGAACCTGGGCTGAGTCCAACACATTGATGCAGATACAGTAGCTCCAGCATCCCATGTATCTGTCATACAAGGACTGTGGCTGCTATGGGTTGTGTGGCAGTCACTCACTCTGGTCCTGGATCACTTGAGCATGGAGTGGATTTCACCCTATATGTATAAAGCAGCATCACAGGCGATAAGGGAAATACTTCAGAGGATGATTGCATGCAGTGGAATACAGACTAGGGACCATTTGCAATTCTTTCTCTTACAATACTCCGTACATATGTTTTCCCTCCTTTCTCCTAATATTTATGATGCATCCTAAAATGTGATCAGAAAACAAGCAGCAGCTGTGTACATCAATACCTCTGGAGATCTCTATCTTGAGAGACACAGCAAGGCCATAGCCCCTTTAAGAAGGGAATGCATTTGAGGAGATTTTCTGCTGATTACAAAAGGTGAGTGATGGAGGTGAGAGAACATTAGAAATGATACCAGGAAACAGATATCATTATCTCTCCCAGCTCCTCAGAACAACAGTTACCTGGGTCATACCAGACATTTTACTTCATGTAGCAGCTAATTAGTGAAGACCATTGGTAGAAATTTCCATGATGCTGACAACAGCTGCAGTTTATATAGCCCCGTCTTGTATTCTTTCCACTACTAGCTCTCTCCCATATATGGTTGCTAATTCAACGTTGTATTATTTCATAGGGTTTGACCTTGCAATATGTCACATAGGCACAATACACTGAAGCAAAGGCAGTGGATTTACACCAAGATGGAAGAGAAATATGTTCAGAGGTTTGAACGTTCAAAGGAAATAATTTCTTCTATTCAGAAAAAAATCATACCCCTGCCTCTGATGCCATGAAAGCGTAACTGGCAGTCAAACTTGTTCTGTACTGAGACACAGAGGCAGAATTTAGGAGGGGTGCAAAGGAGATGCCCATTCCCTGCATGAGGCAGAACTGTGCTTCGGTGAGCACACAGGGCACAATAGTAGCAAAACTAGAACCAAATGATTGTTAACTCTGAAACCTAAAGATGACAATGCACTTGATATGTTTAATTGATTCAATTGCTAACCATTTTAGCAGAAAGAATGGGTTGACTTCAAAACCCCAAATTTTCACCATTGTCTTTCCAGATACAAAAATATAGCCACCTATATGGAACTTGGAGGGAGGAGCACAGGTTATAGGATGGATGTATTTGTAGCATGTAGCCAGTCACTGTGCAATGGCTAGAATGCTAGGTGCAGTTACAGCACATATATATATATAGTTCTTTTAATAAAGAGCCAATTTAGTTTTAAAAACATGGAGTCGTCTCATGTTATCTCTCAGAATGTGGTACATGAAACACAGTATTCCCATATGTTCCCTACCTCTCTGTCAAAACTTTCAGCTTCCCTCCTATAACTTCTACAATATAGGTAAGAAATGTCATTATAACATTCTCCCATACAGCAGCAGCGAGGTCTAGTAGAAACAGCACTGGACTGGGTGTCAGCACTGGACTGTGCTCTATTTCCAGCTCTGCTATTGATCTGTTGTAGGCAAGACACTTCAGTCTCTGTGCTTCTGTTACCCCTCCCACCGTTGTCTGTCTTGTCTAATTAGATTGTAAGCCTTTTCAGGCAGGGATTGTCTCTTATTGTGAGTTTGTGCAATGCCTAGTCCTGTCTTCAGTCGGAGCCTCTGAGTGCTGCTGTAACACAATCATAATAATTTAGAAAACTGAAAGAGTTTGAATGGCATAAAGCAAATTGTATTTAATATGAAACAAATGGAGGCTACTGTTCTGACTGTGCGGTCATCTTTATATTTCATTAAATAAAAACCTTGCATTTAAAAATGTATCCAAAGTTGTCGTGAATTTTATCTACAGAGAGCTGCAGAATCTAGGGTCTTTGCGGTCCAGGTTACCTCAAAGTACATAGTGCTTTGCCCCTGTAAGCATTATTTTCAGGAAACATGATTTGTGTATAATTCTGAATCTTTGTTTTTCAGAGATTTTTTAAATAACAATAAGAAAACCCACACTACTTTAAACCATTTAAAACCGGGGGTGGAGCGGATTTATACCAGGGACAATGTAAAAAAGGCATCAAAGGCAAGATTACTGCCTATTCATTTCTGCAAAAATAAAGATGTGTTTCAACCCAACTCTAATTACAGTTTTGTGGTGCTTTGTCAAGCCCTGCTAAGTTTCACCAGTAAACAGCTCTTTGTTGTTCCTTTACATTCTGTCACCATGGCAACTAGTATTTTAGAGTCTGGCTCTAAAAGATGCCGAGCACCTGCATCTGTCATTGGTTTCTATGGGAGATGCAGGTGCTAGGCACTCTTCAGGATCAGGCCCAATCACTGGCATCCATCAGAAGTGTTCAGAGGGTAGAAGAAACTCACTTATTTAGAAGAAATTGTGAAAACAGGCATTGAGTACATAAGGACCCAGTTTTGCCCTCAGATATGCATTCACAACACCTGTTCATGGGTGTAACTCAGGGCAGGATTCAGCACATGGCTCTTTCTTAGATCTTTTAATCAAATGCAGGCAGAAACACAGCCAGTGTCACTAACAAAATATTAATTCACTGCCAGTTCCTTCAGTTCATTCTCACTGTAAGAAACATTGCTGGAAGGGGCGGGGAAGAGGGGGTCAAATGTAGGTGATAAGCAGCTAAGCACATTTCATCTTAACTCTTGAATCATGCCCAAGGGATTTCCCTTTGTCTCTGTTGCTTACATTGACCTCAACCTGTTGATCTGAGTTTAAAGGAACCATCCAATTTAGTGCTGTGTAGCTGTTTTGCCTTATAGCCCCATTTCCTTTGAATTTGTCTTGCTGTCACATTATAAAGGGAGTAGTTTGTGTGTCAGCAGTTAAGCAGATAGTTTCAATTTAAGCAGGTGTGAACATACCAGTTGTTTTCCTTATCTGATGTGGCCTGAACATGTTTTACCTCAGCAGATAGCTACTCTCAGACCCTGTGGTAAATTGCCAGCTGTGTGCTGCTGATCACACAAGTCGGCCTTTGGAGTCTAGATACCTCTGACTAGTGTATGATCCACAATATGCACAGATTCTGTTCTCAGATTCAGTAGGGCTATTTGGACTAACTCTTCCAGTGTCAGTGTTTTCACTTTGGTTTCCCTGCTTTAGGGCTTTGTCTGCCAATGAAGTTAATCTATATTTATGCCCGTGCAGGAGTGAGCAGATTTTTGGAGAATTAGACTCAAGACCACAGAGCAGAATTCTTTAGATTATAGTGCACAAGAGGACAATACTGATTTTAAACACATCATAGCTGAAACTCAGTGCAAAGATATATGAAATGGGGGTGGGAGGACTTGACCCTTCTTCTGTGTTGTCCATATAGAAGGTGCTGTATCTCCCCATAAACACATTCACTCCTGTTGCATTGTTTACTACAAGTTTGTGCAGTCTTGTTTTCATGCTATTGCTTGTTACCCAGTGCACTGAAATCCAATTACTATCAAAGTCAGCTCGCTGAGCACTTGAGCAATGCCAGCATCTCACTGTCATCCTTCAAGTGTGCACGGTTTGCTTAAAAAATTAACTCCCCAAATTTCTCTTCAGTCTTATACAAATCCTCTCTAAACTCTGTTTGAAACGGTCTGAAACTGGAGGCTTTGGAAATGAGACAGAATAAAGTCAGGAGAAGGAAATGCCAGAGTCAATATCCAGGAAAGAAGGGAACTGTTAGCAAGTTAAAACATAGGGCCAGATTCTGCTCTCCAGTATACCCATGCAAATCCAGAAGAATCTCTTTGATTTCAATGGGATTGCTTTCAATTTGCACAGGAGTAACTGAGTAAAGAATCTGACCAAGTAGTTCTAGATAGATGCTCTGTAACATTTCCAAATTCTTACCTGAATTTGAGATGGGCCAAAACCACAAACTTTGAATCTGGTTTCTGGTCTGAATTCTCCCAAAGTTCAGGGATGTTTTGAGTCAGGTTTCTTTTAATTAAAATATGTGAAAAATTGCAATGTGAATTTCAACCCAGAGTGAACAGTATTCTGAGTGATGCGCTGCCATTTTTATAACAAGCAATAAGTGGAAACATTTTGGGGGATTTTCCCCCAAAATGTTCCCATCTATCAGGATCAACCCCATGTATCAAGGATGCATAGAGTCCAAGGCCAGAAGGGACCACTGTGATAATTGATAACAAATAAATTTGTTAGTCTCTAAGGTGCCACAAGTACTCCTGTTCTTTTTGCTGATACAGACTAACACGGCTGCTACTCTGAAACCTGTGATAATTTAGTTTGGCCTAGTATAATGGAGGCCATAGAGATTCCCCAAAATAATTTCTTTTGAACTAGAAAATTTAAAAAAATTGTGTCTTGATTTAAAAATTGCTGGTGATGAAAAATCCATCATGACCTCTGATAAATGGTTCCACTGGTAAATCACCCTCACTGTTAAAAAATTATGCCTTATTTCCAGTCTGAATTTGTCTAGCTTCATCTCCCTGCCATTGGATCTTATACCTTTTTTCTGCTAGAGTGGTGAGCCCATTATCAAATATTTGCTTCCCATACAAGTACTTTTAGACTGTGATCAAGACACCCCTTGCCCTTCTCTTTGTGAAGCTAAATAGTCTGAGATCCTTGAGTCTTCATAGAAGGCATGTTTTCCAATACTTTAATAATTTGTGTGGCTCTTCTCTGAACCCTGTCCAATTTATCAACATCTTCCTTGAATTGTGGATATCAGAACTGGACATAATATTCCAGCAGCTATCACACCTGTGCCAAATACTCTCTACTGCTACTCGAGATTCCCCTCTACCATTCCTTCCATAATAACTTTCTCAAGATTATTTCCATTTCTACACCTAATGTGACCAAAGTAAATAAGTTTGTGTCTGTTGATTTCTGACATCAGGGTCTACTTCTCTCCAATAATATTTCTAATGTATGCATTCATCTTGTTTTCCATCCTGGAGATATGCAAGAGTCTTCACCAGCACCACATTACAAAAACTTTAATTTGCTTCTTCTCAGCAGCATTAACTTCCTATGATGCACATCCATAAATCACTATAGGCTTTTCACCAGCTGCACCTTCATACATTTTGACATGCCACAGTTTTCCCACACTTTCTTAAGGGAGGCCATAGCTGAGTAAGCCGTCCTTAGTCTTCTTCCAATTTTTTTGGAACAGCCTCATTGGTTGAATGCTTATGATCCCAGTCTAGGTAATTATAGATACTTAAATTAATCTACTCCTTCTACAGCTTGTCTGTTAATTGTGATGTCCATTTGCATCCTGGTTTTGATAGTCGTGTTAGTGTACATGCATTTTGTTTTTGTCACATGCAGGAGTAGTCCATATTCTGTACTAACTGTTTTTACAGAAGCCAACATTTATTGCATTGCATTGGTGGTTGTAGCAAAGAGTGTTGTGTCACCAGCATATCTGAGGTCAGTTCAGAGGTCCACCAATGCAAATTCCAGCTCCTTCCAGTTTGTCAAAACTTTCCAAGCCTTGTCTCATAATAAATTCTGGATGTATGTTAAAAAGTTTATACATTTATATCAGATTTTAAATGTCATTTCATTATAGCTACTGATCTTTAAAAAAAGTTGATGCCTGATCCTACAAGCCTCACTCAGAAAAAGCTTCTACCAAAGTTATTGCAAAGTTATTGCAAGAATACAGCTTTGAATCCTTATTTATTATTTGTATTGCTATAGTGCCTCAGGATCCCATTGTGCCAGGCACTGTACAAACCCAGAACAAAGATGATCTCTATCTCATAGAACTTGCAATCTTGACCAGAAATCCGATTGATAGAACATTGCCACTGCTGAATTAATACCTGGAAAGAGCACTCATTCTATCAGAGGTATGTTACTCTGTATAGACTCATAGAACTGTGGGGATGGAAGGAATCTTGGGAGGTAATCAAGTCCAGCCCCCTGCACTGAACCAGGGCCAAGTAAACCTAGACCATCCCTGACAGGTGTTTGTCCAAACTATTCTGCAAAACTTCCAATGGTGGGGATTCCACAGCTTCCCTTGGACCTATTCTAGAGGTTAACTACCCTTATGGTTAGAAAGCTTTTTCCTAATATCTAATCTATATCTCCCTTGCTGCAGCTTAAGCCTATTACACCTTGTCCTACCTTCAATGGACACAGAGAACAATTGATCACCATACGCTTTATAACAGACCTTAACATATTTGAAGACTGTTATCAGGTCCCCCCTCGATCTTCTTTTCTGAGGACTAAGCCTGCCCAGTTTTTTTAACCTTTCCTCATAGGTCACGTATTCTAAACCGTTTATCACTTTTGTTCTCTCTTCTGGACTCTCCCCAATTTGTCCATATCTTTCCTAAAGTGTAGCAACCAGAATTGGACAAAGTACTCCAGCTGAGGCCTCACCAGTGCCGGGTTGAGTGGACAATTACCTCTGTATCTTACTTACAATGCTCCTGTTAATACACGCTAGGATGCTATTAGCTTTTTCACAGCTGCATCACATTGTTGACTCATATTCTGTTTATGATCCACTATAACCCCCAGTTCCTTTTCAGCAGTGCTGCCAGTTATTCTCCATTTTGTAGTTGTGCATTTGATTTTTCCTTCTTAAGTGTAGTACTTTACACTTATTTGTACTGAATTTCATCTTGTTGATTTCAGACCAACTCTCCAATTTGTCATAGTTGTATTGATTTCTTATCCTGTCCTCCAAAGTGCTAGCAACCCCTCCAGCTTGGTGTCATCTGAAATTTTATAAGCATACTCTTCACTTTACTATCAAAGTCATTAATGAAAATATTGAATAGTAGCAAACACAGGACTGACCCTGTGGGACTAGATACACCCTCTCAGCTTGACAGCAAACCATTGATAACTACTTTTTGAGTACAGTCTTTCAACTAGTTGTGCACTCACCTTATAGTAATTTCATCTAGCCTGCATTTCCTTAGTCTGCTTATGAGAATGTCATGTGGGACTGAATCAAAAACCTTACTAAAATCAGAAAAATCACATTTACTGTCTCTCCCCTATCCACTAGGCCAGCATGTATTAATTTAGTAGGTGGGTGGGTGCTGGGATGGGGGAGACACTTATGTAATTATACAGATGTACTTATTTGAAGATGGGCCATATATTAAATTAAACCCTATTTTTTTATTTAATTATAACATTAAGATTCAATATGTATTCTGACTCCATATGCATTATAATTAAGGCTACGTTTTATTTACAGGTATTTTTAGTAAAAGTCATGGACAGGTCATGGGCAATAAAGAAAAATTCATGACCTGTTCATTACTTTTACTATATACCCCTAACTAAAACTTGGGCCGGGGGTGCCTTGGGGAGCTGTCTGGGGGCCATGGGTGCTGGGGGTGTGTGTGGCCCAGGACCCCTGCAGGTGCTGGGGGGGAAGTGGGTGGCAGCGCATGGCCTGGGACCCCCGCTGGGCAGTGGTGCATGGCCCGGGACAGCCCCACTGGTTGTGGGGGTAGAGTGGACAGTCCAGGATCCCTGCTGGGATGTGTGTGTGGGGGGGGTCATAGGGCTGGCAGGCTGGTAGGCATGTCCCCGTAGGGACGGGCAGCCAGGGGGGCTCTGCGCACTGCTCCCATCACAAGCGCTGGCTCCGCAGGCGCAGCTCCCATTGGCTGGGAACCGCAGCCAATGGGAGCTGCGGAGGCAGGGCCTGCGGGTGTGGGCAGCATGTGGAGTCCCCTGGCTCTTCCGCCTAGGAGCTGCAGGGACATGCCAGTCGGAGCCAGGGATTCCCCCCCAGGTAAGCACCACCCCACACCCTAACCCTCTGCCCCAGCCCTGAGCCCCATCCCACACCCAAACTATGGCTGCTGCCCAGGGGCTGCCCAGCTCAGGCAGCCCCTGAGCCAGCACCAGCCTCTGCAGAAGTCATGAAGGTCACGGAAAGTCACGGAATCCGTGACAGACACGCAGCCTTAATTATAATTACTGTAATAACAATTACCAAACTTAATTGAGACACCAAGATGTGCACATATCTAAAGGTCTGATACTGCAAGGCGCTCAGTGTAGGCACAGGGGGTTGCCCATTCTTGGACCTGGCCCATGTATGTAAATGTATGATTGTAACCCCTCTCTTTCTTCACTGATCCCGTACGAGGTATTAGCTCACTTCTCTCATCATATTTAATAAACTCGCCCAGGCAGGGACTGTGTATGTTTATTTATTCTGAAAATCAGTTTTAAAATAATAAAAGAAGTTTAAATAATATGTACTAAGAATTGGACACCAAGAATTTGCGAGAGAAAGTGGGCATATTCTTGAAAAATTGGATCATTCATGTTTTAAATGACAAAAAGTACCAATAAATCCTAAAATCTTTACTGTGAAAGATGTAATATTGTCCTGCTCCCACGTATATTAACATCTAGAACAAAGCCTTGTAAAGGAATTTACAAGGTTTTATAGGCAAATTCTGACAGACATCTGGTAATAGGCATAGGTCTTGATCCAAAGTCCTTTGAAGTCCCTGGGAGTCTGTGATAAATGAAGGGGGTGGGGGTAGCTCCCTTTTGTGGACACCCAGCCAGCCAGTAGCTATAAAATCCCTCTTAGTAGCTGTTCTCTACTTGCTTTACCTGTAAAGGGTTAAAAAGTCCATAGGTAAAAAGAAGGAGTGGGTACCTGACCAAAAGAGCCAATGTGAGAGCTAGAACTTTTTAAAATTGGGAAAAAACTTCCCCTTTGTCAGTCCGTGTTGCTCTCCCGGAGAGCAGAGACAGGGCTGGAGCAATGCTGTAAAAAGCTTTGGGCCAGGTATGAAAATCATCAGATCATACCTAGAAACTACTCATTTGAAACTCCAGATATGTAAGTAGATCAGGAAATGTCTAGGACGACACAATTAGGTTTATCTCTTATTTCTTTATGGCTTGTGGACTCCTCTGTGCTAACCCCAAGTGCTTTTGTTTTGCATGTAGCCTTTAAGCTGGACCTCAAGAAAGCTATCTTGATGCTTAATCCTTGTAATTGTTTTTTTTTAAATCTAGCAAAAATGTTCCAGATGTATTTTCTTTCTTTTTGTTTTTAATAAAATTTACCTTTTTAAAGAAGAGGATTGGAATTTTGTGTCTCTAAGAGGTTTGTGCATAGGTTGTTTAATTAGCTGGTGGCAACAGCTGATTTCCTTTGTTTTCTTTCACAGCTCTTCCCCAAAGGGGGGGTGGGGTGGGCAAAAGGGCTTAAGGGTACCCCACAGGGAGGAATTCCCAAGTGCACCTTCCTGGGTTCTTAAAGGGGTTTTTGCACTTGGGTGGTGGCAGCATCTACTTATCCAAGGTCAGAGAAAAGCTTTAACCTTGGGAGTTTAATACAAGCCTGAAGTGGCCAGTATTCATTTTTAGAATCCTTGTGGGCCCCCACCTTCTGCACTCAAAGTGCCAGAGTGGGGTTTCAGCCTTGACAGAGTCTTTCCATTGATTTCAAAAGGCTTTGAATCAGCCAAATAATACTTCTTCTAGATCATTACATGTGTGGTAGCATATTCTGACTACCCAATGCCTCACAAACTTCTCCTTCTAAGGACAGGAATAATCTATGTGGGCATTGTGAATAGGGATATTGGCCATCATCAGGGAGTGCTTGCACATGAACATGTGGATCATGTAGCCACACCTAAGCTTACACACCTCAACTCCTGTCACAGGTGGCCCACTGAGTGGCCCCTTTACAATACTTTGAAGGGGTTACTCTGACTCTGGGGCAGTTCATTATCTGTTGTACAGTGACAGTATTTGTCCCTGTGTGATTTAGTTCAGTTTTAAGATTTCTTCATTTTTCCTCTCATAATTCCTGTTATTCCTTGACTATTGCAACAACAAAGATATTTAAGACCATTATACCAACACTGTTCCTATCACAACACACAGCTATATATTAAAATTCCAAGGATCATTTCTTGGCCCTACTCAGTTTAACATATTTATCAATGACTTATAATGACAATATAAAACCATCACTGATAAAGTTTGCAGATGACAAAAATTGCAGGAGTGGTAAATAATGAGGAGGATAGATCATTGATACAGAGTGATCTGGATCGCTTGGTAAGCTGAACACAAGCCAACAATATATGTGTTAATACAGCTAAATATAAAGTTATACTTCTAACAACAAAGACTGTAGGCCATACTTACAGGATGGGGGACTCTATTCTGGGAAGCAGTGACACTGAAACAAGACTTGGGGGTTCATTGTGGATAATAACTTGCCAGCAAGTTAAAGAAGTATGGGCTGGATGAATGGACTAT
Organism: Platysternon megacephalum; assembly: GCA_003942145.1. Classification (NCBI taxonomy): domain Eukaryota; kingdom Metazoa; phylum Chordata; order Testudines; family Platysternidae; genus Platysternon; species Platysternon megacephalum. The sequence goes on from QXTE01000012.1 coordinate 10,398,885, forward strand.
AAGATGGATAGATCGTCAGGCTCAACAGGTAGTGATCAATGGCTCCATGTCTAGTTGGCAGCTGGTATCAAGCGGAGTGCCCCCAAGGGTCGGTCCTGGGGCCGGTGTTGTTCAATATCTTAATTAATGATCTGGAGGATGGTGGGGACTGCACCCTCAGCAAGTTTGCAGATGACACTAAACTGGGAGGAGTGGTAGATACGCTGGAGGGGAGGGATAGCATACAGAGGGACCTAGACAAATTAGAGGATTGGGCCAAAAGAAATCTGATGAGGTTCAACAAGGACAAGTGCAGAGTCTGCAGTTAGGAAGGAAGAATCCCATGCACTGCTACAGACTAGGGACCGAATGGCTAGGCTGCAGTTCTGCAGAAAAGGATCAAGGGGTTACAGTGGACGAGAAGCTGGATATGAGTCAACAGTGTGCCCTTGTTGCCAAGAAGGCTAATGGCATTTTGGGCTGTATCAGTAGGGGCATTGCCAGCAGATCGAGGGACGTAATCATTCCCCTCTATTCAACATTGGTAAGGCCTCATCTGGAGTATTGTGTCCAGTTTTGGGCTCCACACTACAAGAGGCATGTGGAAAAATTTGAAAGAGTCCAGCGGAGGGCAACAACAATGATTAAGGGACTGGAGCACATGACTTATGAGGAGAGGCTGAGGGAACTGGGATTGTTTAGTTGGCAGAAGAGAAGAATAAGGGGGGATTTGATAGCTGCTTTCAACTACCTGAAAGGGGGTTCCAAAGAGGATGGATCTAGACTGTTCTCAGTGGTACCAGATGACAGAACAAGGAGTCTCAAGTTGCAGTGGGGGAGGTTTAGGTTGGATATTAGGAAAAACTTTTTCACTAGGAGGGTGGTGAAGCACTGGAATGGGTTACCTAGGGAGGTGGTGGTATCTCCTTCCTTAGAGGTTTTTAAGGTCAGGCTTGACAAAGCCCTGGCTGGGATGATTACTTGGGGATTGGTCCTTCTTTGAGCAGGGGGTTGGACTAGATGACCTCCTGATGTCCCTTCCAACCCTGATATTCTATGATTCTATGATAATCAGCTGAGCATGAACTCAGAGTAAGGGGTGACCAGCCAGGAGATGGATGGTTGGTATTCACAATTACTGGAAGGTCAGCTGCTGGAGTGCTCAAAGTTAGCAATGGATTGTGTAGGCTTCTGTAAATTCTACTATGATGTCACTGATATTCAGATATGAATAAATGGATGTACTTACTTATAAATGTAAGGACCTAGTTGGACACTGAGTTGCTGAGATGCTCATGGGGTCAATTCTTGCTATACAGACTTTGCAATGCTTTCCTTTCCTTTCCTTTTTTTCTTCCTACAGCTGTCTGTTGTTCTAAACAATTTTAAATCATCATATATCATCAGCATGCCTATTTTTTATGATTGCTGATGCTGGCCAGTTTGGTAGTAATAAAAAAGTAAACAGTTAACGTCTATATTAATCATTCAGTAATTAGTGGAGCTGCCTATCGAATCTCCTTTTAGCAACATTCACAATTGGGCTGTAACATTAGATTCAGCTCTACAAAGTATCTGATCTTTACTCTGTAGAAATTAATCGCCAGCTGGACACGTGAGATACTGAGTGACATTCCTCCGTTCAGGGATATCACCCAGTTCTTGTAGAGGAAAGGAAAGATAAAGAGGAAAGAAGACAGAGCTGTCATGATGCTATGTATGTGGGAGAGAACTTCACACAGCAGGTTGCAATCTCAACTGTCCCATTTCATTATGCTGCTGATGCAGCCCCCTGTGGAGCATTAAGGTTTTAAAATCATTTAGGAAAATTGAAGATACATTGTTATTAAATCATTTCATTGAACTTCAAAAATGATATTTTAATGTCCAATTTTTTAACATGATAAATACTGCTTTTCACTGGTGAGGACTGGTAGGTTAAAATAAGACAGAGTTTCTGGCATAACAAGATTAGTATGAAAATGAAAACAAACTATAAATAATAGCTAGGATGATTTTGTGTTGAACTTGAACTACTGCAAGCAGTCAAGAAAAAGCTCCCTGAGATTCACTTATTATTTTACCTCATGTGAAGGCATAGGTATTTCTACAGAGGATTTTGTAATTTGTATGGAAATTTCATTGGGTTAATATTGTTCCTGCAATGGAGATTTATTGATAACACTTTAAAATAATCATCTGGTTAATTAAGGCTGAATTACTGTGCAAATCTTGTTGACATACTTACGATATTCACATTAATATTATCAAATGGACTCCCCTTGATTAGAGCTGTGTCAAGTGATTAATTTTTGTTTTGCAGGTTTATGTGTGACAAAATCAATCTGCCTAATTTGCCTGTGTTTATATAACATGCCAGAATATCTGAGTATCTGTTTTGCCAAAATGCAAAGTACTGTACAAAGAGCTGCCTGTGGAAAACTACTTTTCATTTCTGAAAAGCAAAAATTGAAGCAGAAACAAAAAATGTTAATGTTTTGGTTGTGAAAATATGATTTCTTGTAGTATACCTATTTCAACGGTGCTATAGACATTCTTTTCCATGATAAATATGTAGCAAGATAAGCGTAGGTGAAGGCTTTCTTGACAGAAGGGCCAAGACTCAACACCAGAGATCAGAATGAGGTGCTCCCTAGTATACATGTTCATGATGCCTGAAGGAAGGCGACCACTGCGATTATAAAACTGGCTATTGGTATATCACCATTTGGGCAAGAATCACATAAGCAGCCATTTGAAGTGTGCTGGACTTATAAAAGAAAATGGTATTCTTGTCTGATATTACTGACACCAGCAGTATTCTAAATAACTTCCTTGGGATGTTAAACACTCTTGGATCAGTAAATGGTCAGGAATGGTAGTGGATAAGATGGCCCACAGACATATCCACTCAGGCTGTGCATTTATTTCATCTCAGAAGCTAGGAAAGAGTCAGGTCTATTAAGGGATCCCCAAGAAGACCTTGGGTGATGCAGAAAGATGTATTGTTGATTTAGTAGATGACAATATTCCTGCTGAAACAATGTCCCAGCCTTCTTTAGGAAGCATTGTAATGCTAGAGGTCCCATGTTTTGGATAAGATACAAGAGATGTTAACCTCTTCTGACCATTAATTGCCCCATGGGACTTTTTTCAAATTTAACCACACCCATGGGTGGGTTAACTGTGGTGACTGAACCCAGGTTTTCTGAGCATGAGCCTATATTGGTCGAGCTAAACATGGTCTTTTAGTTGAGAAGAATTACTAGACTCATAAACCTTCCCATGAGGATTAGACACTAGGAGAAGACAAAGAGACACACTCTGTTAGTATGGGAGACAGAAGAGTAGGGTGTTATTTGTAGAATGTTTTTCCTTTTTTCCCATTATTGTTTATTGTAGAGTTTTAAAGTGCACTCATAAGCAGCTTCTGTATTATAAACTACCTATAGATGACACAAATTAAATCGTGTGTGTGTGTGTGTGTACAGTCCCACTACCTACAGCTCTAGCCTGGAGGCCAGGACCTTTAGAAAACAGAAAATAAAGTAAGCCATTGTGCATGACAGAAAAAATATATATTTTGCATCTAAAAAATGTCTTGTTCACAAAAATGAGGGAAATAGGCTTCTCTTGTCTCTAAGGAATATTGTTATGCTTTCACTTTTGCAATCAGGTAAATAACAGTGGAACAGTTTCTGATTGTCTGTTTTCTTGTATTTTAAAAGAGAAGATTTTGACCTAGTAAGTGAAATAACATGCTAGGTCAAACAGTCATGATTTCATTCCACAGAACTTTTCTGTATCATAATAACTAAACACACTACAACTAAGGGTGCGACATCTTCATCTACTTCTGTAGGCCAAAATTAATGGTGGCAAAGGCATTATTTGTTTCAGCACACTGAAATGGCAACACTGAAGATTCATAGTGTACTAAAACTCCCATATTCTTTGCTTTTAACCATACACAAGAGCACTCCAAAAGGAAGTCAGCCTCACGACATTCTGTAATAGAGTTTTCAGCTTTGCCTGATTGCATTACAAACACCACACATATTGAAACACTCTGGCAGTTTCCTAGTGTTCACAGTGAGGGACCTGAACCTTTTGACCTCAAACGTCTTATTAAAGCCTATGCCGGACTGTGTCTCCACAAGGGAAAAAAACAAGAAACTACTGGACTTATTCTCTTCTATAATTCATTCAAGTAAGCCCTTGCTGAGTGGAGGACCTTGGCTTTGATGTTAAAGTCTCCTAATTGGAAGGAAGTGAAGTGTTAGCCTGTCAGGCTATTAGTCTCTCATCAAATACTTTAAGAGGTATCAGAACACTGAAGTTCTCACACTGGTGCAAAGAAAGCACAGAGTGGCCTGGTTTTTGTTAAAATGTTTAAACTTTTCATCTCTAACAAAAAGTTTAATACACATGGAGTTGTCCCTTGATTTTTCTTTCCTTTTATATCCACCCTTTCCCCTTCCGAGCCTCCATCTTTCTATTGCCTACAGCACATCAGCCCCATTAGTGCTATAACGTCCCAGGCAATGCATTATAGCTCGGATTCAAAGCTAACTATTGCATCCCCAGTGTGACCCAACTCAGTGCTGCTTGATCAAGTGAAACACCTTCCCTTTTAGTGTTTTTCTTCCAATGAAAGTAACCTCTCTAAAGGGTGTCCATATATCAAGAAACCACTACTCTGTGGTCATGGGCGGCGGATGACCTGACCGCCCGGGGAGGCTAACCCCCGGCCCCTCCCCTTGTGCCCTCCTCCCTCCCTATCTCCCCCGCTCCCGCAGGAGCCCAAAGCACCACCAATGCGGCCCCGTGGCCCCAGCACTGGACGGCTGGGGGCGGGAGGGATAGAGGGGGGGGGGACAAGGCACCAGCCCCAGTGCGCCGCAGCCTCAATGCCCACAGCCCGTGGGCGGCATGGCCACAGCACTCCTAGCCCCGGTGCTGCAGGCAGCCAGGCAGTGCGGTCACAGCGCCCCCAACCCAGGCGGCCCCCAGTCCTGGTGCTCAAGCAGCTGGGCAGCAAGGTCACCGCGCCCCCAGCCCTGGGCAGCCCCCAGTCCTGGTGCTCGGGTGGTCAGCCCTGGAGCGCCAGGCAGGCAGCGCAGCCCAGCACCAGCTGCCCCGGCAGCCCCGAGTCCCTGCAGGAGGCATGCTGGCCTGGGGGCGGAGCCATGCTAGGCTGTATGGGGAGGCACAACCTCCCCTTGCCTATGATACCCACCGCCCATGTCTGTGGTGCTAGACCCTTGATTCAGAACAGGACTTAAGCACACGCTTAAGTTACAGCATATGTTTACAGCTCATTGATGTAAAGTTAAGCACATGCTTAAGTACTCTCCTGAGTAAGTGTGCTTTCCTGAATTTGTGCCCAGGGACCCAATCCTGGAAGGTGACTAGTATTCTTGTTGAGGCCCCCAAATTGTTCCAAAGTGAGTGGGAGTTGAGGGTGCTCAGCACCTCCCAGAAGTGTGACTCAGCATCTTCCAGGATCATCCCTTCACACTGACTGTAAGGCCTAGTTTTGTGCAATTTATTTTCTCCAAGTTAGTAATGTTCTCTAGACACAAAAGTTAGGGAATATTTGTGAAGTGCTATAAAAATTAACTACCAGAGAGGAGACAGCAGAAATAGTCTTCTGACCTACAGAGAAATATGGAAGAAAAGTTGCCAGAGTGGAATAAAAAATTAGACGCTGTAAAGATTAAATATATATTTTTTAAAAGCATGACTTGTGTTACTAATGCCACCTGAGTGTTAAAATGGCAAGATTTAAAAAAAATCTATTTATTGCTTAATATTTTATTCTTACATTTTCTTTTCATTTTAAATTAGAACTAGTTACAACACACGGGGAGTGTAGGAGGGGAGCTTACCCTGTGGGATGGAGAGCCTGAGGCTGAGCCAAACCACCTGGAATGAGCCCCTCCTGCAGGAAGTCAGGCAATTCCCTATAAAGAGCAGAAGATGGCTGCAGCTATAGCTATAGCGGTGGACACTGTGACGGGGGAGAGGAAGAAAAAATGAGAGAGAGGAAAAAATGGGGGGGGGGGGGG
>QXTE01000012.1:10405013-10444487 GCA_003942145.1 Platysternon megacephalum
GGGGGTGGAGAGGCTCCTTCTTTAGCCAGCTGAAGACAAAATGGAGGGGTCTCCCCCGGGTTTAAATAGACTGTCTCTTGTGGGTGGAGACCCCCTCCTCACCCTCTGTAGAATCCAGTCACAAAATGGAGATTCGGAATCACATGGGCAGGTCACATGCCCATGCATGACTCAGGACCTGCAGGTAGCAGCCATTACCCACATGGTATCTTGCATGTCTCCAGGAAGACTTCTTATGTGGATTGGAGCATTCCAAGATGCATTGTTCCCCAAATGCTTCCTGATCGGGTACTTAACCTAGTGAATTCCTTCCTAAAGAAGCTAACCAAATGCCTCACAAAGCTTACTTAGAGATCAAGCAAGTATACAAACCATATTCTTAACCTCAAGTACAAAATGATATATGTGTACAAAAAGGATGAATAGATATAGTAGACCATAACCTTTACGGAGATATGTTACCTGGCACAGGCAGCACAAAACATATTCCAGTTATGTCATATTCCCACAAAGCCTTATGGGAGGTACTGTCACAAACATTTTTTAGACTTTTTCAACATTTCAAATATCTAAATTTCATTGGAATGGCTCAAATAAAATCAACCAGCTCTATCTTATGCAGTTTGTTTTATTCATATGCTTGATTCTGCTTGAATGGTAAATCTAAAATGGCTAGTTTCCCTTCTGTTTACATTCAGTTTTTCATTTTTTAAATTCATTGTTATAGCTCGGTGAAAAAAAAAATTGAAAAGAGACCAAACAAGAAACGTAGGCCCCAAGCCTGTAATAGGATCCATAGGAGTAGAGTCAGACATCTGTGTGGAGACTTCAGTGGAATTCTGCGAGGACATATGGACTTGTCTAACTCCTGCCGAAATCAATGACTACACAAGGTGCAAAGTTTTGGGGAATCAAGCCCTTAATGTTTTTAACTTAACTTCCATCTCTTTCACACCTGCCAATAACTGACTTTATTCCATGGCTGTTGGGATCATCTCAACCACTGTAGCTGATGGTTTTTAAGACCTGATCTAAAGCCTACTGAAGTGAATAGAAAATCTCCTATTGATCACATTGGCCTTTTGATTAGTCTCTAAGGGTGGAATCCACAAAGGTACTCCGTGTGATCTGTGAAACTCCCACCAGGCTGCCACCTAATCCTGTAGGTGCCTAAAATTGCTCAGCATGTAAGTTTTTGCAGTAAAAGTTCCCCAGGAGCTGATGTTTATGACCCGCATCAGCACTGCTTCCCCTCTTTAGGCAGCCAGGCAGCTATCCCCAGAGCTAAGCCCCAGAGCAATTTGCAAAGCAGGGAAGACAGGTGTTTGGTTGCCTATTACATGTGCGGAGGCTGACTACTGGATTATACCCCACATGAACATTAACAAACAAAAGCAGGGAGGGGAGGGAAGTAGGAGAGGCCTCCTTCTCTAGTACTGTGATTAGGGTCCTCATCTGGGAGGTGGGATACCCCTCATTTCAAGTCCCCCCTCTGCCTGAGGAGAAAAAGGGATCTGAACAGGGATCCATCACCTCTCAGCTGAGTGTCCTAACCACTATTTTGTGTGGAGTTAGGTGGCCACTACCAGATTAGGCCCCACAGATTATTTAGGTGGCCTTAATGTCAGTTATCCTCTGGTCCATGGATCATAAACAGATATGCATCTCCTGGCAGTCTAGAGTTAGGCACTGAACTCTGAGAGAGGGGAAAGGCTTAGGACACACCCCTCTCAAAAGCATCTCCCATGGGATAGCTTGGGGGGGGGGGCACCTAATGGGCTGGTTTTGTGGATTGCATTCTAAGGTGCCTGTCTCTCCCTATTCATTGTATAGGAACATAGGTGCCTAATTCAGACTTTGTTGATCGTGGTGTTGTTCCTGTCATTTTCTAAGTACCTAAAAGATAGGTGTTGTGTCACTCAGAATCACAACACCTAAGTCCCTTTTGTGCATCTGGGTCAAAATGTCTACGTCTGCAGGATTGTGGGTTGGTCTTCTCCAAGGAAGGCCCTCAACTCTAGAATTCAATTCCTTCTCCCACATTTCCTTGGTCTGACAGAGCCTTAATTTGCTGAGCTACAGGGCATGAACAAACCCATTTATTTATCAGAGAGAAGCATAGACCCAGCCACTTGGTCAAGGGATACATAGTCCCCTGGGCTTTTTACTATCCCATTAACACAGGGGTAGGCAACCTATGGCACGTGAGCTGATTTTCAGTGGCACTCACACTGCCGGGGTCCTGGCCACCGGTCTGGGGGGCTCTGCATTTTAATTTAATTTTAAATGAAGCTTCTTAAACATTTTAAAAACCTTATTTACTTTACGTACAACAATAGTTTAGTTATATATTATAGACTTATAGAAAGAGACCTTCTAAAAATGTTAAAATGTATTACTGGCACGCGAAACCTTAAATTCACCACTTCTGAAAGGTTGCTGACCCCTGCAATAACATCTCATTCAGCAATGCTGTAGGTCTTATGCATTATCACACATAGTTCCCCTCCCAACATTCTGTGTGGTTTCCTCTCTGAGGAGGAGGAAGCTGAATGGCCAGGGTGTTCATTGTTGTGAGGGTAGGAAGTTCTTTAGTTGACATTGTGTCACTTTAGATTTTTCTCTTTTAATTGTTAAAATATTTATCGATCATGAAGCTACCTCTTTTGATAGACTGACTGAATTAAAATAAAATGGACTACTTATCCTGGAAACTTCTATTTTTACACAGCTGAGAGTGAAGAATTGGTTTACAAATAAGCATTCAATCACATACCTGTTTTAATATCTCATAGAGCTGGAAGGGACCCTGCCAAAAGGTCATTGAGTCCAGCCCCCTGCCTTCACTAGCAGGACCAAGTATTGATTTTGCCCTAGATCCCTAAGTGGCCCCCTTAAGGATTGAACTCACAACCCTGGGTTTAGTAGGGCAATGCTCAAACCACTGAGCTATCCCTCCCTTGAACCCACATGTACCTTCTTTTCCTCAGATATAGAGTTCTTCAACCAGAACCTCAGTGGGTGTACATATGTGTCGTTCCATCAGCTGGAGCTGTGCTGATTTATACCTGCTGAGGATCTGTCCCCTTGTATTTAGGTTTAGTGCTTAGTTGGAAGTTATACAAGCTGTAGCTTCAATATAACCAACTCTGTGATATGTTTAAGAACTTCTTAGCTCATTATAGAACAAATCCTAGCAAGAGTATGTTGAATTTCCTTCATTTTTTTTTTTTTTTTTTTTTTTTTTACTATTATTAAACCACTTATAGCTCTGATTTAGGAAATGAAGACAAATCTCAGAGATACAGCCTGAGTTCAGGATTATGGGAAAACGAGAAGGGGTTGTATGGAGGGGCGAGAGTGTTCCAGCTGCAGCATATTAGCATGCGTATCAGTAAAGCTGGTTTATCCCATCAGTTGCATGTGCTCATCTCCTACAGAGTCTTAGAAGTAAGTTGAACTTCCCATAAACCTTCTTTGAGATGGGATGTTCTCATGGTTACAGCAACTGAATAATGCCTGGGAGAACTGGATTCTATCCCTGCCTTCACCACAGAGTTCCTGTGTGATTCTAGGCAAGTCACTTCAACCAAACTTTTCACAGGTGGCCACTGTTTGTGTGTTCCTTGTTTTCTGGGTGCCTGACTAGGCCGTGTGGTCTAGCAGCAGAAGTGCTGAGAACTCTCAGCTGCAACTGAGGTCAAAATGCTTTTAAAATATAAATGTGCTTTTAAAATATAAATGCTATATAAAATCAGATCCTCCTCATTTCAGTTTGAAGACCCAAAATTATTGGATACTTTTGACTTTGATCTGTGTATCAATTCCTAATCTGTGAAATGGGAATAATTCCCTCTCATTTCACATAGGTGTTGTGAAGATATATTTATTAATGTTTGTATAATCAGGGTGGGATCCACAAAGGGACTTCAGCATTAGAATGCTGAGCATCATGGCACCTAACTTGAAAATCCAGGAACAACCCTGCAATCCACAAAGCTGAGTTAGGCACCTAGGCTCCCTATCCAACGAACAGGGGGAGATAGGTGTCTAAGAATGTGAGCCACAAAAGCCAGCATGCTAGATGGGGAGTTGTCTAAACTAGCTAATAGGATATGCTGACCAGAGTGTTGCATGCTAAGGCAAACCCCTCTCTTCACCAATCTCTGAATAGCGATCCACAAACAGGCACCTGCTGCTTAGGTGCCTAATGCTTTCTTGTGGGAATGAGACAGACACCTGCCTCACGCCACACAAAAATGACCTTAGGAGGAGGTGGGCACCTTATAATTTATATCCGAATGGCTAGAGCGTTTACTTGGGACGTGGGAGACTCAGTTTCAATTGCCTCCTCTCTGCCAAAGCGGGAGAAAGAATTTAACAGACATCTTTCCACCTCTCTGGAGTGTGCTTTAACCACAGAACTGTGGGACATTCTGAAGTGGGACTACCCACATCTCTCCTGTAGAAGCTATTCCACTGTGGATAACTAATGAAAACATGGTTGGAGCAGGGGGACTGCACTTGGGGTCTCCTACCTCCCTGGTGGGTTCTCTAACTATTGGACTACAGAGTCCCTGTCCCTTTCTGTGTATCTGTCTGTTTGTCTCTCTCTGGCTCAAGGACTATTTAAGTATTTATCCACAGTGAAGTCATTGGGCCAGAGAAAGGGTCCCCTTTGTGAATCTAGCCCCAAGATTTCTAACAGAATGTGGCCAAATGTCTTCCTTATAATTTTTATTCTGTTCTTCCCTCCCTGCCCTCTTTTATTAGAAACTGAAATATTGCAGTGGGCATGTTACAAATTTATCTATTGACTTGGTATTTATTCTATTAGATAATCAGGCTCTCTGCATCTGAAGAGTCAAGAATTCTAATGAAACTATGTTAACCTTTCCACCCTCAGCTTGAAAGCTGCAGGAAACAGCTTCTTTGAGATGTCAGTCTGTCCCTGCAGGATTTGAAGAGAATGTCTGGCTTTCTGAGCAATGATGGTGTGTTTAGCAAAAAACTAAAGCCTGCTTTGTATAGGTGTGTGCAATTGCAGTCTCAGCCTTTCTGTATTTTGTACATCAGGATAATTGACCATTTATTCAGTGGATCATCAGCAAATGCTTGACTCTGATAATGACTGGATTTATGCAAAAGAATTGTAAGTACCAAAGTCTAGCAAATACATTATAAGGTCAAATTTCCATCATAACTCAAATTCACTATACCTATTGGAATATTTCCTTAGAAGTTATATGTTGGCAGTGCTTTATATAAAGTAATCAATGAGTCCTCTAACTCAATCCTCTTATCTTATTCAGTGGTGTCAGGTTTTCCATAGTATAAATTACTATAACCACCAGTCTGGTATGAAAGCAAGAGGTGTAGCCTGGCTTATTCATGCTAAATACAGTTTGGTATGCTTAATTTGCTACCAGACTGACTATTCCTCCTGCAAGAATATTTCAGCTAGAGTTACATTTCTGCCAGGATATGTTTACGGAAACACTGCATTTTAATCATGAATAAAGTTCTGTAATAGTATTCTATGGAACTGTGGGGAATGAAAAGTCAAAGACTGAAGCCTGTGTACAGTGTGCCATTAAAAAATGGCCATTTACTGCACTGAGGTATTTATCTTTGCCATGGAATTTGCTGTATTCCCTATACTTACCTTCGGAAATACTGCAAATACCACAGTAAATTTAACTACTGCTGGTATTAAATGCTCAGTTTTGAATGGCATAGACACTGCATCTTTACATTCCAGCTTATGAGCCAGAGTCTGCCCTCACACACCCATGTTTGCACTGAAGTTGGTGGAAGTTGCAGAACTTGCAGAATTTGGCTCTGTTATTTTTCTTAAGTGTTTTGAGAACTGAATTTGACTTCACACCTCTAAATGTGCCCAGTGTGGGCCAGATACTAAGCTGGTGTAAATCTCCAGATTTCCAGGTAGCTGCAACCATTTACACCAGCTGAGGAATTGGTTTCCAGTGAAATCAATGGAAACTGCTTCTCCATATCCGAGGACAGATGCTGAGGACTATTTAATAAGTATTAAGTGACACAAGGGCCTCTCATTCAAGTCAGCTGATAGGATTATCAGGCCAAACCACTTACTCTTTAATAATTCAGTTTAGGGGGCAAAGTCAGAGTACAATCCTATGCAGGGGTCTGAAGGGGAATTTTTTTCAGTGGGCTTTGGACCAGACTACACTTCTGAGCCTGCTGAGGCCCTACTATGGGATACTATGTGACAATAACCCACAAAACAAGGGGGACTCAAAACTTTAGTGCAGGAAACTTAGTGCTGGGAGATTCCTCGTGTTAGTGCAATTAACCCTTTATCTAATTGTGGTTTCATGATTTGCTATTTGTGGTTTAAAGACCTTTTCAACATAAGAGCGAGGGGGGCATCATATCTGTGTAGAATGTAAGGAACTTCAGGACTAAGACACGTGGAATCCCTTGCAACAGGTACACTTGAGAGACAGGAGCAGCGCTCATAGTGTACATCGATGCAAAAGAGAGAGCCAGTTGGAATGCACTCATGAACAGTCCACTGGCAGAGCAGCTCTGATAGAAAATAACAAGTAACCACATGTAGCAATAAAAGAGAAGGAGAAAGCAAGACATTAATTTCTATCACTACACTCAAGGACTTTGCTCTAGCCAAACAAGCTTACGCCACTGAATAAATCAATATAGCTATGGACCATACCGGCCAAGTTCTTCAGGCTGACTGGATATTTAACCCTTTGTGGTAATGCAATATACTTATTTAACCCATCCTGTATTCACCTATTGGTGTGTGTGTGTGTGTGTGTGTGTGTGTGTGTGTGTGTGTGTGTGTGTGTAATGTAAGGCTTTACTCTCTGTGTGCTAGGCATGTATTGTAACTAGACTCTAAAGCTTTTTCTGGTAGGCTCTCTCAGCCTTGCTGTCCAGGTCAACAATTATGACATGGCATAAAGAATTCAAAGGAATGGTTTAATCATGGAACAAACCAGAAATATGTGTAACATATGTACCATTCATGTGAATATATTTTTAAAAAAAGGTTCTTACTATGATCCAGATTCTCAGCTGGTGTAATTCAGCATAGCACTGGTGCTCCACTGACGTACACCTGAGTGGGATTCCATCTCCAAATGTCTAAGCTATTGCCAAAACATGGTTTCTGCCAGCAAAATTAGCATTCATTGTACAAGCCTAGTGTTTGTCTTGTGTGGATTTTTTGGTCCCTTCCTTGAAATTTTTCAAATGTATTCTCAAAATGGCCACAGGATGAAATACTTGGTGGCTATTTTGAGAGTCCTTTGTAAAAACTACATTTCAACAACACCCTGAAAATAATAAACTGCTCATGTTCACCACAGCTTTTTTGAGGACATTTCCAAACTCCTGAGTGAAGCTATAATGCATTGTTATAGCATGTTATAACAGAGGGCACTGTTATACAGTCCAAGTTTTTAGTTTTGGAAGAAATGCTTGTATTAGTTTTGTTATACAAGATTCTGGGTAGAGGGAGCTGTATGAGGAGAAGAATAATTTTTTCTCTTGGTCTCTAATTAGAGTCAATTTTTGAGGCAGTATTGCTTCTTGGGAGCCAGACACTGGTATTGGGCTGAGATTCCTGAAAGAAGAGTTTGCCTGTATATCTATTTGAGGACTGGTATATGTGTAATTAAATAAAGTTATATTTAGAATATGCCAAGAATCTGCATCATTGATTTCTTCTCCACTGGAAAGCCAACCTGCAAGGCCCTGAACATCTGGTACCACTTAGCAGATGGGTTATGTTGATGTCAGAAGAAGGGGCAACAACACAATATCAGAATATGGGCCTGAATCTCCTTTACTGGTGTAAATCGGGAATATGATTAAAGTCAGTGGAGTTATATTGGTGTAAATCTGGTGTGAAAAGAATTTGTGTATGTATGGAGCGGGAGATGTGTAGCTATATATTCTCTGTCTCTCTATCTTGGTTTCTCTGTCTAGTCGACTTGGTTTTCTCTTGACATTGGGCTCTAGTTTTACAATATACAATTTCATGTATTTCCCCTTTTTTCTGTGTGGTGCTATTTTGAATGTAGGAGACATCAAGCATTATGTGAAGGGGACCATATACAATATGTGACCTTATTTCAGTAAGGTATAAGAGAAGTAGATTGGGTCATAGGTGATAACAGAACTGATGTTTCTCTGCCATAGTTCTCTTGTAATTTAACATACAAACATCATTTCAAGATAGTGTTCCCATGGGAAACAAAAGTCATGTATAGTGCCTATTGTGGCTGACAGAACCATATCTGGTGGAACCGCAGAATGCATTAGCTCAACAAGGACATGAAATGAAGTTTGAAATGACATTTGAGCATCACCAGGGAACAGCTGCTGACTAGGTAAAGCTTTATTTTCTTCTTTTTCCTCAACACACTGAAAAACATTTGTAATTCTTTGCTAAATTTCACTAGCAGAATGGCAAATGGTTCACACATACCTAAGGTAGATGGATCCTCCTACTATTTTAAAATAATTCAAGAGTAATGATATGACAGAATTGGGTTCATTCCTTCTAGATTCTTAGATGGTTGCAATCCTGACTCTTGGCTTAAGCCTCCCTGGTAGCAAACCAAGTCCTTGATCCCGCCAAACATATACATCTGCTAAACTTTAATCACATTAATAGTCCCATTGACTTCAATGGGAATACTCATATGCTTCACCTCCCCATGCCTTTGTTTCTCTTTATGTAATATGGAGATAATGACACTGACCTCCTTTTGAAAAGTGCTATGAGAACAAGGTGTTTGATTATTTATTTATTTTATTAAATGTTTGTGTAAGTATGGCAGGATCAGGGATTTGGTTTGCTTGCAGAGAGTACCAGTGGGGGCCAGGAAGAAGTTGGTCCAACCCTCTTTTTACTGGTCCTTGACTCCACACTGCCCACTATCAGGCCAGTAGCTAGGTGCTCCAGTTTGGCTCTGTCACAGAGTGGTACTGCCCTTTCAGAGAGAGAGGGGTCAGTGCACCCTGCGCCTGGTTAGCTGACCCCAATTAGGTTCAAAAGTGGGCACTTGGGCCTAGAGGGAAGAGAGAGCTGGTGAGTCAGAGAGCTGCAAGATGCAGGAGCAATGTGTGATAGGTAAAGGGGGAAAAACCCTGGAAGCTGTAGACCAGGGTGGGCTGATGATTTTGTTGTTGTTGTTTTCCCCTACATACAAGAAATTAACTGCCTGTCAAGAGACTTCGGAGGTGGCAGTGGGTCCTTTGGGAGCTGGGGAGAGGGGTAGCTTGTGACAGGCATCATATCATTAAAGATGTTTATGGTGTAACACATTATACGAAAAAATTACACAAATATGTCTCCCTACTAAGCAGTCTGCCCACACAGAACAGATTCCACAATCTGGGCCTAATGCTATACTTTATTGTGCTACACCAGCTCTATTCCTTACAGTTCATCTCCATAATGTCTACTGCTATCAAATGAAATAGATACAAAAAAATGTACTCAGGACCTCTTTTACTATATATCTTGAAATAGTCACTATTTTGCTAAGTAAAGGATTAGTGCATTCTGAATCCAGAAAGGCATGAGTATTACAGTCATATTGAGAGATTTAGACTGGGTAAAATCATGGCCCTTTTGAAGTCAATGTCAAAACTCCTGTTGACTTCAAGGGGATCAGGATTTCACCCATTAGGTCTTCATATAAATAGCTGTATCCTAACAAATTTAGTATGAATGAGATGTTTTGCATAAAACTCAAATAGTCATAGAGTTTAAGGCCAGAAGGGACCACCAGGTCATTTTGTCTGACCTCCTGTATGTCACAGCCCACCTGCACCCACACGCTAAGCTGATTGTATACAACATCAAAAAATATTTTTGATCAGCCGCAAATGCTGTCAAACATCTTAAAGCTTATTTCTTCTATGGTCCCAATATTGCCATTTTTTTCTGTGTGAGTGGAATCACTTACAAATATAAGCCTTGATGCTATATCTTACCTAGCTAGTGCAAATATAATTTCTCAGTAAACAGCTGAGATCAAAACTGTGTCCTGACATCTCAGGCAGGGAAATGCTAAATTGAGTTGACAATGTTAAGCCTGAAAGGTGGCAAAGCTGAAATAAACATTCACTGATTTAATAAAAGGACATTCTGTATTGGATTATTCAATTCATCTCCCTGCCAGTGCATGATTATTTCCTACAATACATTTAATAGTGTTTGGGTTTTAAAAGCTCCAAGGAATGGGGGAGGGGGTTTCCCAAGGAAGAATGTTCCATAATGTAAAACTTAACTTAAAACCCGATACAGAATTCCTGCCAGTGCTCCCTCTTCATAAGAGATGTTCTATACTTCACCTAAAGTAGGATTGTGCCTTAATCACACAAATGAGTCCTGAGTCAGGCTTTTGGCATGTGGCCCATCGTAATTTATTTAATGTTCACACTCTCAAGAGAATTGTAATTGCAATTGTTAAGGAACATCTCAAGCTGAAATGGAATCCCCTCAGTTTCCCAGATGAAATTAAATTTGTGGCAAAGGCAAGGAAACTGCTCCTGGAGAGAGATGGATAAGATGTACATTATTGGAAGGACCTTAAGAAATAGCCTTGTTTGTGGTCTTGAGTTTCCTGTTGTCAGGAGAAAATGTGATGCTCAAAAAAGCATTAACAATTGGTTTGAGCACAAAGGCTAAGGAGGCACAGTTAGTTAGATTCTCTTGGACAGTGCTGGGCAGCAACTTCAGCATGTATCACGTTAGAGCGAATGGCAAGAGTGAGCTTATGAAAGTGCTGGAACATTTTCTGTGGGGAAAAAGCAGTCACAACTCAATGCCTGTTTATATCAGAGTGGAATGTGTCACCGTTGCTTTGAATTGGGCCATGTAGGTAGAAAAAATGGAAAAAGGCCAAGTGGAAAAGATCTATACAGCTGGTGACCAGAAAAAGATTCTAAGCAACAGAGAGAAGGAAAATATTCCCTATGGTTCATGAAAACAGATGTAAACAGGTACCTCTGGAAATAAACATAGTTTTACTCACAGTAATAATCAAGAAATCCAAGGTGATAATGGGTAGCTGTGTGTTTTGGAAATCATAGTTGCATTTCAAGATGAACATGAGGAGGAGGATTTAAATGCAGAGACTTGCTTAGCAATACACTTTAATGACGTATCTCAAAAGAAGCCAGTATGGTGCTAAAGATATTTCTAGAACAAACTACAAGGAGGGGAATAATATTGCTGCTGAAAATGTTGGTGCACTAAATTGGTATTGTGTTGTGGTAGTAAAAGAAGATTAATCCAGACTAGGAATGAAATAGGCTGTTTAGGGGGTGAATATCAAATCCCTGAATCTAGGGAATTAGTTAAATTAGATGATATTAAAATTCATATTTTTTTAAAAGCAAGCATCTGGCAATCATAGAATGGGGACAAAGCTGAAACCATGTGACAAAATAGCTTATTTTTGTTTTTACAAATCTCTGTGACAGATACAATTTCAGCTGAAATAAAAGAAATAGCTATGAGCATTCAGGAAGTTTAAATTGTCTCAAGACAGCTCCACTTGTCTGGATTTCAGACTTGATGGTCCATTAGATTTCCTGGGAATTATAAAAAGAAATAAAATGCAAGCCAGTTAGGCAGATTATCTGACCAAGGTCATGTGTCTGCCTCCCAGATACCTATTGAAAAGACAGCTTTATTTCCCCCCTAAAGAGAGGACATGGACATGGAGATGGGGGAGAAGGCTTGTAAAGGGGAGCAGGAGGAATTGGGAAATATCTTGATTAGAGTTGACTGGGATTTTTCTGCCAAAACATTGTTGATAGAACATGCAGTTTGTGCAAAATTGAAACTTTCTGTGGAAAATTTTTGACTTTTTTGCTGAAATGTTTTGATTTTCCTGATGAAAGCTTGAAATGAGAAACTTAATTTCAGGTAGGGTGACCAGATGTCCCATTTTTAAAGGGACAGTCCCATATTTGAGCCCTCCTGCAGGTGTCCTGACTTTTTCTTAAAAACTGGCAAATTATCCCGTATTTTCTGTCTCCCCACCCCACCATCCCTGCTCGCCAGCCACCCTCCCACCAGCGGTGAGTGGGGGGGTCCAGTGGGGTGGGTGTGCAACTCTGGTAGCAGGGCAAAGATGCGGCTCACAGGGCTGGTCGCTTCCCCTGCTGGTCCATCAGAGCAGCCCTCACTACGTGCTGGCTCTCAGCCAACAGGGCCGTGCCCCCCGCCCCATTTCCGGCCAGCGCTGGCCGCGCACTGCGAGCTGTGGTGGTTGGTGTGTGCGAGCAGGCGCCAGGCAGCGGCCAGTTACATGTCACCTCTGTTGCCCACCCATCAGCCCTTTACATGCTCCCCCTCTCACTGTCCTCTCCCTGCTTTGCCCCTTTGCCCCCCCCCCCAACCCCACTGCTCCTCCATATCCCCACCGGTGGGGCTCATCCCGTTCCCAGCGCTGTGCGGAGAACCAGCCCCCGGACAGAACACTCAGCTCACCAGCAACCTGGTCAACAGGCTCCTTCCTTCCCCAACTGCCTCTGCCTGGGCAGCTGCCCTGGGAAAGCCCAAGACCCTCCGGCCCAGGGTGCTGGTCATGAGGTGCTGAGACATGCATGTGCCAAAGCCCTGCACAGCGCTGGCACGGGGAAGTCTCTCTGTCCCTCAGCTAAGCTCTGGAGTGGTAGGGGGAAAAGTGATTTCCATGCCCCGAACCTGCAGGCTCCACAGCAGCCCCTGGGTCAGGGGCCTAGCACTCTCTTCACCCCCTACCCCAGATCCTGCCCCCAGGGAGTGTGGGGCTGCTCCCTCCCCTAGGCAACCCTAGGGCCACCTCTGAGCCACCTCTCTGGCCGGTTCGCTAAAGCCTCTGCAGTCAGGTTCCCTGGGCCCTGGTGCACAATGCATTGCTAGGGATTAACCCCTTCCTGTCCGCACTGTAGCCAGGGGGACAGGAGGCAGCTAGGTTATATAGGTGGCCAGAAGCAGCCTGGAGGTGTTATCTGACTTTCAATGCTGTGTGTGCAGGAAGGGACAAGCTGCTTCCAGCCACGGGGGCGGGCGTGGAGAAGAGATGATCTCTGCAAAGGGCCAGGTCATCCCTTTTCCCCCATCCTCCTCCCCTGCGACTGGAATCAGCTCCCATCTCTTCCCTCTCACACAGTGCTGAAAGGCTGCTGCTAGCCACATTCTGGTATGAACCCTGGCAGAAATCTGGGGTGGGCGGGTGACTCTGCATGCCCCCCAGTGTTGCCTCAGGAAGACGCGGTGCCAGGTACCAGGAGAGGTGGGTCCGTCCTGGGGGCCCAGGCAGGCAATGAGGGCTGAGAGTGCTGGTCAGGGAAGGGAGGGTCGGTTGGTTGATCAAACCCCTGTGTGAGAGAGGTGTACTGGTGTGTGTGTGTGTGTCACCTCTCTCCGTGTGTGAACCCTAAAGCCTTAAAGATAAGAAAGTAAAAAGAATCCAACTATGCAGTATTTCTTTTTAATGGGGGCTCAGTCAACCTGATGTTAATTGGAATGTTTGTATTGCATAGTCCTGATTGATTTCCGTTGAACTTGCTTGAATATGAATAATTTTACCAGGTGTCCTGTATTCAGCATAGGGAAATATGGTCACCCTAATTTCAGGTCACATTATACCAAACCAAAATATCTTGGTTTGTGGAACCAAATTGAAATGTTTTGTCTCTGAGCTGCCATGGTGCCTCATGGGAGTTGTAGTTTGGGTACCTCCTATCCCCTTATGGGCTCTATGGCTGGCCTACAACTCCCTTGTAGCCTATCCAAATTGTATGTCCAGGCAGGCAGAAATCATCAGGATTACACTCCTATTTATTTTTTTAGAGCAGGTGGGGAGGTGAGGGAATAGGTATAACCTTGACTCCACTCCGCTACCTGCTGGACAACACAGCTGAGCCAGTATGAGAGGAACAGGGGTAGTAATTTACTGCTGTCCTATGCCAGATGAATTACTACCAACTGGCACCAAAGGAGGAGTGAGAATGGAATTGTGGCACCCTGAGCCACAATTCCTTCTCTGAGGTGCTCTTGAGACAGCACTGAGCTGACTGTGGGCAGTGTCTTTGTGACAATGTCTATCTTTAGCTGTTCAGATATCCTGCATTGTTCTCCCATACGTAGATTCAAACCTAACTAGGTCTTAATTCTGCTCTCACTTATGCTGGTGTAAATGAGTAGAAATTTCCTTGAAGCCAATAATTATGCTGGTGTAAAACAATTGTGAGATCAGAATCAGACCTGTAACTGTGTGCTCGCCCTTTTAAGAACAGGTGCCACCAGTTTGTATATTCGTGTGTCTCAGCTCTTTAGGACCAAGAAATTAGAAGCATGTGATTAGAGTGCCAGGATTATATAATGAGTGGCCTGTGGCTCAGAACGGGAGAGACATACAGGGAGCTGGAAGACTTCAGGTGTAGCCAGGGAAGGAAATATGGGTGTGCTGGCAAGACCTTCTATCAATGTTATTGAAGAGACAGTTCAGTGCTGTCTTAAACTGGGCTGGGATTCGAGTGATAAGGCATATTAGCACCTCTTTCAAGCTGCTGCCTTTTTCTCCAGGGTCTAAATTGTCTTTCATGTAAGATGTCTGGATAAGGGCCCAGGCAGGGACATGTGCATCCTGGAGGGGAATGTGGGGCTGTGCAGATGGTGTAGATGGAAGGGCTTTGGCTTCCTCAACCATAGGATGCTGTTCAGGAAGAAGATCTGCTGGGATAAGATGTGGTCCACCTGACCAAGAAGGGGAAGAGCATCTTCACACACTGACTTGCCAACCTAATGCAGAGGGCTTTAAACTAGGCTCAAAGAGGGCAGGTGACAAAAGACCACGGGTAAGCATAAGAAAAGGCAACCTTAATAGAGGGTTAGATGTTGCAGGGGACATGGAAAATTACAACAGGGTCATAGGAGCAACGAGAGGAAATCGGGAGGGAATCTGCTCAACATCTTAGATGGCTATACACTAATGCAAGGAGTATAGGGAATAAACAGGAAGAACTGGAAGTATTAGTACATACACTAAATTATGATTTAATTGGCATCACAGAGACTTGGTCGAATAAGTCTCATGACTGGAATATGGTATAGGTTGTTCAGAAAGGACAGGCAGGTAAAAAGGGAGAAAGTGTTGCATTATACATCAATAATATCTACACTTGTTCTGAGGCTCAGAAGGAGGTGGGAGGCAGACCTGTTGAGAGTCTTTGGGTAAAGATAAAAGGGGTAAAAACGGTGGGTGATAGTATGGTAGGGGTCTACTATAGATGACAGAATCAGGAAGAGGAGGTGGATGAGGCATTTCTAGAATAAATAATAGAAATATCCAAATCACAAAACCTGGTAGTAATGGGGGACTGTAACTACCCATGCTCTCATGCTCATTTCTATCATGCTCCTTATCACCATAGTCTCTGAACAACTCTATTAGTCATCAGTGTAGACCAGATCCTGATCGACTCTGCCACATTCAGCAAGCCCAATTCTTTCTTGATTTCAGAAGCATTTTTTAGGAAATTGAGATTTAATCCAGGTTAGAGGTGCATTCAATTATGTGGAAAGTGATCCACTCTTAAAATCAGTGTTAACACACAAGAAAACAAACCTTCCAATAAGAGTGGGACCAGTAACTGCTTGTTAGATAACAATACATTTCGGGAAGGACCATGTACAACCTCCTTCTGCAAATGCTGAAACAACTGTTCAATACTAAGGTAAAAACTGGCAAGTGCAGGGCTCATGAGGGAAGGGATCACGTTTCTATACACCCCTGAAAGTAGCAGGAAGCCCACAGTCAGTCAAAGCACAGCAGGAATACATGAAGATCAAGAGACAATTAACCCTCTGTCAAATTTTTCAATGTCATACATGATATTGGAGCAGATTCACCCAATGTTTGACTGTGGTATACTAGAGGGCAGAATTCTGATGGTGCACATATTGCTGCTTCAGAATTAGTACTTCAAAAGGGACAATGACAAGTCAAGGACTCTGAAATGTTTTGTGATAGCTGCACATCACTTTCTAACTGCATACCACTCCATCTTGTAACAAGGAACAACTGGAGCCAGATAAGTGCGGTAGTTTTTTTTACTACTTCTACAACTCTTATTGCAATGTCTTGACAGTCAGGTACTGGGAAAACCTTGTCAGACAGATAAATGGCAAGGACTATGTTCAGTGTTCTGTCTCTAGAATGATAACTAGACCTATCTATGTAGGTGCCTATATGTTCCTAATCATCAATGTATTTGAGCCCATCAGTCATTAATGGACTTTATCCCCATAACCTTCTATGAGGTTGGGAAGTGTTACTGGCATTAGACAGATGGGGAATTGAGGCACAGGGTAGGTGAAATGACTTGCTCAAGGTCACACAGGAAGCCTGGGATTGTGCTGGAAATTGAACTCAAGTCCTGGCTTCCATTGCCCTCTACACTGGTCTGTTTAGGGATGTTGGTCTATCGAGACTTAAGAGCTTGACTGGCTTTTCAATTTTACATAGAAATGCTGTTTCTCAAAATCACCAAGACACAACATGCAGCAAAGTGTAGGACAATATCACACTTCCCATTTACCCGTAGGATAGTATATTGTTTAACTATAAATAAAACTAAGGATTGTTTCTACACTATATTAATCCTACTAACCTTCTTAGATTAGGACGGTCCTAAGGTTGCCAAAGGGTGGAGATCTAGAGACGGTGCTTCAGATGCAGCTTGTCTGTGATGTCAAGGCTGTGTATCTTTGCTTGCCTTCTAGCTCTGGCCTTGGCACAGAACTGCCTAGCAGATGCTTTCTACCAGCCAGGGCCCGACTTCTTGTATTCCACTTACATGAACGAAGGAATGCCTGATGTAACTAGCCTGAGGAGTTGCAGGGGAAGCTTCCCTCTGTCAGCAAAGTGATGGGAGGAGGTATTAAATGTGCCTCTGTGTCTGCTTGCAAAGTTATCTTGAGTGTTTCCCCTCACTCAACTCCCATCCACACACACACACCATTTATTTGAGTGCAGAGGTGCTTTTAACTCAAGTTGGCTGGCTTGAGGCAAAACGGAGTGAGCACAGTTTGTTAGCTGCTAGCATGACCACTCTGTAGTATGGAAAAACCACTTCTCCCACAATTCCCTAGGAAAGAATTCATAGAGCAGCCCATCTTATTATAGTGCTAAGAACCTAGGGATGTGCCCTCAGCAGTTTTGTGAGCACACAGCACCAGTGTGGACACAACAATGTAAGTGTCATTTTGCAGTCTCTCTCACTCAAGCTCAGCTAACTCAGGAAGAGGAACTTGACTGTAGAAATCTCAAGTTAACTTTAGTGAAAATGAACAGGAGTACCTTAGAGACTAACACATTTATTTGAGCATAAGCTTTCGTGGGCTACAGCCCACTTCTTCGGATGCATAGAATGGAACATACAGTGAGAAGATATTTATACTTACAGAGAACATGAGAAGGTGGAAGTAGCCATGCCAACTGTAAGAGGCTAATTAATTAAGAGAAGCTATTAACAGCGGGGGAGAAAAATGTACCCTCAGGGATGCTTTGCTGTAGTCCCCTGAACCAGCACCTTAAACAGTGCCGACAGCTCACATCATCAGTTCTTGCCCATGCATTGTGTATTTGAACATATTTGTCTAAATATGTGATGTTACCACAGACATGTAAACATGCCCCTCTCTCCTGCTCCCTAGTCATCCTCAACCTCTGTTTATCTGCCTGTCCACGTAGGTCGTCCAGTTACAAAGTTGGATTGTGAACTGTCTCGGGAAGGGATTGTCTTTGTTTGGATGTTGCCTTGTACAATGTGGTCCTGATCCCTAAATGAGCCTCCAGGAACTACCACAGTACATATAAAATTACCTTTAATTTCCAGTGAACTCAGACTTCTGGGTGCTATAGTTCTAGTTTATGCTAAGTAAGAAGTCTGTAATTCATGGATTATCTAGCTAACCAAGAGATTTATTCCAAAATCTTCTGGGCCTTTAATTGCACTTCCTGTTATTGAAGAACTAAAATATCTAACTAGCTATGACAATACTAGTAAACATAATGTTCCCACTGAAAATTCATTAACACGTGCTAGACAGAGATGAGAAAAAAGAACACAGCTGCACAGGCACTTGGTCCTTCAAAGTCAAGGTCACTCTTGAAAGAGAGAATCTCTTTTGCTTCAAAATTAATCTTCTCCTCATTCCCCATGTTATTATAAGCTCGAGTTTCTAAGCCATTTTCCTATTGTATGATTTTTCTAATATTTTTATTCTGATACATAATTCAAATTTTCCCGTATTTTTTCTAAGTATAGTGTATTGAAATAGTGCTTTCAGAATCTAATGCTGTCTAAAGCCTTGGAAGCCACTTGTGTTTTGGGATAGTTAAATATGTCAAATTTACTATAATACAAATGTAAGTTCAAAAACTTGGAAAAAATTAAAGGATCTACAATTTACGTTGGCAATACTTTATTTCCGTTATCAAAACTACCTATCCCTCATCTTACAACAAAGCAGTCTATTGTGACTTTTTTAGAAAGTCCGTTTATTCTTAAAGCTAGTCCCATTTCCATTTTTTACGACATGGGGCTGCCTGTGAATTTCTGCACAGTGAGGCGTGAACAGACTAGCAATAAGCAAATCACAAATTGCTCAGAGATTTAATTCATTTCATAGAAGCATACAAAGGCCTGGGTGCTTATTAGGTCCGTGCATTTACCCAAACCTCTTTGGTTTTAAATAAATAAATACATTCAATAAAAATCAGGCTTTCTGATATGTGTGTGAAATTTCAAGCATTTCCTATTTGGATGCTGATTTGAATATGCCACAAAAGTAGCCTTTGTTGTAATATTTTGGTATTTGATTTTGGTCATGACTGACATTAGGCAAAGGAAGAGGAGTTAGCCAAATTTATTGAAACTTCAAAGAAGGCTTCATTCTGAATTTGGACCAAAGCTTTGGGTGAGTCTTTCTATAATCCAGTCCAACTGGCTCATTCTTTGAAAAACACTCCCTTGGAATTCCAGCTAACTTTTATGTATTGAACAGATGTGATCCCTGCCCCAAAGAGCTTGCTTCTAAAAATGTCAGTGTGATGAGAAACAGGCGGGTGGTGGTAATAAAAACAAGAGATGTAAGGAAAGACAAGGATTAAAGCAATACCTTTGTAGTCCTATATGGTTCTATTATTATTTTAATAGTGGACTTACTTCTTGTGAGTTAATTTAAATTATTAACAAAATCTAACAATAACTAAAACTGTTTCAGAGTATAGCATATGTGCTGTATGCATGCCTTGTACAAGTAGAATACATATAGCATAGGGATGTGTGGATCTTTATTTTCATAGCACCTTTATGAACTTTTAAAATTCTATTCCATACAAGGTCCAACTGTCCTTGAGGTAACCCAAACTGTTTTTAGAAGTGGTGTAGCAATCTCCTTTTATATTGTGCCTGTTCTTGTAGCCAGTGAAGGAAAACTAGAGCCAAGAAGTACAATCAGTTCTAGGAACCCACTAGCCACACTATAAAGAAGTTGTTGACACCAGAATATGTATTGAGTTCAGTCTTGTGGATTAAAATTCCATGGATTTTTGAGGGACTCCACATTTTAAAAATTATTTTATTACTCAGAGTTAGGAAGTCTTGAGGTCTATCTTGAAGCTTACTCAGTACATTGAGTAGAAACTGCCTTAAGATTCTATTCCCTTCCTGGGATATGGCTTGCAGGACAGCACTGGTATCTTCATCTAGGGAAACTTTAGGTTTAGGGTTAAGAGTCGCACTTATTAACTCTTATTACAAAGAGTTAATAAAAGATTAATAGACTTTTTGTCACAGGTATGAATAGTATGAAGCATAGATAGTTGTAAGCACATCAGTCAAAAGTAATGAAGATGGTTAAAAGCAACCTATTGATCTGTTGGCATCTAGAACAATTGATTGCCCATTAATTAAAACATTAATCCTTTATAAGCAGTTTATAAATGTACCCTTATTATAGAGTGTCTGGGTTAATAAACCACAATTCTTTTTCACCATAAATCTATTAAATATATTAGTGAATTTTTTAACTTGAATGGTTCCCTTTGACCTAAGGTTCTTGTTGTTCAAGGAGTCTGAAAAACATATTTAGATTTTTTGTTTGTTTGTTTAAAAGGCCAGAGGCTTAAAGGTATGGCTAGGTGGTAAACATTTTTCCATTCCATTAAAAGGGACCAGGCTACTGGCAATTCTGGGGCCGGTCTCTCTCAATCGCTCTTGTTGGAACTGTTCCACTTTGTATAAATAACTAGTCATGGGGCCAGAAAAAGACTGACTTTATAGCCCAGTGGCTATGACACTCATTTGGGATGTAGAAGACATAGGTTCAAGTCCCTGATCTGAATCAGGCAGAGCAGGGACTTGACCCTGGATCTCCAATGTCCTAGTAGTGTCCTAATGAGTGTGGACTCTTGGTGTTGGTCTGTCTGGTTTCAACCAGAAATTCCATCACAGACCTGAGAAGTCCTTCCAAAATGTTGTTGAACCTGGTATGGAAAAGTTTTGGTTTTGATTAATTGGCATTTTCTGATGATAAATTCCCATCTAACTCTGTTCTGAGGCCATAAAGGAGAATGGCTAACACTACGTTCATCAATCAGCCTTTGAATCACTTACGTCACTTCCTTTTGTGTGACTAGAATATTCTCCTGGGGAAAAATATCAGTGCCAATGTAGAAATATCAGCAAGACACAAACAAGTTCAATACTTGCTCTGAAAATATTTTACTCATGACGTTGGATTGCACACAGATAGGTAACCCTACAAATATTAGATGTTGTTTGATGATGCTAAATTTTATCTAGAGTAGAAAGCAAGAGTTTGCATGTCCCGAGGTGAAGTTTGTTGCCAACTAAAATAAATAAATTAAATACAGGTCTCTGAATCTGCCATTTTCCTTGATGTTCTCAGTCTTGTCGATCAAGATCTTCTCCAATGCAATGGAATGTACTTACGTAGATGAGAGGAGGATGCTACAGGTTTCTGTCATGTAACTTACTCCACTGAGGAAGTGAATTCATTGCACTTTGATCTGGAATTGACTGAGAAATAGAACTATTGGGATCTGCCAATCTGACTTGGGATTTTTTGAGTCTCCCAGGAAAAGCAGAATGAAGGAGGGGGGCGTGGAGACTGCAAAGTGAGCTCAGAAATAGATTTCTGCAGAGCCTCAACTTGTCTAGTCAAAAAACTCTCGCTTAATTGTTAATGGCTGTGAGTGTACCAGCATTTAAACTTGCCAGTGGCTGTTTTCAGATCTAACACCCAAGTGTTCCTCCTCTGTCTGGAATCACTATACCATGTACCCCAACAATGAGCTTGAAGCTTCCTGTTCTCACTGGAAACAAAGCATGATCAAAGGATATACAGAATTCCAACGAGGAACAAGTGTTCTAATCTAATGGGACACTTGCTGTGAGCTCCTGGCATTGATTTTTTTTCTTTGTTTGCAATGAGTGACATTGAGACAGGAGGTATTGGCAAGAACATGCAGCAACCATTCAAGACATCTATTGTTGGCTCTGGTTCATTCATTTTTACTCCTATACCTTCTACTGAGACTTCTCTATTGGCATCATCAAGACACAACTGAATGGCTTAGAATTTTTCAAGGACAAGGTTAAATTGCTGCAACAAATTCCAAAAATAACAATCAATTGTAGAAATGACTGAGGTGGAAACCGCCTCCTGCCCCAGCCTTCTGTTATAGTTAGGTTTGGAAGGATTAGATTTTTGTCAGTAATGTTGATTTCACCATACACCCACAAACTGATGAAAAAATATATCCATCAGTAATAATCCAAATTTATAGCTAGGCAAAAAGAAAAGTGCTGCTTGAGAGCTTATTAGAGTCAAAATCCAGTGAGTTAGACTTTTGAGTTAGGCTTGTTACCAAGGGACTCGTGAATGAATAGTAAAAACAGGTATGATTTGTTGATATAAGGATATCTGCTGTGTGTATTTTGACATGTGATGTTGACAATGTGTGTTTTAATGGTTTATAAAGCTTTAACTTTTTGAAACTACATCTACTGTCATTTAGCTAATTTCCTGCCGCCACCATAATTTCCTGCAACTGTGAAAATTTAAATCAATAATCTCAAAAAAGCTTAAACATTGATATTGTCAAAATTATAAAAAAATCAAATTCTGCCAATCTAGTTTTAGTCAAAGATGCAAGGGTAACCCCCGGTCACTGTTTTGTTACAAGTGCTTCATCAAAGAAGGATGTGAGTTTATTACATAAGCTGGGCAAAACTCTTCAACCCTAAACATTTTTGTCAATAAAAGGGAGATTTGCTGACACTTTTGCAAATTCACGTCAATTTCACTGAATTGTTTTGGACAGAAAAAAATGCTATTTTTTTCTTTCCATTTTTGACATTTTCTAAACAAAACATTTAGATTATTTTTATTCATTACAACTCTTCTGAAATTGCCCTTAAAAATTATATGCTCTAAATTAAATGGATCGGGTCAAATGAAACATTTCATTTGATCCCAAACAATTTTTTAAAACTTTTCAATTAACCAAAAATATAGAAAAAAATCATTTTTGGTTCAACCCAAAATATTTTTTTTCAATATTTTGGAATTGCCAGTGAACTGAAAAACCTGTTATTCACACAGCCCTACTTAGCTTTTTAGGTGAACTGTGGAGATGAATTCAGCTCTGTAAGTTCCTGGTCCGGTCCCTGGAGTAAGCCAAAATGATGGCTGCCCCTTGTGCTTTAGAAGACTGCCAGAAATCTTAAAACTTGTACATTCAGAATAATAATTCCAATGGGAGAAAAAAATAGGTTACAATGGGAAAGTGAAGAAACACAACTCAGACTAACCAAATTTATGGGACTAACTCATCTCTTGTGTAACTCCATTGAGGGGCGGGCACGTACGTGTGTGTGTGCATGTGTGTGTAATGCTTCTACTTTATGTCAAAAGATTTATAGCAACCTGCTGTTACTTCAACTGATGCTTGTACTTTTTTGGGAAGCCAGAGAGAAATGCTATATGTGCTGTAAGGAATCACTTGTACAACAGATGGGTGAACAATTCATGAAAAATTTTATACATTTTTTCTCCTTTCTGCAAATGTTCTCAAAGACAATGGTTCATCATGCTTATTCATGAAATAATTGCAATGAATAATTCTTGGTCTGCATTCAGGTTGTTTGCAAATATTGAGTATTAAAGACGTAAGATGTATTAGTTAATTTTGATTGCACAAATAGACCACGTGGTACGTTTCTGCTCCCTCATTGCAAGGATGTAACTTCTGAGTCAGGCTTCTCTTGTGAATACTTCTGAATGCAAATTCAAAATTTGCTTTTTTCTTAAAATTAAAGGTTTCCACGAACATTCCTGACTCCTTTGCTAGAAAATATGTGGGAAATGGGCATGAATGCAAAGAAAATTAGTTTACAATTTCCTACAGTTTTTGTGCAAACATATTTGCACAAACTTTTGTAATTTTTAAATGTAATAGTCATGTAATTCTATGACCGATGTACTGGCATGGAAGATACAACTGTGCAACTAAGGAATAGTAGCAGGCAGGCAGGAGAATAGCCTAAAAAAGATTCATGCCAGGCCTGGTTAGGCCTTTCTTAAAGTGGTATCATAAAAGCATTAGCAAACTAGCTGAATAAAAACAAAGACTAGAATCACTGGTGGAAGACAAGGGATGTTTTCAACCTTCAGTAGACTAGGAAACATCCACAAAATATAGACATATGTGGGCCATAACTTCAGTTCATGTATATAGACACAGCTCCCTTGACATCAGGGGAATTGTATCCATTTACATCTATTGAGTATCTGGCTTTTAGGTTTTTTCAGTAGAGGGGCTGGCTCCCTTTTTACCTCCAATTTAGATGGGGACCTTGCCAATAGTTGTAACTCTTGTTCTTGAGATCACTAACAGCAAAATGAGCACGAGAGCTGCATGGGTGAATTATACTGCAGTAGCTGCCAATAGTAGCTGAAGTCTGGACCTGGCAAATGTGTCTGTTTCACATAGCCAAGTAATTGACCACTCTGCATGGGAATTTGAACATACAATATTTGTTTACTCTTAGATACTATGCTGCTATGTACACACAACATTTTTTAATGAGTTGATCTTATTTTTCTTGAAATCCCTCTTATGTCCAGATTATGCTACTCATTTTTAGTGATTCACTCCTGATTCATAACACTGCTATATTTGCAGTTGTTAGTATTACTTTCTGCCAAATAGCTACCTGAATTGATTCCTTTTTCTTAAGTGGGGATAAGGAACAGCTACTGTGCTGTTACTAAATTGTCTTTGCCTTGGATCTAAATTTAATAGTTCCCCTCTGTCTGGTTAGAGAGTGAAATACACCGTAAGATATTTCTGAGGTTAACTTTATCATCATTTTCTAAGGTCCTCTTGCTGACTGACATTTTTCTAATTTTTTTTTTTGTCTGATCAGTTGACGTCTCAAGAACTAAGTCACTACAGTTAAAATTATGGAATATATCTGCTGAGAACCGGGCATGGTGTTCTATGGAGCTTAGGTTGCATCTCCATAGCTTCCACTGTTGTTTATATGGCAAATGATTTGCAAGTACTTCATTGGGTCTGGTTATAAGTGAGCATAGGGGATGTATAACTGACACGTTTGGTTGCCTCGGCTGTTCCCTCTTCACTCTCGCAAATACCAGGCTTATTGAGTGATTGCCAGTTGATCCATCATGAAATGATTTGAAAGTGTAAACACTGTTTAACATGTGAATAGCATTTCAAATGTCTTTGTGCCTAGCTGAGTTCTGGTTTTGCGAGCAAAATATAAGCTGAAGCTTTCTTGGGCTGAACTGATGTATTTGAAGCAACCTTGGCTTCAATAGAGTACATATATATGGTGTCAAACACAGTAACCTTCATTAATAATGAGGCAGCTACTTTCTTTCCTTTATTTGTCATTCAAAACTTAAATGCCCCCTGCTGTATCTCTAGCTTTCTATAGTGCGTGTCTAGAGAATATTCAGATGTGCTAAAAAAAGGTGTTGTCTTCATGTGCAAAGAATATCCTTGGGTCACATTTTAATAAAAGCTCTAGAGACCTTTGATTTTTATCAGAATTCCCCTGTACAGAAGCCGTGCTGAGTATTCTGAGGCATGGCAATCTGCCAGAAAGGAATACGGGCCAACTGCTGAGCTGGTGTACACTGTCATAGCTGCATTGGTAAAGCGACGACACTTTACCCCAGCTGAAGATCTGGCCTGCTATTAAATGGCAATGGCCATGCCTACTTGCCATGCAGGACTGAGCTATCAGATTTGTCCTAAGGGGGGTTCGTGCACTTCTTTTGACATTCTAATTTGGGTCCCTAAGATATCTTTTATTGTAAAGGACGTTGAAGATACGGGGGCTTTGATTCAATTATGCAGAGCTTCTTCTTGAAGATAATTTAATTTCCAAAGCAATAATAATAATATCTCCAGTAATGATGCTTTTGGGGGATTTAGTCCATGATAAAATGTCAGCAGAGTAAGAATGACATTAGTTCACTGTGACAGGGTCTATCAGCTTTCTCTGCCCCACCAGCATGCTGACATCCCCATGCTCAAGTAAAACATAGTTAGACTGGGCAAACAACAAGACTTAATCTGCCAGGGTACATCTACACAGCATTTTTGAGAGAACAGGAGTAAGCCTCCCAACCTGGGTTGACAGAGGGGCTCACACCAGCGCTCTAAAAATTTCTCTGTAGCTAGCACTTTGAATTTGGGTTGGATCTCAGGTTCTGAAATCTAGGGAGGTGTGTGGGCTTCAGAGCCCGAGCTGCCATTTCAAAGCACTATCTATACAAATATTTTCAGAGCGCTAGCACGAGCCCCGCTACCCCAAGTCTGTCGATCCTGGCTGGGAGGCTCACTCTCACTCATTCCCAAATGCTGTGTAGACATAGGCCTAGAAGGCCAGCAAGAGACACTGACCAATCAGGAGCCAACAGGCCAGTGAGAAGGCTTGCCTGCAGTATAGGATAAGACTGGGATAGAGGACAAGTTTCTCAGTGCTAGCCAAAAAGACCAGAATTAGGTCAGTGCCTTCCCTTCAAGTTCTGCAGCTAAGCACTTGCCTTTGAAGGTGTATTTGTTTATTTAATGGCACAGACACCAAATTCTTGTTATTTTGGATTAACCGTTAGAGACTGAGGCCAAGCTTCAAGCAGGTGGCCATAACTTGCGGATTAAGACAGGGAGTGCCTGCAGTGCCACACTTGGCCCTACATGGATCGCTGTGCAGCAGCCCCATGTGTAACTATCACAATTGCACAGGCAATGTTCAATCAAAATACAGGAAACTGAGTCCTGTGCAAATAAGACCAGAGTCTGCAGCACGGAATCCTCCTTTTCACCGGGCACCTCTGGAGGAATGTCTCCTATCATGAAAAAAAAGTTCGCTTGTCAAAATTTAAATTTCTAGTTTTGTGTCTGACATTAATTGAGGATGTAGTTTATTACTGTTGCCTATTATAGTAATGCCTAGATATTCCTTTTAGATCAAGGCCTCTAGGTTTCACTGTAATACAAATGCACATGTAGAAAGTAAAACAGGCTCTGCCATGAAGAGCTTACAATCTAACTAGACTAGGAATGGAGGGAAAGGAAGTGTTATCTCCTATTACAGTTGAGGAACTGAGGCACAAAGAGATTAAGTGATTTGTCCAAGGTCATATAAGAAATTTGTGGCAGAATTGGCAATTGAATCCCAGTTCAGTGCCTTAAGCACGAGACCATCCTTTCTCAAATGTTAGGTCAGTTTATTTGTTAGAGTACCTGACTGACTCTGCCAATCCAATCCATTGATCTCTAAATGACCTAAACTGCATCCAAAAATAATTGCAGGAACAAAAAAAGTGAGGCCCAGTTAAGGGAGAACTTCTTCTTTCTTTCGTATGGCATTTGAAAAGCAACGGGCTGGGATTATAACTGAATTTTGAGATTTGAAAGCCATTCTAATGCTTCTGGGGTAGCTAGGGGGATTCCCCCTTATGCCACTATTGTGAGAGTGAATGGGGCAGTTCTCTGTGATGTTTTGCATGCTTTGTACCTAACCATAGTGACAATTAGGTGATTATTTGATTTTTTCCCCATTTGTGGAGGAGATATCCGCACCTTCTGTGCATTGTCCGAATACAGTTGAATGCAGTCCACTGCCTGTGGGGAAGGCAGAATCTTGGAACTTCTTTATTGGGTCTTCAATCAAGTCTTTGTTTGGGACCTCACACAAGTGTCCCACATTTTGAGCCAGTGAGTGCTAGCATCCTTTCCATTGGCCTGTAGTGTTGACATGTGGATCCAGAAAGGCTTCCTGGATTTGAGTTGGGAGAGTGGCAGTGAACTGAGGTCTTGGTGTGTCTGAAGGTGAGTCATCAGAGTGGCCAGGATCTTGTTGTTCTCCCAGATCACATCAGCATCTCACCTGATTTTGGCTGGCATAATGCCTACCAAAACTGGAAGCCAGAGTATTGAGAGAATCACTAACAATCCTGAGTGTGGCATTGATTTTAGTGTCAACAAGTGGTGTGGGAGCTGTTGCAACAAACTGGCTTGCAATACTCTGTGGTTGGCAAGACCAGAGCTTGTACTGACATTCAAAGAGTGCATGTATCATCTTCCCAGGATGTGCCAGCGAGCTTCTGGATGATGTTAACCCTTGTCTTTATCTTCTTTTTGGTGTTGTCAGTGTGTTGGCAATAGCTCAACATTTGACAAGGGTAACTCCAAGGTACTGTGGATTGTGGCCAGGCGATAGATGCAGACCACAAAAGTCCACTTCCTGCGGCACTTTGGCCTCATGGTTATTTAAGTGGAAGGCAGAGATGAATGTTTTCGAAGCACTGGGTTTCAGTCAGCAATATGACTTTGAAATACATCTCAAGTGTCTGGAGGTCGATGTTCATGACCTTTTCTGTGGCCTTCAGAGCAGACACTTGCAGTGCTAGCATAATGTCATCTCCACAGATGAATTTACAGGATGATGTGACTGGAATGTCACTGGTATAGAAACTGAACAGTGCAGGTGCTAATACGAATCCCTGTGTTAGTCTGTTGTTCAATCTCCATGATTTGTTGGCAGATTCATCAAGGTGTACAGTGAATTTCCTGGGAAAGCATCAGAAATGGATGAAATATATCCAGAATTCCTGAAGAACCTTGGTCCGAAGGCAAGAAGGTGGCTGACAGACTTCTTCAGGGAATGCCTGAAGAACTTCAGCAGCATCCACTCTTCTGGCATACCAAAAGATTGGAAGGTAGCCAAGATCTTAGCCTTTTTGAAAATGGAAAAGAATCCACTGACCCAAAAAGCCACCTCCCTCCTTAGTAGTTGCTATAAACCGTTGGAGCGGCTCCTACTTCAAAGGGTTACAGCCGATAGTGAAGCAACTGGTCCCCAAAGAGAAGACCAGATTTAGAACCAGTCACAACTGCTGTGACCAGGGGCTGGCCTTCCCTTAACCAGCTACCCAGAATCTGGCTACCAGCAAAAATTAAAAACAGCGGCAGCATTCATTGACCTTTCTTCTGCATATGCTGTTCCAATTTTGAGGCTTTTGTTGACTCAGTATTTCCAGAACAGTGCCTTGCTCTTTTCCATTCAACAAGGAGTGAATGCTTTTCTGAAGTCCCTTGCGATGCTCAATTTTTGGCAGCCAATATTAGTAGGCCTACAAAATGATGGAATCCAGTGTATCAAGCCCTCTATGATCATTGCATAGCAGAACCAGTCAGCACACTGTACATTCCAGTGTGGTTTTGTGAAGGATTGAACGAATGGAACTTGTAGACCTATCCCAATCACGACTGGGCTGGTGGGAAATTAATCAAGAACTGATGTTATGGATGATATTGGGTGGCCACTGATGTTGTGTGACACAAAACAAAGGTCAGGAGTGTATCACTTCCTCCATTGGGCCAACCTGAATATGCGGCAGTCTTTGGCATCGTAGAGGAGGCGCTGGTCTTCAGTGAAAGCCCAGGATGTCAGCTATTCTCCAGCACAGTCATTCTTGTTATAGGCCCACAGGCTATGGTGGCTATTGAAATTGCCAACGCGAATTATAGGATGGCTTGGTCATGGTAATGATGGACATGGATATTTTAATGATGGTGGCTTGTATACATTTATGTCAGATTGTTGATGTTGATGGTGACTGAGTAGGGGTTCGTGATAGCCATCACCTGGATGGAATCCTTTAGGTCATGTTTCACGTATATTGCAAGTCCATATTTACAGTGATAGCTTGCAGATTCGATGAAACCTAAGTGTCTCTGAAAGTCAGTAGGACTTAGGCTCCTAAAACCCAATTTTTCAAAGATATTTAGGGAGGTAGGCACTTGAATGCCTTTGAGTACCTTTGAGATGCAAGTAACTGCCTTTGAGGATCTGGGCCTGAAGTCACTTCAGAAAATTTTACCTGTTTGTATTTGTAACTTTTAAAAGGGATTCTAAAAGGGATCTTTTGCGGCCCATTGAGTTGTTTTAAACTTGGCTTGAATGCATGGATTTTGTTGCTGTTGTTGTTCAACAGGTGTGAAGTCTATAAACTGTTTGGAGAACAGCTGGTAAACCACATGGGCCAAGTGCAGCTATTGCTATAGGTTTCCTCTAAGGAAAATGACCAATCAGCATTGCTTGTACTTGCTCGTTTACTCCAGGAATGTGTCAGTAAGCTCAGTGAGGTCCGGAGTGAGCCGAGCATGCAGCTACACATCATCCTGTGCTAAAGGGCTTCCTGCCAAATTGCAGAGGAGACAGACAGCCTTTTGTGTTAGTTGGCAAAACCAGGCAAGGTACTTT
This sequence comes from Platysternon megacephalum, assembly GCA_003942145.1. NCBI lineage: Eukaryota > Metazoa > Chordata > Testudines > Platysternidae > Platysternon > Platysternon megacephalum. Next base: position 10,434,933 of record QXTE01000012.1, read on the forward strand.
CACACTCACTATAGCAACTGTCACGGGGAGGGTGATGACAGTGGGAGCTAAACCACCATAAGTGAAACTGAACCAGCTTCTCTGGAAGGAAACCAACATTCCTAGCATATTTACAGGGCCCCAGGCTTGGAAGGAAGGAGCGATCTTATCTAGTTCCCCCCCACCCCCTTTGGTTAGAGTACCAGCAGCACTAGCAACCTCAGTCATCTTCTTGTCCACGTGTCATTTCCATTCCCCACAGACAAACCCCGCACCAGTTTTAAAGTTTTCTGGAAAACGGTAACAAGGCAAGTCATTTCAAGTTTACCTGAGGTCAGGCCTCCCCTGGTGGAGGTGCTGCTTCTAAAGGTGCTAATGAGTGGCTGCTTACTAGCACTTTTAGAAACAGCCACTCTGTTTGCTTGTAAGATCATAGTACCTGATGCTTCCTGCTGAGGAACGTGGAAGGAACCAAATGAAAGTAAAGTGGGATGGGGAAGCCCCAAAGGCAGCAAAAGCAAGGAGTTGAGAGGTGGTGGCTTTTCTATGGCAGTTCTATATGATCAGGTCTTTGTGGTTTGTGTGCCGCTGTGGGAAGGGCTGTAGTTAGGGACAAGTGCCCTTTCCAGTTTATTTAAACCTATAAAGAGGCCTGTCCCAGGCTTTAAGGACCAGATTTTTAAAGGTATTTAAGCACCTAAAGATGCAGACAAGTGCCTACATTTCTTGGCAGTTATTTAAAATATAAAGCAATTAGGAAAAAATAGGGAACCACTCAGCATCCCAATCAAAACCATTGGGAGAGATAGTTGGGCATGTCAAGCCTTCAAACCAGTTTTCATAACATACACTCTGGTCCTGATTCTCACTTACACTAGGGCCACATTGCACCATTCTGGCAGAGTTAAAGGAACTTTAAAATGGGCATCAGCTACAGTTAAATGGAGTCTCCGATGCCTTTACTGTCAGAACAATGTAAAAGGATCTTAGCGTAAATGAAATTCATGCCCAATATAAGCCTGATGGTGGAGGCTCTGAAAGATAGAGCTCTCTATCCCCCTCTGTTGGTGTCAGGGGAAAAAGATAGAGTGAGACATGTTGCATCTGTATTTTGCTACACATTTTACCATGAAATTGATCATTCTGGTTAAAATTTATTGAAGTTTTTAGTGTAGGGACAATGAAATATATAGTTATCCATATTGTGTAAAAAAGAACCATGTTAAATATGCGCTGGGTGATGGGTCACCCTAACCAAGACCCTAGTTTTGCACAGCTGCACAGCGGAGAGTGGACAAAGGCAGGAGCCTAGAAGAGGAAAAGGCTTTCTTACTTTATGGCAAGAGCTCTGACTCCAAGAGGAGAGGACTTTGCCCAGCACCCTGGTATCTCTCGGTTCCCAACTACAAGAGCCAGCAGCTTGAAGAAGGCAAAGTGGACCAGTAGCAAAGTAGAGCTGAGCTGCTCTACTCTTCTCTTTTGAGAGGCCCCAACCAGACCTGCAAAGCAGAGCCCCTTGACCAGCCACAGCAGAGGCGGCACTGTAGAGCTGAGCACTCAACACCTCTGGAGACTGAGAGGAGGGAAGTTAAATAGATTCCTTGGAAATGAGTTTTCTTAATGTTGAGCTCCTCATATTCTCTTGTCTAATTTCCTTTCCCCTTCAATCAAGTTTGTTGTTCCAATGTGTCAAGAGTGACTGTGAGTATAGATGCGCAAATAATGGATTTTTTTGGTCACTGGCAATTCCAAACAATAAATAAATAAAAATTAATAATCATCTTGTGTCAACCCAGAAATTAATCTTTCTTTAAAAATTTCAGCCACTCAAAACCAAATCATTTTGGATGGAATGAAACATTTAGCTAAATCTTCAATGTGTTCTAAAGTTAGTAGCTCTGCTGCATAAAGGTGAAATTCCTTACCCTTTGCTGGAGATGGAGCCACATTCCCTTTCTCACCCCTCACAAGGGCTGGCTCTAGGCACCAGCGCTCCAAGCATGTGCTTGGGGCGGCACTTTCCAAGGGGTGGCACTCCGGCTCCTTTTTTTTTTTTTTTTGCTTGGGGCGCAAAAAGCCAGGAGCCAGCCCTGAGCCTAGGTGAGTTGCAGCGGTGGGGGGTGTGGGGAGGGCCACAGGAAGGGTTAGGGGGGGAGCAGAGGAACCGCCCCCCACACCCGCAGCTCACCTCCGCTCCACCTGCTCCCCTGAGCACACTGCCGCCGCTCCGCTTCTCCCCGCTCCCTCCCAGGCTTGCCGCGCAAATCAGCTGTTTTGCGGCAAGCCTGGGAGGGAGGGGGGAGAAGCGGAGAGGCGGTGGTGCGCTCAGGGGAGCAGGCGGAGCGGAGGTGAGCTGCAGCAGTGGGGGGCGCGGGGAGGGCCGCAGGAAGTAACCCTGGGGGGGGGGGCAGAGGAACTGCTCCCCCCCCCCAGCTCACCTCCGCCTCCGCCACCGAGTGCGCCGCCGCTCCGCTTCTCCCCCCTCCCTCCCAGGCAAGCCTGGGAGGGAGGGGTAGGAGGGGAAATGTGGCACGCCCGGGGGAGGAGGCGGGGCCGGGGATTTGGGGAAGGGGTTGGAATGGGGCGGGGAAGGGGCGGAGTTGGGTTGGGGCCGGGCCGGCGCGGGAAAATTTTTTTGCTTGGGGCGGCAAAAAACTTGGAGCCGGCCCTGCCCCTCACATCCTGTCATAGATAAATATCTCCATACCCTAAGACTGTTGTTACATACCCCATACATTAAAAGAACATTAACATTGTAAAGTCAAACACTTGAAATCCAGGAATTGAGAACTTTAATCCTGCTCCAGGTGTGTACGGGGTTTGACGCAGTCTTGTCCAGCTTCACATAGGAAGTCTGTGGCAGACAGCAGGAGTAGAACCCAACTTTCTTGGGTCCAGTCCAGTGCCTTCAACCCAACAGACTCTCCTCTCTCTTCTCATAACTGTCTGCCCCATTCACTGTCCACCCTGTGCACTGAATGAGGCAGGGGTCTATGGAATTGTTGTTAAGACTGTATCATAATGCATATGCACAAAGGGGATGAATTAAAGTGGCATGGGAAACCTTTATTTTGACATTTACTAACTTGGAGTGTTTGACTTTACAACATTAATGTTCTTTCATTGTAGTTTTCTGTGATATTTTCTGTTGATTCATTGATTCAAAGGCCAGAAGGAGTCGTTGTGATAATCTTATCTAACCACCTATGCAACACATGCCATAGAGTTTCACCCAACAGTTCCTGCATCATGCCCAGTAACTTGTGGTTGAACCTGGAGCATATATTTAAGAAAGATTCATAGATTCAAGNCCTTCATAGGTCATGTTCTCTAGACCTTTAGTCATTCTTGTTGCTCTTCTCTGTACCCTCTCCAATTTCTCCACATCTTTCTTGAAATGCGGTGCCCAGAACTGGACACAATACTCCAGTTGAGGCCTAACCAGCGCAGAGTAGAGTGGAAGAATGACTTCTCGTGTCTTGCTCACAACACACCTGTTAATACATCCCGGAATCATGTTTGCTTGTTTTCAAAGCTTTAAAATGATGGAGAATCCACCAGGCCCCTTGTTAAGCTGTTCTATTGGTTGATTGCCATCTCAGTTTTAGAAAAAGATTTAAGAAAATATATATATTTTTTTTAAAGAAAAGGTGGGGGGATAGCTCAGTGGTTTGAGCATTGGCCTGCTAAACCTAGGGTTGTAAATTCAATCCTTGAGGGGGCCATTTAGGGAACTGGGGTAAAAATCTGTCTGGGGAATGGTCCTGCTTTGAGCAGGGGGTTGGACTAGATGACTTCCTGAGGTCCCTTCCAATCCTGATATTCTATTCTATTTTGTTTGATTCAAAACAAAACAAAAAAAATTGATTCTTAGATTTTTCCTTATTTTTTTTAGTAAAATTTAAAGATAAAAATAATTTCAAATAAAACAATTGAAACAAAACATTTCAGCTTTCTTGGATTTTTGTTTTGTTTTGTTTGGTTTTACACCCAAAACAATTCACCAAAATCAACACAAATTCACAAAAAAATTTTGGTCAACCCGAATCATGTTTTTCACTGAAAAATTTTTCAGTTGAAAAACGTTGCCTACCTGTACTTGTGAGTCGGGAAGAACTGCCAAGTAAGGGTGACCAGAGCAAGGCCTTGTTTTATTAAGTTACCCAGAGCAGGAATACCAGTAGTACTCTGCATGGGGGCTCAAACCATTGTTCTTAAAGTGGACCACAAGAAACTGTGAACCTCACCCTTGTTGCTGCCCATATCACCTGGCAGAAAAGTTACAGTCCTTTGATATTTTACAGTACAATGTTGGAGTATAAAATGTTCTCTGACTTGGACATCTGTTTCCTGTATTTATACGAATTTGTGTCCTTTTCAGAATGACTCTTTCTTAAAGTATCCTTGACAAAATCTTCAGACTCCTACCGACAATATCTGAGTCAGTTTAAAGCCTTAGATAATACAAAGCAATATATTTATTTGGGATCCAAACAATAACTAGCACAAGGTTTAAGTAGCACTTCAGCTACCAAACCACAGAGGTTAGTTTCTTCTTACTCTGATCTCTCACCTACCATATATACTGACCTTCACTGAACATAATTATCCTTGACTGCTTAGCAGTATTACATATTCTCTAAATTCCCTATACAATGAGTTACAGTTATGTGTTACTTAAATCACTATGGTATCAAACAATTGAATTTAGAAACCTGAGATCTTCCTGCTGAGGGCAACTTCTCCCACTGGAAGGGTCTCAGCTACACATCCCTTTTAATGCTCATCAGGGCTGGTGCTAGTGAAGCATACTTTTTGAACTACCCGTTGCTGAGTTTTAATTGGGTTAGAGCGATTCTGGAAACAATTTGATCTGTGTGGCAAAGAAGATAGACAGTCACATGAACACAGCTCTTAATTATCATATTTGCAATCACTGTTGAAATGGTGATAATTATCTCTGCATGGTCTCGGCCTTCCTAATTAGCAATCGGGTATTAACATGTTTTTTCACAGCTCACGTTTAAATCCAAGTTATGGCAGGTAAAGTTTGGGCAGCATTATCAAGTGACTAAAGCATTGGGTTGGAACAGGGATGGCCAACCTGAGCAGGAGCCAGAATTTACACTGTACATTGCCAAAGAGCCACAGTAATACGTCAGCAGCCCCCCATCAGCTCCCCCCACCCCACTCCCAGCGCCTCCCACCTGCCGGCAGCCCACCAATCAGCGCCTCCCCCTCCCTCCCCACACCTCCCAATCTGCTGTTTCATGGTGTGCAGGAGGCTCGGGGGCGGGGGAAGAGCGAGGGCATGGCAGGCTCAGTTGAGGGGGTGGGAAGGAGTGCAGTGGGGGCAAGGTCTGTGGCAGAGCCAGGGGTTCAGCAGTGAGCACATTGGAAAGTCGGCACCTGTAGCTCCAGCCCCGGAGTCGGTGCCTGTACAAGGAGCCGCATATTAACTTCTGNTCCACCCCACTCCCAGCGCCTCCCACCCGCCGGCAGCCCACCAATCAGCGCCTCCCCCTCCCTCCCCACACCTCCCAATCTGCTGTTTCGTGGTCTGCAGGAGGCTCGGGGGCAGGGGGGAGGGGAGGAGCGAGGGCATGGCAGGCTCAGATGAGGGGGTGGGAAGGAGTGCAGTGGGGGCAGGGCCTGTGGCAGAGCCAGGGGTTCAGCAGTGAGCACATTGGAAAGTCGGCACCTGTTGCTCCAGCCCCGGAGTCGGTGCCTGTACAAGGAGCCGCATATTAACTTCTGAAGAGCCGCATGTGGCTCCGGAGCCACAGGTTGGCCACCCCTGGATCTGGATTCTGTTCCTGGCTTAGTTGGCTTTTTCTGTAACTTTGGGCAAATCACTCAACTTTTCTGTGCCTCAATTTCTCCTTTTATAAAATGGGGATACTACACTTGTAAAGTGCTTTGAAAACTTTAGATGAACTGAAGCTTCCTTTAAATTGCAAAGTATTGTGAGAGATCGCCTCTCTTCCCATGAAATAATGCCACAGTTAGCAGGAGCACCTGAACTGGATCCATTAATTATAAAACAGAAGTTAATTATAAAACAGGGGGAGGGATAGCTCAGTGGTTTGAGCATTGGCCTGCTAAACCCAGGGTTGTGAGTTCAATCCTTGAGGGGGCCACTTAGGAATCTGGGGCAAAATTGGTCCTGCTAGTGAAGGCAGGGGGCTGGACTCGATGACCCTTCAGGGTTCCTTCCAGCTCTATGAGATAGGTGTATCTCCCTATATTATTATAAGTGGAAAAAGGCAGGTCTTTCTGTATGAGGGCTCCAAGATTCTGGAGCTTGCTCTGGCCTTCATCTGAAATAGCCTGAATTTGGTGACTTTTGCTGCATAATGAAAAATACATCATTTTGAGAGAGCGATGATGATGATGATTGGGTTAGGTGGTTGGCTGGCTGAGTTCCTATGGAACCGATGACTTTAATGCTACTGAGGTGTAATTTCATTATATTTATTGTCTAACTAATTATATTAAGGTGCCTAGAACCTTGAATGGACATTTTTATTTTAAATCTAAGTAAATAAATTATTACTATTAAAGACAGCTGATATTTTTTGCATGAGAAATTTTCTTCTTAGAAAATGCGGTGTAATTGCCATCCAAAATTTTCACAGAGAAAATGGTGAGTTTAAGGAAACTGTTTAATTTTTTTTTCTACTTAGGAGACTTTAAACAAAAAAAGTTCCATTTTGTAATGTCATTTCAAAACAAAAAGGTGTCATTTCAGCATGCTGAGTCATTTCATTTTCAGCAAAAATGCTGACCTTGTTTTGTTTTGACATTTCTGAATCAAAACTCTTTGGAATTTTTTATCAATGTTTTTTGATATTCCGGCTTTCTGTTCTGATTCCAAATGGAAATGGACTTAAGAAATGTCAAATTTTTTCCTCGGTGAAAATTCCATTTTCCAAACAGTTTAATTTGTTATTATTATATTACATTTAATATCAAATTTAATTAAATAAATTAATTAAAAGTAGCATGAATAGAACACACACAGGTAAAATCAGTGACATTTCATAAATTATAAGGCTAGATGAGTCCATTGTGATCACCTAGTGTGACTTACTTCACTCTAATGGGCAAGAGAGCAGTTTTGACCCTCCCCGTGCTGAGCAGCAGATTTTCCCTTGTGCAGTGATGCTGCTGGCCTCCATCTTGTAGACCAGGGCAGAAGAACAAAGGAGTGGTAAATTGGTGTCCTCTGTCATGCAGAGGGAGGCATCCCTTTGCATGACCACCAGAAGGGCCCAGATCCTCAAAGGCATTTAGGGACCTAATGCCCTTACACTCTTAAATACCTTTGAGGATCTAAGCTGAGAACTGTTCCCCGATTGGCCTGACCCATGTTAGCTGCTATACCTGAGAGAGGAACAAGCCACCAGTGTCAAAGAACCCCCCTATATCAAGATACATTTATTTTAAAATATTTTTTTTTCTAATGCTGATTTGGCATCCTGTTCTGTATGTATGTCTGTTCAGTAAGTTGGACCACATTCTGATCTCAGTTAGACCAGGGAATGGAGCTCTACAAATGAATGGATCTCCAGCAGCGTAACTAAGATCAGAATCTGGACCAAAGTGTGTTAATTACTCCGAATAATCTTTAGTGAGCTGCTAAGGAAATGGTATATTGGGCCCTGCTCCTTAAGCATTCTGTGTCTCTGGTATGCATCATTCATCACATAGAGTGAATGGTTTACAGGTCAGACCCACTGATACCATAAAGCCAACCTGTGGTAAAGAATTCAACAATCAGTTTGTCTATCGCCCCATGTACCTCAACATCATTATATAAGTTAGAATGCAGAAAATGAGAGGGAGAGAGAAATTTTACTTTAAAGACTTGATCCCACTCCCAGTTAAGTCAATGGAAAGGATTCCACTGACTTTAATGGGACTTAGATCAGGTCCTAAATTAACTCTTATGGAGTCTCCCATGTATCTTGTCTTAGCTATATCATCTGTCTTTAACAGCGCCGGCTCCAGGGTTTTTGCCGCCCCAGGCAGCAAAAAAAAAAAAAAAAAAAACGCGCGATCGCAATCTGCGGCGGCAATTCGGCGGGAGGTCCTTCGCTCCGAGCGAGTGAGGGACCCTTCACCGAATTGCCGCCGAATACCTAGACATGCCGCCCCTCTCCCGAGTGGCCGCCCCAAGCACCTGCTTGTTAAGCTGGTGCCTGGAGCCGGCCCTGGTCTTTAAGACTGGAAGCTTCATGGTCTGTCTTTTCTCATCCCTTACAGTGCTGAATGCATGGCCATAATGTAACAACTACTTGTGTTACATTTGTAACACAAACTTAAATAGCAACAAGCACAATAGTGGTGGTTGCTCTTTTAGTTTTGGTTTAGTGAATTAATAGAAGATGGCAAACAAGCTATTGGAAACACTAAACCAGCTTTTGTTTTCTGGGATATGTTTAATTTGGTGGGTTTTAAGTGTGATGGATGTTTCTGGCTGCAATTGAGCACAGGACTGATTGCACAACATTGTCGGCATCCTCTCAGTGAACTCCATAGGGGGCTTTCCTGTTTATTTATTTACTTATTTATTTTAGTAGGATCAATCAAAGCATTCTACAGCTGCTCCACACAGTGTATAATATAAGCACTAGGAAAATGAGAGAGAAAGAGGTGTTCTTGCTGCTGTTTTGAAAACGATATATTTGTTACCAGGCTTCATTTTGCTTGTACTGAATCACAGGCTGCCTGATACAATGTCATCAGTCAAATATCCTTAGCATAAAAATAAATCAATCGAATAAAATGTTCTAAATATTATAATATTTGGATCACAATAGCTCCTAGAGGGCCCAGCCAAGATTGGGGCCCCATTGTGATGGGCACTATATGAAGTAGTAAGATAGTAAGAGATGGTCTTGCCCCATAAAGCTTGGAATCTAGGGCTTGTCTATGAGGAATGTTACTGCTTGGCAAGCCCTGGTTTGAATGTACAGTGCACTACCTTGCCATGCAGTAATGTCTCATGTGGACACTGCTACAGTGCAGTGAAAGTTCCATAATGCATTTTAACATTGTGGCAAGGGAAGCTAGTGCACTGTAGGTTACTATGGGCAAGACAGGATATGAATGTCCCATGTAAACAAGCCCTAACTAGAGATGCCAGACAAAGGTTAGAAGTGCAAACAGAGGCACAGAAAGATAATATGACTTGCTCAATGTCCCACACAGCAAGTCAGAGGCAGAACTGGATCTCCTGCTTCCCACTAGACCAGGGGTAGGCAACCTTTCAGAAGTCGTGTGCCGAGTCTTCATTTATTCACTTTAATTTAAGGTTTCGCGTGCCGGTAATACATTTTAACGTTTTTTAGACGGTCTCTCGCTATAAGTCTATATTATATAACTAAACTATTGTTGTATGTAAAGTAAACAAGGTTTTCAAAACGTTTAAGAAGCTTCATTTAAAATTAAATTAAAATGCTGATCTTTTAAAAGGCATGGGGCTGGCAGCTGGGACCCCAGACCTGGGGGGGAGGAGGGGGGCAGGGATGAGGGCTGGGGGTGTGTGGGGGTACAGGGCAGAAGGCTGGG
>QXTE01000012.1:10444656-10852902 GCA_003942145.1 Platysternon megacephalum
GGGGTACAGGGCAGAAGGCTGGGGGTGTGGGGGAGTTCAGGGGTACAGGGCAGAAGGCTGGGGGTTGGGGGGGTACAGGGCAGAAGGCTGGGTGTTGGGGGGGAGTTCAGGGGTACAGGGCAGAAGGCTGGGGGTGTGGGGGAGTTCAGGGGTACAGGGCAGAAGGCTGGGTGTTGGGGGGGTACAGGGCAGAAGGCTGGGTGTTGGGGGGGAGTTCAGGGGTACAGGGCAGAGGGCTGGGGGTTCAGGGGTGAGGGCTGGGGTGCTCGGGTTGTGGGGGTGCTCCCAGCCCCCTGCCCTGAGCGGCTCAGGGCAGGGGGCTGGAAGGGATATGCCTGTTCCACCCGCTTCCCCAAGGCCCCGTCCCTACCTCTTCTCTATCTCCGGAGCAGCGAGCACGCTGTGGCTCGGCTCCGCCCCCCTTCCCCCGGCCATGAGCTGATTGTCGGGAGGGAGGAGGAGGGGCAGGAAAGCTCCAAGCTGGGGGAAGAAGCGGGGGAGGCGGGAGCTTGGCTGCCGCAGGTCCAAGCTTCTGCCTCCTGCCCCCGCAGGGGAGAGCGTTGGGCGGGGGGGGGCCGAGTGGGGCTGGGACTGGCAGGCAGCGGCGTGCCGCCAAAAATCGGCTCGCGTGCCATGTTTGGCATGCGTGCCGTAGGTTGCCGACCCCTGCACTAGACTATGTTGCTGTACTTTGACATCAGCTTTAACTGGATGATTTATATAAATGATCCTGAAATGATCTTCATTATATAAATGACCTTCATAAGGCTTAAGCTGTTATTCTGATGCTTGACCTGTGCTAAATATTAAATCATATTTAAAAAAAAATAAATTCAAACCTTGCAGCCTGCCAAAAGTTTAATTTTGGGAAAAGAAATGATGACGAGAACCAAAAATGTATATACAGACACACGCATCATATAGATAATTGTGTGTGTCTGCATATGCATATATGTATAAATGAACATTTAGTTCCATGATTAATTAGCTTACTAAAGATGAGATGAAGAGCAGATTTGTGGGGAATGGACTGGAAGTAGCATGGATATTTCCTCACTACTAAAATGACACTGTGCTAAATTTTCAAAAATAGGCACCTAAATTGTGCACGAAAAATATGCAGATAGGTCAGTGTTACACACATGTATACAATTGGCAGAAAACATATCTTGTGCCTGCAACTGACATTCTAGACATAGTGGTGTGATGAGACCTACTATCCTTTAGGGCTTAGAACAGCCAAGAGTGTGGGCAAGATAGAAAGTCTTAGAGTCGCAAGCAGGAGCTCACACAGAGTCCAGAGGCTGCTGGGTCTTATTTGCCTCTCTGAAACTCAGCCTGGACTGGAACATGTATAATGAAAAGGGAGCTGCTGGGAATGGCTTCCCAGTCAACCTGCTACACACAAGGAAGGAAGTACCTCTTTGAGCTTTGTTTTGCTTAAAGACCACAGTTTGTTTCTCCTTTTCAGCACAATGGGGTCTACATACTCTGCTTTGTTACCTTTCTGCAGCAGGAAGTGATTTAGAAACCATTTACCGGTACTTTTTCCATTCAGACTGTCTGAGTGATCTTTACTCTCCCTCTTAAAGGGAGATGATCCAAGGACTGTGTGTGTCTGTGAGGGTTCTTTACTCTCCATCTGAAAAGAAAAGATGCAGGAACTATGTTAGTGCAACACTTTGCCTCCTCTGTCCCACAGTAGCCATGTCCCCAGAGGAAAGCAACCTTGGGAGAGCAGGCCACCAATCCAGAATACAGAGCCTCAGATTGGAACTGTAAAGCACAGGTTGGCTTGAAGGTTGGCTTTCTTTCATGTTGAGAAGGGACCAAGGGGAGATAACACCATTACAGGGAAATGATGCTGTATAAGTAACGTAGGCCCCTTTCCAAGTGAGAGGTGAGATCCATGTATTGAAAGTCTCTGAGGCACAATCTGGTCTGCTGCTGGCAATAGAATAATCTTGGGAGTGAGCACAAACATCTTTATAGCCATTTAAAAAGTGATGGGCTTAGAGGACAGTCTTTGTCAATTACATCAAGCCTAGAAAATGCTGATTCAACTCCAGAAATAAAGCATCTGCTCTACTCTCTATGGGTCTACATTTCATTCTCTGTAAGCCCTCTGTGCCAGTCTTCCTTCCAAACCTCTCACTGCTAGCAGGTCAGGGAGCAAACACTCTAGAAAAACCCTGTATGCCAAATTAGCACAGCTGTACACTTGATTCTGTTGATTCCTCTGCAGCACACTCAATATTGACTTGGGTGAAGTTCTAGGAGGGATGAAAAAAGCTATGTTCATCTGAGATGAGCATAACAAAGCTCATTCTGGCTTGGCAAGTGGCAGGCTAATTTTTTGGTTCCTGGTAGAGCTGCTGCCTGTAGATGACAAAAGGGCAAGTATTGAGTGTGCATATAAACAGAACACAAACACAGTAAATCCCATCTCAGGAAAGGGACTCTGCTAATTCCTTAAGTCTGCTCCAGTGTCTGGCTACCAACTGGAATATATAAGGCTAGTGGATGCAGAACAGAGACAGTCTATTTAAAGTCTTAATTGTTTGATTCATTGCTTTTCTTTTTTCTTTTCTTTCTTTCCTCTGACTCTTGGTTGGGTGTCTGGTTTTCACTTCCTGCTGTGGAACTGATACTGCATGTGTAGAGAATTTTACTTAGTGCAATGCCAACCAGATTTTTCTGTGTACTAATGTCTGATGTGCTTTTGATACTAGGGTACCAGACTTTCCACAGGTGGAGTACCTTTATAATATGTGCAGGTACACAAGCTGTATTTCAATTACCCAAACTACCTATCTCTTCTAAAATGTTTTTAGAAATCCTGATTTGCAATATTCTAGTCAGATATGATCTGACTCTCATTGAAATCAAAGAGAAGACTCTGATGGACATTGGAAGATGGATCAGGGTCTTAACGAACAACACAGCCATTGCCATTATCTCTAAGTTTTTCAAATATAGTGTGCATATTATTGCAACATCAAAAGTGTTAGGTCTCTTTAAAAGTAGAGTATGAACTCCCAGGAGAATTTAATTAGTAAATATCTAAATGCTATCAGCCAAACTCTCTCCTTAGATGTGTACACAAGAATTCCATTGACTCTAATGGGAACTGTACATGTAAATCCAAGGTAAAGTTGCCTTTTTTTTTTTTTTTTGGGTGTGTTTTTTACGTCCTGAAAATTTCATCAGCTAACTATAGCTACAGCTCCAATGTAACCTCTATGCTGTGACATGCCACTTAGTCCAGACTACACAGAATTATTATGGTACATATTGACTCACTGGCAGACCTCAATATAATTGTTAATGGAGAATCATCAATGAATGCAGGTGATTCTTGTTGAGTCAAGAGCCTATTCCTGCAGAACCAATGCTATTCAATATTTATTGCAATTATCTGGAAGAAAACATAATCATTGATTGGACTTGCAGATAACCCCAACATTATTGAACATGGGTCATTTATACAGCACAAACTGGATTCCTTGGTAAACTGGATGCAATCAAACATGTGTCATAACATAGCCAGCTGAAAAGTTCATATATAAATGAGTAAAGACTGTAGGGCCTATTTACAGGATGGGAGGGGTGGGTTGTACCTTTGGAAGAAGTGATTCTGAAAACCACTTTGGGGTCATAATGAATAACCAACTGAACATGAACTCCCAGTGCAATGCTGCAGCTATGAAGGTCAACACAATCCTTGGCCTGCAAGAATGATTCAAGGTCTGGAAAACCTGCCTGACAGTGAGAGACTTAAGGAGCTCAATCTATTTAACTTCTAGACGAGTGGTTTAAGAGGTGAATTGATCGTTATCTATAGCTACCTACACAGGGAAATGATATCTGATACTGGAGGGTTCTTTAATTTTTCAGACAAACGCATAACAAGATCATAAGTACTGGAATAGGTTGCCAAGGAAGGTAGTAGAATCCCCATTACTGGAGGCTGGACAAACACCTGTCAGGGATGGTCTACGTATATTTAGTCTTGCCTCAGCATGGGGGGTGGATTAGATCACCTTTCAGGGTCCTTTCCAGCCCTACATTTCTATGATTTCTGTGATTCTATAAACTGGAAATGAGACGCAGACTTTTAACTGTGATGGTTGCTAACCACTGGGACAACTTGCCTAGGGACATGGTGGATTCTTTGTCACTTGGAGTCTTTAAATCAAGACTGGATACCTTTCTAAAAGAGACGCAATAGCTCAAAACAGAAATTATGGCCTTCATATGGAAATTACTGAGTGAGGTTCTTTAGCCTGTGTTCCGCGGGAGGTCGTACTAAATGATCATAATGGTCCCTCTGATCTCAAAATCTATTAATTAGGCTGTCTCATGGAGTTGGCCCAAACATATATTGCATAATTCCTTATGGTTTTGTATCAATTATTATGATTTGCTGCCTGTCTGTTGTCATGCTTCTATGTATACAAGAATAACGATGATTAAAAAGAAAGGACCAAATCCCGCAGTTCTCAGTTGGCATTTCACCTAAGGAGGAAGACAGGTTATACAGCTTGGGATGGCTCCACTGAGATTCCCTTTCTTGCTTCCCTCATTGCCATTCTTCAAGGCCCTACATCATGGTAACCTTCCACTCAGGACAGGACTTGGTTCACTCCAGAGACTGCCAGCACCTCTTTAATGATGCTGCTTGAAAGCAATTCAAACTACTTCCCTCAAATCTGCCCCAGAGGCTGCACTTGTCACCACCATTATTGTATTTTCACAGCAGTCCCCACTAGAGTTGGTTGAATACAATTTTTTTTTCTTGGCAGTTTAAAACAGTTACAATTTTAGTTTTGTGTTGAACGGAAAGTTTCATTTTGACAATGACCACTTTTTAAAAAATGTTTAAAGATAAAATTTAAGGAAAAGTTGCTTCAACCTCCCCCCTCCCCCGCCCCAAATCAAACTGATTTCTTTTGAAAATGTCAATGAAAACTTTTTTGGGGGGGCGGAGAGGGTGTGTGGATTTTTTTAATAGAAACTAGTAATTAGGTGAAAACTACATGCACTTGTGAAATGTTTTGTTGTTGCTGAACCTGTATTTTTTTCACAGAAAAAAATTACAGATGAAAACTTTTGCCCAGCTCTAGTCTCCTCCCCCCTCACCTACCCACCTGCTCAGAAAATTCAAGACACATTCAACAGAGCATCAAAGATCCACACATATCAGCATGCAGCTCATCCACGGACTTGTCCAGCCAGCTCAAATACTTCTTAATCGAAAACAAAATATGGAACTGGTAGTAGAATTCTTCACAATGGCATTGCACCTGCAATTCAGCACCATCCGGTTAATCAGAATGCCTATTTTTCATTTTAATTTAAAGGGATAACCATACAGACACACTAACAAGAAAAGAGTCTGAAAAGCAACCAAAAATTACATGCATAATAACCCAAAAGGGCACCCAAGAAAGGACCTATTTCCCAGAACTGATGTTTAAATGAAAAGGTTCTCATCAGGCTGAGCTATAGTTAAACCTCTGCCAATTATATTTAAGTGTAATGAAAAATAAATACAGCTGAGCTTTTAGGAAAGCTGCTATACCTAAAGGTCTGTCAGCACTTCCATTATAAACCTAGTTTGTTCAGGGGATTATAAGCGCTGTAAAAATGTATTCCAGTCTGAAACTTGGCAGACAAAGGTCCCCGTTTTAGAGCTTTTTTTTTTAAGGGGTTAATAAAAAGGGATTGGCCATTTTTAAGCTGTACGATTGGTAGCCATTGGAATTTTCCAACACTTTTTTTCTTGGTGCTCCTCTAATTCAAAAAAGACTGATTTTAAAAATAAAATGATGCAGTTTATTATTAAGCCATGATGTGAACTAGTCGTAGGCTGCTGTTGGTATTTGTACAGGGTTTTATTTTGAAGAGTCCAGTGAGTTCAAATACAGGTCAGCAGACTAATTATAGTTAGTCTTGTTGAGTGGGATTTGCAAGAGCACTCAGCATTAGCCTAGCTCGGTGCCCAGGAGGTGTACCCTTGACATCAGTGGGAGGAAATGTTGAGCGCTTTTGGAAATGCCACCCATAATCTTCTGTGATATCACTTCTCTGCTTTACCTCTTCTTTTGTGCCCTGTCTTTGGGATAGATTGTGGTTCCACTTTGAGCCTTGGGTAAGGGACAACACAGCCTTGGTGGTACAGTTCCCTCCGTGCTTCCTTCTTGCTGCTGGCCTATGCCAGTAGGAAAATAACACCCATTGACCTGGCTGGTGCATTAGAGGGCAAGTTCTCACCCATTCCCAGCAAGTTATTCCTCATCTCCTCTCAGAGGTAGGGGAGTGAGCTGGCATGCAGCACCCTCAAATTCCTGTGTCTGGCTCTGAGAATCTGAAGCAAGGACATAAGAAGGATTCTTACCATGCAGCCCAAGCTAGAGTCTATATGCCTTATGTTTTTCTTCAGGATCTCTGACAAGATAGCCCATATTAGCTCAATTTCATCCCGTGGTGTAAGTACACAAGAGGCATTGGCGTCACACCAGGCCCCATGTTTTACTATATGTTTGCTAGAGGTGTGTGAAACTCTCTCGCTGCCCTTCACAGCAAACATCTTCATCATAGCAGTACCAAGGGAAAAAAACCTAGGTGAGAGTCCAAAACTTGAGAGGAAGAGAAATGGGACCTATGTGGCATGCTTCCTATAAGCGCATTAAGTGGTTGAGGTTGTTATTTGGAGGCATGACCTCTTGGAGAGAGTCAAGGACATTTCTTTATCAACCTGAGTGAACAAACACGGGTGCAAAAGCCTTTGAAAATTAATGCAACATAACCCTACCCCACAACCCTAATTAATTTCCCTAACCTCAACCCTTCCACCCTGCACCTTTCTGCACATCTGTGTGTGTGTGTGCACATGTGGTGGGGTAATGGACATGCAGCAGTCCCTCAGCATGACCACCAGTGGGGGAATATTATGATGCCATATGATGTTCAGGGAGAAAACTGGAGGGGCTGCCTTCCCACTTAGATCCACAGACTTAGGAACAGATTTCACTGTGGCTTCCCTCAACAGTCTAATTGCTTTTCTCTCTATGTATTAGTGAGTGGTGTTTATACGAAGTGCCTTGTCTGAGAGGAACATTCCTGCCACTTGTCTACTGTGTTACTTTCATGCACTGTGGAATATTTTTCTTTCATTTGCATAAGAAGGTGAGTTAGGGACAAAGCATCAGCCTGGATTTTTCACTTGCTTGTTTGTTTGCCTGTTAAATCAGCTCCCTTAGTGCAACTTTAACATCTTTTGCGATGCATTTTTTTCTTCACACAGAATGATGATTCATAACATTTCGGGTAGGAGACAGTATTTATTTATATTTCACTTTGCTAATGACGCAACAGCTCTACTATACTTCCTTGCTCCATTTTCAATTCTCACAAATTATATGAGGATTTTCCGGGTTAAGAGAGTGGGAAAGAATTGTACTGATTAAGAAATGCCAAGTTAGGTCAGGTCAACATGGCTGTCTTTAACTAGTTGGTTAAAATACCTAATGAATTCTGTTTCCAGATCCTCTCAGAAAACAGGCTGTATCCTTGAACAGGTCTGTCACCTCACAAAGGATGCTGCACAGCCCTATGAAATGTCTATAGAACATAAGAACAGTCAAACTGGGTCAGACCAATGGTCAGTCTGGCCCAGTATCCTGTCTTCTAACAGTGGCCAGTGCCAGATGCTTCAGAGGGAATGACCAGAACAGGCCAATTATTTAGTGATCTATTCTGTCATACAGTCCCAGTTTCTAGCAGTCAGAGGTTTATGGACACTCAATGCATGGATTGCATCCCTGACCATCTTGGGTAATACCTATTGATGGACCTATCCTCCATGACCTTATCTATTTCTTCTTTGAACCCAGTTATACTTTTGGCCTTCACAACATCTTCTGGGAATAAGTTCCACAGGTTGACTGCATTGTGTAAAGAAATACTTCCTTTTGTTTTTAAACCTGTTGCCTATTAATATCATTGGGTGACACCTGGTTCTTGTATTATGTGAAAAGGTAAATAACACTTTTACTCCACACCACTCATAATTTTATAGACCTCTATCATATCCCCCCCTTAGTCATCTCTTTTCTAAGATGAACAGTCCCAGTCTTTTTAGTCTCTCTTCATAGGTGTGCAAGCAGAGAAAGAACTGACAAGGATTTGTAGGGGATTTCAATCCATGACAGTCTCTGTTAGCAAGAGTCAGACTAACTGTAACCACCCTAATAACGCGAGATTTGGAGAAGTGAGGACTGTGTGTGGCGAGTGGGAAAGAACTGTGTGAGAAGTTGCTGTGACCTTGTGTAGATAACGTTTGGAATGTGGACTAGAATCTAAATAAGTGACTGTGCTGTACCCTTAATAATTTTTGTTGCCCTTCTCTGTACTTTTTCCAGTTCTAAGATACCTTTTTTTGAGATGGGGTGACAAGAATTATTCATGCAGTATTCAACATGTGGGTGTACCATAGATTTATATAGTGGCATTATGATATTTGCTGCCTTATTTTCTATCCCTTTCCTAATGGTTCCTAACATTCTGGTAGCTTTTAAGATTGCCGCTGCACATTGAGCAGATGTTTTCAGAGAACTTTCCACAGTGACTCCAAGATCTCTTCCCTGAGTGATAACAGCTAATTTAGATGCCATCATTTTGTATGTATAGTTGGGATGATGTTTTGCAATGTGCATTACTTTGCATTTATCAATGTAAATTACATCTGCCATTTTTTGTTGCCCAGTCACCCCTTTTGTGAGATCCCTTTGTTACTCTTTGAAGTCTGCTTTGGACTGAACTATCTTGTCAGTAGAAGCGGTTGTGGCCTGAGGGATTCATCCCCACAAGGGGGCAAGTGATGTTTACACTACCACTCTCCTTCAGGGTAACACCAGTGGGGACTTTTACAATTGGCCAAGGGTTCCCTCTATATAGGGATCTTCCAGCAACCGCATCTGGGGTAAATCACCAGTCCCTCAGCCTCCCTATCATGCCCCCCTCCATCCATCCTTACCCACTCTTCAAGCTGTTATGGCTGCCTCCATACCACCCCATGGACTTTCTGTGGCACCTGGATTGACATTTGAACACACTCCCTATCTCTTATGTGGTTTTGGTGGTGATGAGTGATGTCAGGACCACTGCATCTACTTGTCTGTCTCCCTCTGACCCACTCCCCCGAAATCATATGCAGCAACTCTGGATGCTACTGAAGGCCACAAATTCTTCAAATTTTTGCCATAAACTCTAGCTCCTCATTAATAGAAGGCCCTGCCATGAAAGAATACTAATATAATCTCAACTGTAGAAAGCCACAAATGAAATGCTGCCATTGGATGTTCCCAGAGTATTATTTATGGGAAAAACTGATTTAAAAAAAAAATTACTGCCCCTAAATATGAAGTTGAGCAGCCATAAGGTTCAAGAAAGCAAAGCCAAACGTGACTACAGTGCTGCTCATCAGCCCAGTTACTGAAAACATAAACCAAGATCATTTATTTAATCTGTGTGGTTTTGAGAGAGGTAGCAGGGGAGCAGAGACAACATTTGTTACTGTTGTTCAGTGAAGGACTATGGAGAAAACCATAGCCCTGTTTTATTGTATCAGTGATACCACAGATTATAGCTAGTTACCAAGCAATGTGTTTGTATCATTCTATCTATAGTCCAGAAAGTGAAGAGTTGGGGGGGAAAAAAGCAAAAAAGGTAAGTTGCACCTTTTCAAGTTTCATGATGGTAGTAGAGAAGTAGTTGTGACTGATTGGGCAGTGTAGCAGTTTGGCACAGCTGCTGACTTAGTTCAAAGCCTCAGTCTAACCCTAAATCTCACTTCACAGATTTTTTTTCTTTTCTGATAACCACTACTGGTTAAACTCCATGGGCCAGATCTTCAGTTGGTGTAAATGGTCATAACTCCACTTCTTCCGTCCTCTGGAGTTAAACTAGTGACTTCTGTTTCTATACTCATTTGTCTTTTAAGGGAAAAAAATCAGATGAAATCAATTCTGATCACCCACAGTGGTTTTGAAAAAGGGAATTTCCCTTCTTAACCACTCATTCAGAAAAGACCCTTTAAGACTCTTCTTTTGTTGTGTGCAAGAAAACTTAGGAATTTTCAATATAAGAATAAACCCCTCATCCCCCTCCCTACCCTCAAGGATGCATCTTACAAAGCCAAACACTAAATTGTTTGTAGCTCTGTTGTTAAAATGTTTGGTTATGTGATACACTCCCATATTGCATTCTCTGACACTGGGAATCATAAAAAAAAAAATTGAAAATGAATTCTGGAATGTACATAACCCACCTTCCAGACAACAGTGCTTGGTGGCATTGTGAGCACTTCTTATGTTATGAGGTGTTACTGAAAGTTTCGGTCTCTTCAGCCTTTTATTAGTTCTGCAGTGGATTCCTTACTCACAGATGTTTTAAAGCCGGTGATTCCAACAAGAGCCCACTTTTTGCCAAAAGTTTTACAGCTGAATATTTCTTGGCATTCGTGAGAAATGATTTCATCAGAACATGAACTAAGTCAGAACTGCTGTTGAAATACATCGTTTCAAAAAACAGCATTGCAAAAAATTAGGACTTTTATTTGCTGCAGAGTTTGGTTTCCATTTGCCCAAGCCTCTGATACATACATTGCCTGGGAACTGATATAGAAGTTATACAGGCCCTTTGTGCAATTGAAAACCCTCGTATGGAACACCATAGTACAGTGCCCTGTCACATAATTAAGGCTTTTACAAGGATATCGTGTTCACACTTATATGTACTCTACTCTAACAACCCGCCCTGTGCCATGTTTGAATTATTATAAATGGGCTAGTGCAGAATGGTGCCTCAATAACCCAAGTAGCAAAGCTTTGTTTAAAATGCAAACAATAGCTGAATGGTGTCTGTTTGTTCCTGATCAACACTTGGTTCAAAAAAGGTTGCACTTTTTTTAAAAGGCAGCAAATGTGGACAAATATTAGCTTTTGAAATTAAAGGGGAAGTTATTCATTCACTCAGCAGTGCTTTGCAAGCTATCAATCTTCCAGGTATTTCTATTAGCTTTAATCATCAAGGTTGTTTATTTGGAGCAATTTCTAAGAGAATAAAGGTACCTTTTGGCTCTTATCTCCTGTCATCAAAGCATCCATTAGGAAATCCAAGCCCTTTAGGTAAGCTCAAGGGATTACTCAAAGAGGTTTTCTTGAAACAGGCAAGAATTCGGGGCCCTCTCTTCAGTGCACAGGAGTTCAGTTGAAAACCATAATCTGAAAGGGGAGGTTTATCTTGGGTTTTATGCAATTTGAATAGGATTTTGTTCCAGGCAAATCTACAGATAAAAGCACTTTAAGTGGGTTGAAACAAAGATGAGCCAGCATTCCTAATAGTGCTATTTCTAACTGCATTGCTCTGTCAGATGAGGGGTGAGGGGAAGGCTGCTTGGGAGTCTTACAATTATCACAATAGCCAGTGGATTGGCCCACCAGCCAACTAATTAATATGTTTAAATAAAGAAATGCTGATTAGATGTGATCTGGTAGGTAGTGCAAGCTTTTCACACCAGTCAAAAGCTCTAGCAAATGTCATTCAGAACAAGGGGGTTTTGTGACAAACAGGAAATTTGATGGGGGTATAAAATGTAAATACCTGTGAACTTTGTAAGTAAGTGAATTCTTAAGTTAGGGATGGATTCCAGCTGCAATGCTTCATAAGTATATCCAAAGTTTTCAGGTGTATGGTTTTGGTTTGGCCCATTATTGAAATGAAGAAGGCAATAGGAAGATTGGATCCACATCTGAACTTAGCCCATGTTTAGGGTGATTTGGATCTGAGGCTGACTTGAGTCCATCTCTTATATGAATACAGTAATTGCAGGGAGGCAGTGTGGCCTCGTGGACGGAACGCTGGAGTGGGGCTCAGACCACCTGGGTGTTATTAATTATATTGCTCTAGTTCCCAGGATCCCCAGTCATAGGCCAGGAGTCCATTATGCTAGATGCTGTACAAAAACAGAAGAAAAGCTTCTATCTAAGTAGCAGCAAGAAGCCTAGCTGCATTACCAAACCAGTGACTAGGGAACTCTAAGGAAAATTATTATGCTAGGACCTCTTGGGAAGGAACAACCTTTGTTTTATTTTAGACGGTGAGCTCTTCAGGGCAGGGATTTTGCCTTCTTCTATATTAGTAAAGTCCCTAGTACACAATGGTCACTGTCTGAATTAAACAATCATTATAATTATAATAACGGACTATAAATAGAAACACACTATAGCTACAATATTAAGTACTAATTTTTCAGCCTTCTAATACAACATTTTTCCTTCACCAAGAAGCATTAGGTAGACTCTCAGCCTTAATTACAGGCTACGTGTTGCTACATCAGGTTAGTATGGAGGGGGAGCAAAGTAATAATTCTAGCATTTATGCACATTGCCCGCATAACGCCATAGGGTATTATTCCAAGGGTTCATAGTACAGATGCTGTGAAGAACACTTTCCTAGGCCCTTCCTCCCACATCAACCTAATCTATGTGCATCTCTGCGGAACCCTCAAATTCATGCAGCTTCAACTGCCTCACTGTCCGTCTGCTGCTGGAGATCTTGTTACATGATGCCGCTGAGGAGACCTATTACAGCAGATCTGTAGGACAGAATGCGGATGACGTTCTGGAAAAGTCTTCCATTTACCAGCCAGTCCATTGTTCATTCTGTCTTGGTGTAGGTTCAATCCCAGTTTCTACCTTACTGCCAGTTTTTCAACCCCTGATGAAATTGCAGTGTGTGCTGGCTTTCTGAACATTTGAGCCTGGTCATCCCATTAAAAAAATAAAAGTATGAGACAGCATCTCCGAATTCCAAAGATTTTAGATCAGCTTTTGCATCTGCAGAACTCTTCCCTCTTTTTGACAAAGGATGTATAATCCAGGAAAATAAATTATGCTGCAGGAGAACCTCTCATTTAGCAGGACAAGATTCTGATTTTGCAGAAGTCACCTACTACAGGACAGGCCCAACAAAGAAAGTAACAGAACGCCACTAGCCGTCACCTACAGCCCCCAACTAAAACCTCTCCAGTGCATCATCAAGGATCTACAACCTATCCTGAAGGATGATCCCTCACTCTCACAGATCTTGGGAGACAGGCCAGTCCTCGCGTACAGACAGCCCCTCACCTGAAGCAAATACTCACCAGCAACTACACACCACACAACAAAAACACTAATCCAGGAACTAATCCCTACAACAAACCCTGTTGCCAACTCTGTCCGCATATCTATTCAAGGGGCACCATCATAGGACCTAACCACATCAGCCACCCCATCAGGGGCTCGTTCACCTGCACATCTACCAATGTGATATATGCCATCATGTGCCAGCAATGACCCTCTGCCATGTACATTGGCCAAACTGAACAATCTCTACGTAAAAGAATAAATGGACACAAATCAGACATCAAGAATTATAACATTCAAAACCCAGTCGGAGAACACTTCAACCTCCCTGGACCCTCAATAACAGACTTAAAAGTGGCAATTCTTTAATATTTTTTTTTCCCAAAAACAGACTCCAACGAAAAACTGCAGAACTGGAATTAATTTGCAACCTGGACACCATCAAATTAGACCAGAATAAAGACTGGGAGTGGGTGGGTCACTACAAAAACTAATTTCCCTCTGCTGATACTCACACCTTCTTGTCAACTGTTTGAAATGGGCCACCTTGATTGCATTGGCCTCATTAGTACTACAAAAATGATTTTCCCTCCCTTGGTATTCACCCCTTCTTGTTAACTGTTGAGAATAGGCCACTTCCACCTTAATTGAACTGACCCCCGACTCGGTAAGGCAACTCCCATCTTTTCATGTACTGTGTATTTATACCTGCCTACTGTATTTTCCACTCCATGCATCTGATGAAGTGGGTTTTAGCCCACGAAAGCTTATATCCAAATTCATTTGTTAGTCTCTAAGGTGCCACAAGGACTCCTTGTTGTTTTTGCTGATTTTGCAATGATTCACAGACTGATAGGATAGCGCAGGATCCATGGGGAACTGGGGGCAGTTGGGCTTTAGCTGCCTGGCTTGCTTGTCAATTTCACAGCTCCAGCAAAACAGCCAACAGGCAATGTAAGTAACGTAGTGTCTACACAGACATTACATC
The DNA here is from genome assembly GCA_003942145.1 of Platysternon megacephalum. Lineage (NCBI taxonomy): Eukaryota > Metazoa > Chordata > Testudines > Platysternidae > Platysternon > Platysternon megacephalum. The sequence continues at coordinate 10,458,838 of QXTE01000012.1, forward strand.
AGCCTAATTACATCAGCATAATCCCTGCACCTCTCATGGAGGTGGAGTTATTATGTCGGTGTAGTAGGGCACTTACATCGGTGGGACAAGGCTGTAGTGTGTACACTGACATAAATTGGTCAATTTAAGCTACCTTATGTCAACCTAACGGTGTAGTGTAGACCGGTGGTTCTCAAAGCCGGTCCGCCACTTGGGGCTGTGGGAAGGGCGGCCAGTGGGAGCCGCGATCGGCCGAACCTTCGGATGTGGCAGGTAAACAAACCGGCCCGGCCTGCCAGGGGCTTTCCCTGAACAAGTGGCAGACTGGCTTTGAGAACCACCGGTGTAGACCAGGCCTACGTGTGCATTACTATAACACTGCAAATGCACCTATTGGTACTGTCTCTGAATGTTAGCAGTAGTCACTATACATTGGCGAATAATAACATTAAGTCACTTTCCAAAAGTTCAGATTTATTCCATACCGATGAACCAATATTTATGTAATGGTAACCTACATAACATAGGAAAGTACCTTTAAAGGGGAGAGAATAGGAAATTCACAAGCACATTTGCCAATGAGGCTATCAGAGCTGGGTGTCCAGGTGTCATTGTGTGAAACGTCCCTCAGGGTGGTGTGCTTGGGGTACTGCTGAGGCTCCTGAGGGAACGAGGAATTGAGGGGGCGGGGGAGGAGGTGCAGGAAGGCAGTTTTGTATGGGCTGCAGGGGGAGATGGACATGGATGTGTTCAGCCTGAAGTACAATTAGGAACCACATCCTGTCTGTTTACTCCCCGAGCAGCATTATCATCTGTTCCTGCCCCAGTTTCCTATCCTGACTATCCCTCCGCAATTCCGCACTTTTGCCTCCCTCCGTGCTCTCTGCTCATGATCCGAAGCACCAGGAGACTGCAGCGCCTCCTTGAACATGTCTGCTTTACTCCTCCAATTTCATTTTCCTTATCGGAGAGAGGCGCTCAGACGGTGTGTGGGACACCATCAAGGGCACATCTGCAGCTGCTAAAGAAACAATAGGCAGAGGTGTTATTATCAGTGCACTTACACCCTTGATCCAAACAAATAACAAGCACATCTTTCTCACTTTCCCATGGCACTCGCACAGCATACTGGTAGCCTCAGCCAGGGGAGGGGATAAGTTGGTACAAAGGGGAGGGTAGCCCAGGGCCGCCCAGAGGATTCAGGGGGCTTGGGGCAAAGCGGGGGAGCTGCGGTGCTTGTACTCACTTGGCGACGGTCCGGGTCTTCGGCGACATTTCGGCGGCGGGGGGCCCTTCAGTCGCTCCGCGTCTTCGGCAGCACTGAAGGGCTCCCCGCCGCCGAAAACCCGGAGAGACTGAAGGGCCCCCCACCGCCGAAATGCTGCCGAAGACCCAGACCGCCGTCAGGCCAGGGCTCGTGGGGCCCCTGTGGGGTCCAGGGCCTGGGGCAAATTGCCCCACTTGCCCCCTCCCCCCCTGGGCAGCCCTGGGGTAGCCATGGGGTATCAGTGCATAGAATACCGGCGCTGTTTCCACAGGCTGGGGTGATTGCAGCTGATATCTCACTCCTGAGGTTACCAAGGCTGCAAGGGTCCAGCTCCCGCATGTATGTGGCTGCAGACCGGGTCCATATGCTGCTAGCCTGTGCACTGCTAAGCTCCCTGCTGAAGTAATTGCTGAGTGGCATGGCAAAGATTCCTACCATGGGAGAAGAAACAAAGCAGCCCTCCCAAGAAACCTTCGGCAGAGGATTGCAGAGTACCTCCAGGAAAGTTTCCTAGAGATGTCTATGGAGGATTTACGGGACATCCCGGTGCGCATAAACAAACTTTTCCAGAGAGCCCCTTCTGCCTAGCTGTACAGGGGGATGAGTAGCAGATTGAAACAGTTCCTGTGTTGGTTATTTCACTACCTCTTGTAGACCGATTAACCAGTTATGTCTCTGCAGTATTGCAGCATGATGAGTACTTGCCAGAAGTTTCCTCCTCTGCATCAGGCTCACCAGAGCTGGACTGCTGGGACTAGCTAGACTGCTCAGGACTCAAAAAGAGGTCCTGGCTTGCCACACCACTACGTGTGCCCACCATTCTCTTCCACCTCCACTTTCTAGTCCAGCACGTCATCCTCTGGGTTCACTACGGTGGCCAGTGACTTCACAGGGCTCTTGGCAGTGGAAGTGGGGTTGTCACCAAGGATAGCGTGCATCTTCTTGGAGAAGCGGCATGTCTGCGGCTTCACACTAGAGCATCTATTTGCCTCCCTTGCCTTCTAATATGCCTGCCTCAGTTCCTAGATTTTTACGCGGCACCGCAGCATGTCCCTGTCATAGCCGTTCTCCACCATGCGTTGAACAATCTTGCTGTAGATATCAAAGTTCCTGCAGCTGGAGCGGAGATGTGCCTTCACAGCAGGGGTGAAAGTAGAAATAGGGATTTTCCGGTACGGGGCTGGGTTGGGGCCGGCTCTGGCCCCTGGAAGGGGCGGGGCCTCGGGCAGAAGGGGCGGGGATGGGAGGGTCAGAGCCAGCCCCGGCCCGCCCTGTACCAGTAAGTGCCCTCCCCCTCCCCCACCGGGGTAGCAGCGGCAGCCGGGGCTCCAGCAGCAGTTTAAAGGGCCCAGGGCTCGGCTGCCGCTACCGCCCCGGGCCCTTTAAACCGCTGCCGGAGCCCCCGGCTCCCGTTGCTACCCCAGGGCTCTGGCAGCAGGGCTCTGGGGGCTATTTAAAGGGCCCAGGACCACCCTGCTTCTACCGCCCCGGCCCTTTAAATAGCCCCCAGAGCCCTGGGGTAGCGGCGGCGGGGCTCTGGCAGCTATTTAAAGGGCCCAGGGCAGTAGAGGCAGCAGGAGCCCCAGCCCTTTAAATAACCCCCGGAGCCCCGCCGCTACTCCAGAGCTCCGGCAGCAGGGCTCTGGCAGCAATTTAAAGGGCCTGGGGCTCCATCCGCTGCTGGGAGCCCCAGGCCCTTTAAATTGCCACCTGGGAAAGCCTTTGGCTGCGTGGAACTGGCATGGTCAGCTGCAGGGCCGGTGCAAGGATATTTTGCACCCTAGGCAAAACTTCCACCTTGTGCTCCCCCCCCCCCCCCCCCCCCCCCCCCCCCCCCCCCCCCCCCCCCCCCCCCTCCGCACATCAGTTCATTGAGGGGCAGATCCCAACAAGCCTTTATTGACCCCAGGGGCCAGCCATGCCCAGGGGCTGCTCCCCAGACCAGGTTCCCCCCTCCCCGCCCCCTGAACTCCCCTGGCGGGTGCACAACCGTCCCGTGAGCCCTCCCCACCCCACCCCGACGGCCCCTGCCCCGAGTCCACTCATTGGCTTTGCCGAGCTTGGGCTGCTGCAGCAGCTCAGCAGAGAGAAGCCACCTTCCGGAGGCACTGGAGAGCCAGAGCATCGGCTTGCGGGGGCGGCGAGCCCCAGCCATGGAGGAGTCCGTGCAGCGCAGGGGGGCAGCAGCCCTGCAAAAGCGGCAGCGCCGCTACCGGGGAGCAGCCGCATCCCTTGCCCCTCCTGCCCAGGATGCGGCCAGGCACCCCCCCGGGGGCTCCTGCAGTGGATGCATGCGGGCAGAGGACCCCGTGAGTCTCCCGGCTCCTCCCCCGCCGTGCTCAGGCTCTGCAGCTCCCGGGAGTTTGAGCTGCCGCCGTTGCTGCCCCTCCCAGAGCAGGCTCAGGGCCCCGCACCCCGGCAGTGCCTCACATGCCCGGGAGCCGCAGACCCCGAGCACAGCGAGAGGGGAGCTGGGGGGCGCACGGGGGCCTCTGCCTGCATGTATCTGCTGCAGCCTGCAGGAGCCCCCGGGGAGGGCGCCAGGCTGCAGCCTGGGCAGGAGGGGCAAGGGGTGCAGCTGCTCCCCGCTAGCAGCGCCGCCGCCTTTGCAGGGTTTCCTGCCCCCCTGTGCCGTACCGGCTCCTCCATGGTTGGGGCTCGCCGCCCCCGCAAGCCGACGCTCTGGCTCTCCGGTGTCTCCGAAAGGCAGCTCCACCCTGCTGAGCCAGGGCACCGCTTTTTGGCGCCCCTAGGGCCGGCCTTAGGATTTATGGGGCCCTATGCAGTATTATTAAACTGGTGCTCCTATGACCGATGGCAGCCTGAGCTTGCATCCCGGCGGGGGCAGAGGGACAAAGCAGAAAGAATAACAAGACGCCCGGCCCACCTCACGGTGGCGTAGAGTCACAGTTCCCTGCAGAGATCCCTGTACCCTCACGCAGAATGGACATGCGGAAGGTACCTAATTAAAAGCACTAAACTTGGTAATAAAAAATGTCAGTCACAGGTTTTTTTATATGCCCTGAAGTTTGTCAGACATTTATTTGCAAAAACTTTGTAGTAAGGGTGAGTAAGCTGTCTTGCTGAATACAACATTAAATATTATGGAATACATGATGCAGCTCTTCTCTGTTTTACATTTTCTTAATCAGTATTTCAAAGCTGATTTTATATTTTAAATGTACTCTTAAACCTTCATAAAGTAATCATTCCAGATTACTACATATTTAACTCACTGACACAGACATTATTTTAAATTAATCAGTTACAGAGGTTTAGTGTGTTCATAACAATGTTCATTGCTTTTAGAAAAAGGGAACACTAATTTGCTGTGTGTGATCTCTATAACAATACACATGTTTATGAAATGTCACCAACTTTAAAAAATATGTTTCCAAAGATTTTAGGCATAACAAAGGATTTTATATCTTACTAAGGTACTGATTTTGCTTAAAACTAGTTCATCGCATAGTCAGAAGTAAAGAAAGGGAAACTCTTTGTCCAGCTATCTGGAAGCAAAGGGCTGTTGTCCGTTTAAGGGCTCTCTTCAATGGGGGTGGGGGAAGAGGGGGTAAAGGGAGAAATGGATGAACAGAAAGGACTGGAAGACTTTAGAAGTACGTTTTTTTACTATAGTAATTGAAATGTGTATTTTAGATAAGGGAGGTCTTTTGAAGGTTTTATTTAAAAAAACATATGTCTGAAGATCCAAGCATTTAAGGCTAAAGATGATTGTGCATCTAACAATCTATGCAAGGATTGTTTAGAGATGTGATTTTATAATCTTCACCAACTCACTAATGAAATATTTTTAAAGCAGATTTTAAACTAAGATCCTGTAGACTGNCTGGGCGCCCCCAAGCACTTGGTGCCCTAGGCAACCGCCTAGTTTGCCTAGTGGTTGCACCGGCCCTGGTCAGCTGGGCAGTTGATCTCCATGCTGAACAAGCAGGAAGAGCAATTTCAAAACTTCCCAGGGCTTTAAAGGGGGATGGGCGTTCACCTGTGTACCTCGCTGCCGGGCAGCAGAGTTCAAAACGGTGACCAGAGAGGTCTCAGTGGGAATTGTGAGACACCTTCTGGAGGCCACTCAGAGTGACGTAAGCAACGCAGTGTCTACACTGACACTGTGTCACTCTAAATACGTTGCCTCTCGTCCAGGCAGTTTTATTAGGTCGACGTAGTAGGTGAGTTAAAACGTCAGAAGGAGCATTGCATTGTGTACACCTCCATAGTTAGGCCAATGTAAGCTGCCTTACGTCAGCTTAACTTTGTAGTGTAGACTTGCCCTCACTTTTTCCTAGTATTTCACATATAAGTGTTTCTTCATTTAGGGATCTCTCATTGCAATCAGGATATCTGGTGAATAAAGTGATGTTTAGAAGGAACAAAAGATTTCCTACAGTGGTGAAGTGGGTATGATTAGCAAGCGATGAAGCTGCTTTATGATCTGAACCTCTTTGGCCTGTAAATCAGGTATGAAATTTCCCAGATTAGGCTTCTTCACCAGAAGCTTCAGCTGGACTGGCAAAACTTTTAAAACAGTATTTTGGTAATGATAAAAAAAAAGAAATGTAGTGGATACTCTCCTAGATCCTCAAACAGGTATCACTTTCAATTCTGGCCAAAAGGTCTTTTTTATATGAATCAGTTTCCTCATCCCTGTTCAGGATGGGTTGAAACTGGTCTCTGTCTAAAAGTGAGAAAGATCACGTATGCCCCCTATAATTTATTTCCTGATTATTATTTGTATTATAATAGCAGCTAATTGGCCCCAGCCAAGATCAGAGACATATTAAGAGACAGCGCCTGTCCCAGACAACTTTTAGTCTAAATAGACAAAACAGACATGAAAATGTTATCATATGGGGAACTAAGCCATATGAAGGTTAAGTAACTTGGCCAAGGTCACACAAGAACTCTGTGGTCTGGTCAAGACTTGAATGCAAGTTTCCTGTGTCCCCAGCCAGGTGCCTTAACCACAAGACTGTCCATTCTCTGATATAATGATGGTTTACATATTATTATTATTACACAGTGCCTGGACCCCTAGTTATGGACAAGCACCTCATTGTGCTAGGCATTGTACAAACACAAACTGAGTTCAAATTTTAAAACTATATTTTCTAGCTAGCCCAGAAAGGCTTTAGTCAACCTCCCACCCATATTCCCCCTCCTTCACCTGCCCATATGTTTCCCCATATTATTACTGATTTTATGACTACTTGGACCCCTATTCATTTAATTAAACATTAGAAGCCAAAATAGTATAGCTTCTCCCCAGGGGTAACAAAATCATGGCTAAGGCTACAAAGGTTCCACATTTTCCTATTAAAAATCTGTAATTTTGCAGAGGAAAAGCGCAAAAAGTAAAAAAAGACCAGCAGACCCCACCTCCCACCCCCCAAATTCTACCAAAGCCATAAAACCTGGGAAAGCATCTGAACAGATGTTTTCCCTAGAAACATTCCAAAAATATGAAAGCACACATGGCATACTGATCTGCTTCTTCCTTTACTACATTCTCACCCAGAGATAACAAATGCACCATGTGATGTTGCCATAGTAGCCACTTGTATTTTACCATTGACTGAAGCAGAAGAAACAGTTAATACATCCATGCATTTCCTGAGTATTGGACTTGCTGCTCTGGCAGATTATGCCCCAGGCCATTTGATGTTGTTTTTCTTTTGGAATTATGCATGTGTAGTATTTTACATAGTATGTATCAAGGCATAGTGAGATGGTGTTGTACCTGTAGATTCTCTGTTCTGCTAAATCCACTTTGTGTTGCACAAGCAGCACAAAATGCCCTGCAACCATCAGAGCTGACCAGTGGAGAATTCTTCCTGTCCTGGGGGACATTCTGTTGATAGAAATCTGGCAGAGGCAGCTCCACTGCCTCCTATGTCAGCTGCCCCTGCTTCACAACGCTGACATAAGGGGAAGGAGGAGTGTGGTGAGAGCATTCAGCGGGCAGGTTGTGGGTAGGTGGGGGATCATGGTGATGCTTCTCTATATTTGATCCTCCACTGGCATATGTTCAGGTTACAGCTAACTTGTTCTTGGGCTGGCTAGCTCTCAGTTAGGAGCCCCAACTGACTCCCTCCAGCCCCTCCCCATTCACTCTGTCCAAACAGAGATCGGACAGAGTGGAGAGTCAAGCCCAGTGGGATTTCTATAGTACTTATCACAATTGTTAATGGATTTATCTTCAACACCCAAGTGAGGCAGGACAATATTATCCCTCTCTTATAGTTGGGAAAAATAGGACAAAAAGAGGTTAAATCACACAGGAAATCTGCTCCAGAGCCAGGAAAATAACCCAATCACCACACTCCCAGCCACATGTCTTAAATACAACATTGTCCCTTTTCCCCAGCCTTCCTCTGCTAGGGGTTCTGTATTACCAAAAATATTGATCATATTACATAAAAAACCCCACAGAAAATAATTTGCCAATACTTCCCAAGGTATGTATATAGTATAGTGCCAGATTCTCAGCTGGTGCAAATCCATGGAGCTTAGTTGATTTACACCTGTTGAAAATCTGGCCTTGTTACACTCTTAGAGGAGAGTGTACCCAAATATTTGCTCCAAACTCAAGATGAACCTTTATGTTCCATTTCTTCATCTTTTTTTTTTTTTTTCCCATTTTTCCATTCTTCTGCACTTCTGCATTCTAGCCGACTTGGGAATAGAAATGGACAAGACAAAAATATTATTGGATAACTTGTCAGAAGATTTCTGGTCCAGTCTTGCAGTCCTGAAAGCTCTTGATCTTTGGGTGCTTATACGATATTTTACTTTTGTTTACTGCCTTTCATCATACCGTAAGATCTCAAATAGTATCGCAAAAATATACATACAATGCCACAGAAATGCACCCAGCTCTCAGTAGAGGGAGACAGCCAGCTGGCACCACACATTCTAGTGGTGGAAAGAAAACACAATAGCTAAGAAGAGAGGGGCATGGGACTTATCATAAGAGTATTCTTATGATAAGTCCCATGCAAATCTGATAGAACTTTGGTGTCATAGCATACAGTTAATTATAGGGTCACATAATTCTAGAAAACTATAACTTTGTGGATCATTGAAGCCCTGGCATATGGACAGCCAAAACTCTCATTAGTGGGATTCATAGAAACCAGGATGCTGAGCGTTAAACTGCCTCAGCAAGCCAGGAGGAAATGTTGAGGAGATGGATGGGGCTTAAATCCTGCTCCTCAGAGGGAGATGGGCACCTCCCTCTGCTCAGGATTAAAAGCCATGAACCCTCTCCTTGAGTTAGGTGCACTGCCACCACAACTGTGTTTTCTGTGGGGTTCGGCGTGCTCTGAGCATGATTACCAGATCGGTCCTTGCAGGCAAGATAGGCAGGGGAATGCCTAGCTTGTGAATCTGCCCAGGGCTTAGATGTGAGTTAGGCACCGAGCATCTGAGCAGTGTCAGGATTTAGGTGGATTTGTGCATGCCAACGGGCAGAAATGTAGGTACCTAGGGAACTTTACCTGTGGAAACGTAGGTTCTTCAGGACTTTAGGCACCTAGAGGGTTAGGTGGCAGATGAGCAGTGGCTTTGTGAATGCCAGTGGTGACAAAACATTGGATTTAGATGCCTAAGGGGATGGTTAGGGGCCCCCATGGGAATCTAACCCTAAATGTGTTAACATGAACATCATTTTATCTGTCACTAGTCAGTGTTTACAAACTAAAAGAAACAAGACCAGAGCCTTACATTATAAAATGACTTTTAAAAATACATTATGATTAAAAAGGACTTGCAACTGGCAATTTGAATGGACAGAAATAGCTATCTCATTAGAGGTGCCTTCAACATCAACTATTATAAATTGAAGAGTATTGTCCTATAATTAGCCGCAGGTTAAGAAAAAGTAACAGTAAGTGCATAGGGGTGTCTTTAGTTTCCTAGATGTTAAATGGCATTACTGTAATGCACCCTGTATCCTCTTTATTATAGGTAATTTTTGGCTTCAGTCAAGCATGGTTATTATAAGAAAAAATAAATAACTTCCCTAACCTTCACCGCCTGTAGCAGCTATTATTTCATGTATTCCTTCTTGAAATGGATTATCCACCTCATTTCCAAGGAAGTCTTGGGGGCAGCCAGCTGAACTCCAAATGTACAACTTGTCCTTGTTTTTCCACACTGTACTATTATGTAATTTAGAGAACTGATTTGTGAAAATATGCTGAGAATGCATGGATGTCATTCACTGGAAGGGGTTTATTCTTCTCTCAATGCAACCATGTAATTCTTGGTAGAGATATAAACACACACATAGGATAACAGTGTTAAATAGCTCCTTTTTGCTACAGCTGAATGGAGCTCCATAGGCTGAATGCTGCCCAAGGAGATATACAGCTTAGGCCACAACCCATTTTCACCACAACATAGGTGCAGCCTGCATAGCTATAGGTTCTAGGATACATTCAGAATCAATTCACTGAGTGAAGCTACATCTTTTATTTTAGTTCTGAAATTACTTATTTTCCACACAACTTGAATGTCCCCCAACTGTTACTAATGAAAATAACATACACCAGAAATACAGAATCATGATATTGCGGCTATAGAGAAAATCACGTACACTAAGGGAATACATTCAGTATCATTTTATGTTTCCTAAATGAATGTCTCAAATTGTGTCCTACTTTTGGACCGTGGTGAGTTGAGGGGTCTGTATGAAGCATGGCAATATTTTTTTTACAGTGCATGGCACCACCAAACAATAATTTAGGAGAGGATGAAAATTTTAACCAATGGACTACTTAGATAAGCATTATAGGATGCAATTATTTGGCCACAGGTAACATTTTCAAAAGTGCCAGAGTGACTAAGTAGCTCAAATCTCATTCACTTTAAATGAGACTAGCTTAAAGGGTCTAAGTCACTTTTGAAAGTGGGGCATAAGCACCTTTGAAAACTTTACTTACTGTCTAGAGATCATCCAAAACCAGAAATAGTATCTGAGCTGATGCTATTCTCTTGACCATTGGTGGTTTCAGAAAAATGGGACCTGGTTCTGATAAACCATTCTTGAATTTGCTTTTGCAGAACAAAAGCTTGACTAATAAAGTTTTACAAAGTCAAACATCCTGGTTTTGTCCAACTCTATTTAACCTAGAGTTGGGCCCAAACTCCGCAAGCATTGGAGGGTTTGAGTAAATGTAACCTGGATACAGATCACTCTTGGTTTAGCTTTGGTTTAGACCACCACTGGTTTTATAGATCTCTAGTGAGGACACCTTACTCTTGCAAAAAAAAAAAAAAATACAGTGGCAACAAATGGTCAGGATGTTGCCTTTCAATCTCATCTCATACATGGTACCTCAAATAAAATAATGTCCCTTAATACTTGATGGAGCATTAGCACTATGCTGACTCAGAGGAGAAAGTAGCACTTAGGTTAAGCGTCTTGCTTACTTCAGCACTAGGATTATTCTTTGGGTCTCTTAAAGAAGCAGTGATCAACCTGGCCGCTGGGCCGCTGATGAAATCATATGGACATGATATGGCTACAACCCACTTTATTCTAATTGAGTTTTTAATCAAATAGCATGTCACACATGCTAAATAATGTTTTGTAATGCATATGTACAAAGGGAGAGAGTTATGACTGCAGTGACATTAACTCTGAATTTCTTGAGTTTTGTGTAATTAAAAGTTTCAATATTTAATATTTGTAGCAATAAGGCCCTTAGTGTGGCAAATAAGCATATGTAACTTAGTTTTCATTTTATCCATATTTGTATGCACATGAAATTGTCTATGGGTATTGTAACACACACAGGCCCAAGCAAGTATGTCACCCTTGTGTTTGACAATCTTCTCAATATTTCACTGAAGAATGAAATATGTGTGGTCTCTGCCCAAAGCTAAGAACTAGCTGATTGTCATAGTTATTGTGAGATGTCTGTATGGGAAACAATTTTAGAGCTATATAACATGTAGAATATTATGTTCCAAATCTGTTGGGAGTGAAACTTATCACAAATCAACACAAGAGCAATGAACACCCATAAAGTCAGTCTACATTTACTGTCTGAACTACATGTAGGCTGGAGATTTACAAAGAAAAGTGAACCCCAGGAGACTTTGCGGAAGGCGTGGCCTCTGGATGAAGAGACCATAGTTTGTGAGTGTATAAAAGCAGAAGAAATGGCCCAAGTGGTGATCCATTACAAAAGGAGACTCTATCAGCTGCAGGTCTCATGAATAGTGGGTGCTGGCTCTCTGAACTGGACAAGTGCTGAAAGAACTAACTTGTGGATGAGAAATACCTTATTAGACAGGAAAGTAACTTGTTAACAAATATAGGCTATAAATGCTGGTTTATGCTGGTTTTTAAACTGTAACCTTATGTTTCCACATCTTATTTTATTTGAATATTTCTCAAATTCTGTTAAATAAACTTCAATTTGGCTAATTTGGTTCTACTACAAACCTAAGTGCCTTGTCCAAAGGAGAGTGTTGAACTGAGGTGAATCCAGTGAACTGGGGTGCACTTTTGCCATGGAGCAGCCAATTGGTGTAGATTGCAGGTGCCCAGAAGATAGGGGACTGGGCACTCAAGTGTAAGAAAGTGGGGGCCGTAAATTGCTAGCTTGCAGAGGGAAAGAGTGGGGCTCACAGAGCCGGGAGCGGAGCGCCTGTGTTGCCAGCAGCCAGTGACTGGGAGAATTTTCCCTGATGGGGTCCAGACAGGGCTCCCTCCCACTGTAAGGAGGTGGTAATGATTCACCCCTCTAATGTGCAATACCTTGTTTGAATGTAGCTATTAATGGCTGGCTGTTGAATTGGGAGTTTGCATCTACACATCCCTAGGATCAAAGCATCCTCTACCCTCCGCTGAGGAAGGGGATCCAGGAGTGATTTATCAGCCTGCAGGTAAGGTTAAGAAAAAGGGATTCATATTGTTTTCTTGCCACAGCAAATGGATGGCAGTCTCCATGGGCCTGAAATGTGTTAGGGTGCCAAGATACAATGACTCACTGATACACATGCTTTAGCATTCCCTTAGGGCAACATTCTGCCCTTCCTACTCCCCTTCAGTAGGAATTTACTCTTTGAGTAATCCCATGAATAAGACAGTAAGGCACAATTCAATGTAAGTGTGGTGTAGAATCTGGCTCTTGGTTTATTAGGAATCAGATTCAATGGTCCTTACTCAGTTTTCCTCAGTAAGACTGAGCAACATCAGAAATTGGACCTAGATGAAGACTAGTACACTAGGTATATTTTTCAAAACATTTGTTATATGCCTACCTATTTAACTATCTACTCTTACCTTCTGACAGAGGCTAACATTTCTTCTTGGAATTTCCCATATGGAAAAAGGATCCACATCTCACTACATCTGTACAGAGCTACAACACAACAAATAATTGTGTAACATAACTTTTTCTCAAGTAGATGTTGACTTATGCTAGAACCAATTAAATATTGCTTTTATCTACAGTATAAGCCCTACTGCTCTTAACACATTCTGTGATCGGTCGGTGTTAAGAAAACTGATAAAAATTTGCTCTGCTTTTAACCAAGCCCTATATGACCGAATTTCACTTTACACCATGGCACGCAATAAGTAATATCCTTCAGAAGAGTCTGAATTCTTGCACAGCATTGTTTCAGGGCTATTCAAAATCATGGTTATCAATGACTGTATCACTCTACTTCTGTCCACTTAGAATTTCAGTCAGTTTGCATCATGGATGGTTGGCCACTCTTCCCTAATAAAATAGAAATATCCTGGCATAAAAAATCACTTAATCAAAAGGCAGAAAATGTAATCATCATTTTACAACTTAGCTCTTCTACCATGGTTTTCATCGATTAATGTCAAGGTATTTTAGCGGAAAGGTATTTTAAGCATCATCCCTGTTCTATAGCCAAGGAAACTGAGGCACCGAGGTGAAGTGACTTGCACGAGGTCACACGAGGTCAGTGGCAAAGTTAAGAATAGAACACAAGTCTCCTAGTGCCCTTTCCACTGAACCATGATAGTTAGAAATACAGCTAATCCTCAAACTGAAAGAAATAGTAAAGAAAACACTGTGGGCTAGATTGTCCCTTCTACTAGCATTATCTGCACTGAATATAAGAAACATTATGACGGTCCCTATAGAAAGTTTCCCTGGCATAATTCTCTTGAGGGATAGTGTTTACCAACCTACAGAACAGATGGGGGGTTGGCCCTCCCCCAACCAGTGGATCTGCTCCTTCTGGATCTCCTACTCTGAACCCAATAAGCTGACTACCATTCATGTCCTCCCATTCCTGAGCCATTAATGACCTCAGCATCACCTCTATGCTATTGACTTTCAAGTCTGCCTTTCCACCACTGTCCTCTCTCCATAATCACATCTCTTACTGTCTCCCTGATATCTCTGCTACTTCTTCACAGTAACTATGATGTAAACTAAACTTCTTATCATTCCTCCTAAACCCTCACACCTTTTCCTGTTACTATTGATAAAAAATATTCCTCATCAATTTTCACTGTTGGGCAAAAGGAGAGAATTAGGTAGCCCGAGTGGAATTCAACTCTTCATCTAAATATCCAGCTGCCTGATGGAATTTGTAGTGTCTCTGTGGAATCATCACATGGGGGTAATGTCGGAAGAAGAGGATTGTTTTGGGGGAGTCTGTTCACTTAGTAGCTCTAAAGTAATCTCCTAGAGCAGTGGTCCCCAACCTTTGCCTTCTGGCGGGCGCCAAAAAAACCCCAAAAAAACAAAAACAAAAAAACAAAACCCGAGCGCTGCCGGCGGAGCAAAAACAAAAAAACCAAAAAAACACCCCGAGCGCTGCCGGCGGGCGCCGAGCGCTGCCAGCAGAGCAAAAAAAAAAAAACCCGAGGGCTCCGCGGGCGCATTTACACCCCCCGGCGGGCGCAATGGTGCCCGCGGGCACCGCGTTGGGGACCCCTGTCCTAGAGGAAGGGGTGGAAGTCTGATTAGTTCTGATTACTAAATTAGTTCTGCCATCTAAAGCTGGACTGAACAAAGCTATCTAGTGTAGGGAGCTGCCCATCAGAAGGCCTTTTCTAACTCTAACTTCTGGGACTCCCAATTCATAGAATCATAGAAACGTAGATCTGGAAGGGACTTCAGAAATCCAGCCCTCTATACTGAGGAGCAGGACCACGTATACCAAGACCATCCCTGACCGGTATGTGTGTAATCTGTTCTTAAAAACCTCTGATGGGGACTCCACAGCCGCCTTTGGAAGCCTATTGCAGTGCTTAACTATCCTTATTGTTAGAAAGTTTTCCTAATATTTAACCTATATCCTACTAGCTGCAGATTAAGCCAATTACTTCTTGTTGCATCTCCAGTGGGTCCGGAGAACAATTGATTACCATTCTCTTTATAACAGCCCTTAATATATTTTACCACAAGCTTCTGTTCTCAGTACTAAGCATGCCCAGTTTTTTTAACCTTTCCTCACAGGTCAGGTTTTCTAAACCTTTAATCATATTTATTTATTTCCTCTGGACTCTCTTCAAGGGTATTTCTACACAGAAAAACAAAAACAAAAAAACTTGCAGCAATAAGTTTCAGAGTCTCAACTCACCTGGGCTCAGAGTATGGGACTAAAAATTACTAAAATCAAGATATATCACATTTACCCCTTCTCCCCTATCCACTAGGCCAGTAACCCTCTCAAAGAAGGAAATTGGGTTGGTTTGAGAATTTAGGTTGGTTTGGCTATTCCTTATTACCCTATAATCCTTTAGGTGCTTACAAATTGACTGTTTAATAATTTGTTCCAGTATTTTTCCAGGTATTGAAATTAAGCTGACTGGTCTATAATTCCCCAGGTCCACTTTGTTCCCTTTTTTAAAGATAGGTACTATATCTGTCCTTCTGCAGTCCTCTGGGACCATACCCCTCTTCCATGAGTTCTCAAAGATAATAACTAATGGTTCTGAGAGGGCTTCAGCTAGTCCCTTAAGTACCCTTGGGTAAATTTTGACAGGCCCTGCCAACTTATAGTCTGGTTGATGATTAAAGGTCTTAAGAACATGACCTATGAAGGAAGGCTGAAAGAATTGGAAAAGAGAAGACTGAGAGGGGACATGATAGCAGTTTTCAGGTATCTAAAAGGGTGTCATAAGGAGGAGGGAGAAAACTTGTTTACCTTAGCCTCTAAGGATAGAACAAAAAGCAATGAGCTTAAACTGCAGCAAGGGAGGTTTAGGTTGGACATTAGGAAAAAGTTCCTAACTGTCAGGGTGGTTAAACACTGGAATAAATTGCCTAGGGAGGTTGTGGAATCTCCATCTCTGGAGATATTTAAGAGTAGGTTAGATAACTGTCTATCAGGGATGGTCTAGACAGTATTTGGTCCTGCCATTAGGGCAGGGGACTGGACTCGATGACCTCTCGAGGTCCCTTCCAGTCCTAGAATCTATGAATCTATGAACTTTATACATTGTATACATGGGCATTAAGTACCTCAACTTCCTTGTTGTCATCAATTATTAGATTTCCTTCTTCATCAAGTAGTGGACCAACACTTTCTTTCATCTTTCTCCTGCTCCTAATGTATTTATCGAACTTCATCTTATTGCCTTTTATGTTCGTTGCTGGGTGTAACCGATTTTGTGCCTACACCTTTCTGATTTTGTCTCTATATGCTTATGCTGGTTTGTAATACTCCTTTAGCAATTTGTCCATGTTTCCACTTTTTTATAGGATATGGTTTTTTATTATTAATTATTATTATTATTATTATTATTATTATTATTTTGCAGTTCTCCTCCTACTCATAGAGTTGCAGTACATCTGCTTTGTGACTCAACCCTCTGGCCACGGCATGCTGTGATTTCCCCTTCTGGGGCAGGATGGTCTTTCTTAGTCTCTCCACACAGAGTCAGGCAGGCCTCACACCCCTACCCTGACCGTGTGACTCCTGTTGTGACCCAGACAGTCTTCCCATTTACTGCCCCAAGCAATCTCAGGCCTACTAGGTAAACCCTTCCTCAGGGGTTCCTATTACCCCTTCCTCCTCCCTTACCTCAGGGAGAGGGACTGCAGGCTTCTTCCCTGCCACCTCCCACACTGATGCCAGCCTCCAGGCTTTATAGAAGTCCTGCCTGTTCACAGGTGGGCTTCCTTCTAATTAGTGCCCTCCACTCAGCGTACATCCTCCCTGTTTACAGCTTAATTGACTGTTTAGGCCAACCTGTCCTAATTCAGTTCCCAGTCAATGGGAGCTGCGGAGCCAGCACTTGGAGCGGGGGCAGTGCGCAGAGCCACCTAACTGCACCCCCGCCTAGGAACAGCAGGGACAANTTATACATTGTATACATGGGCATTAAGTACCTCAACTTCCTTGTTGTCATCAATTATTAGATTTCCTTCTTCATCAAGTAGTGGACCAACACTTTCTTTCATCTTTCTCCTGCTCCTAATGTATTTATCGAACTTCATCTTATTGCCTTTTATGTTCGTTGCTGGGTGTAACCGATTTTGTGCCTACACCTTTCTGATTTTGTCTCTATATGCTTATGCTGGTTTGTAATACTCCTTTAGCAATTTGTCCATGTTTCCACTTTTTTATAGGATATGGTTTTTTATTATTAATTATTATTATTATTATTATTATTATTATTATTTTGCAGTTCTCCTCCTACTCATAGAGTTGCAGTACATCTGCTTTGTGACTCAACCCTCTGGCCACGGCATGCTGTGATTTCCCCTTCTGGGGCAGGATGGTCTTTCTTAGTCTCTCCACACAGAGTCAGGCAGGCCTCACACCCCTACCCTGACCGTGTGACTCCTGTTGTGACCCAGACAGTCTTCCCATTTACTGCCCCAAGCAATCTCAGGCCTACTAGGTAAACCCTTCCTCAGGGGTTCCTATTACCCCTTCCTCCTCCCTTACCTCAGGGAGAGGGACTGCAGGCTTCTTCCCTGCCACCTCCCACACTGATGCCAGCCTCCAGGCTTTATAGAAGTCCTGCCTGTTCACAGGTGGGCTTCCTTCTAATTAGTGCCCTCCACTCAGCGTACATCCTCCCTGTTTACAGCTTAATTGACTGTTTAGGCCAACCTGTCCTAATTCAGTTCCCAGTCAATGGGAGCTGCGGAGCCAGCACTTGGAGCGGGGGCAGTGCGCAGAGCCACCTAACTGCACCCCCGCCTAGGAACAGCAGGGACAAGTCACTGCTTGTGGGGAGCTGCCCGAGGTGAGCGACCCCCAGATCTGGCACTCCAAAACCCCTCCCATGCCCCAACCCCCTGCCCCAAGCCCTCTCCCGCACCCAAACCTCCAGCCCCTCACCCTCTCCCTCACTCCGAACCCCTCGTGGCCGTTCCTCCACCTAGGAGCAGCAGGGACATGTTGCCGCTTTTGGGGAGCCACGCGGAGCCAGGTAGGGATCCTGCTGGTCCTGCACCAACCAGACTATAAACTGGACTTTCTATGAAGATTAGAAATGCTGATTTATAGAACTTTCCAGTTGGTACAGGGCCGGATAACACAGCTTTTACTGTACTACTTATCCTACCTTGAGTGGACATGGACAACAATTGATCACTGTCTTCTTCATAACAGCCTTAACAGTCCAGGGGAAACCAATGTGCACTTGCACCGGGCCTGTGATCAGGTTTGGGTCTTGGGTTGCCACCTGGCTGTTTTTCTTCCGGTGTTGCCGGTTGTCAGTTCAATGTGCCACAAGTGAAAAAAAGCACATTGCGACCAGTAACTGTTGCTGCCTGCATGCTCCGGGGCACCAACAACTGCTTCCACTATGGCATGCAGGTCACATGGCTGCTGGGAGCCCTGCCAGCATGGCACCTGGGTACCGCTCAACATCCTGGGCCCTCAACATGCTGATGGGGTGGCTGAGGCTCCTGCTCCTCTTGGCACCAGAAAGCAGGATGGAGCTGAGGCTTGCCAGCAGAGAGGGATAAGGAGCGAAGACCAGGATGCAGGAGGCCAGTGGCTCCTGGGCGGGGATTGTAGGGGTGTCCCTGGGCTGAGACGCCTGGAAGCGGTGGGTGCAGGGGCTCACAGGCCAGAGGAATCATGCTTGTGAGGGTCAGGCTGGTTGAGGGGGAGGTGCCTGGGAGGGGAAGGNGCCCCAGCATGCTTCCCTGAAGAGGAGCAGGCTGCAGCCTGCCTGGGCTGGGGCCAAGGGGGAAGGGCAAGCAGGAGGGGACTTCGGGGAGGAGCGTGGGCAAGGCCATGCAGGGCTGTTTGGGGAGGCACGGCCTTCCCCAGCCTATGCGCCGCGCGGCCCATGCCCCTAGCCTTTTTCGAAAGTTCATCACATTGTTGACTCATATGCAATTTGTGATCTGAATAACCCCCAGATCTTTATCTTGAGTACTACTGCCTAGCCAGTTATTCCCCATTTTGTAGTTGTGCATTTGATTTTTCCTTCCTAAGTGTAGTACTTTGCACTTGGTTTTATTGAATTTCATCTTGTTGAATTCAAACCAATTCTCCAACTTGTTTTTTGAATTCTAATCCTGTCCTCCAAAGTGCTTGCAGCTCCTCCCAATTTGGTGTGATCCACACATTTTATAAGCATATTTCCACTCCATTATCCAATTCATTTATGAAAATATTGAATACTACTGGACCCAGGACAGATCCCTGCGGGATCCCACTAGATACATCCTCCCAATTTGACAGTGAACCGTAGATAACTATTCATTGAGTAGGGTCTTTCAAGCAGTTGTGTACCCACCTTACAGTAATTTCATCTAGCCCACATTTCCCTAGTTTACTTATGAGAATGCAATTTGGGCCTGTGCTAAAGCCTTATATCAAGGTATATCATGTCTACTGGGTCCCCTTTATCCACTAGACCAGTAACCCTGTCAAAGAATGAAAATTCAGTGGGTTTTGCATGATTTGTTCTTGACATCCATGTGGGCCATTCCTTATAACGTTATTGTGCTCTAAGTGCTTACAAATGATTGTTTAATAATTTGTTCCATTTTCTGTCGAGGTATCTAAATTAGGCTGACTGGTCTATAGTTCCCCTGCTCCCCTTGTTTGAAGAAAGTGAAAGATGATTCTCCAAAGAGACAACTCTTCTTTCTGAGGGCCCTAACATACAGAATGGGATTTTCTGCAGGGGATGGAATACCAGTTAGATACTATGGTGATGGATTCTGTAGAACACAGACAGACATACTGATAAATTATAGATCTATCTATCAGCACAACTAAATGG
Organism: Platysternon megacephalum; assembly: GCA_003942145.1. NCBI lineage: Eukaryota > Metazoa > Chordata > Testudines > Platysternidae > Platysternon > Platysternon megacephalum. The sequence continues at coordinate 10,478,307 of QXTE01000012.1, forward strand.
AGAGCTGCTTCTTTAGAAGAGACTGTTCCTAAAGGGAAGACTAATGCCACTGAAAAAAGATACAGGTTCAGGCATGCAGGGTGAAGAGACAGGCCCACTGTGAAATAAGCATTTGCCCGGAGAGAATCCTGCATTTAAAGGGATATCATATTGACACAAATTTGTTTTTTTCGTGCACATGCAAAACTTGCAATTAAGCACAGGATTTGATCCCAAAATAGCATTTAAATACACTCCAAAAATCAAGAACAAAACCAGAATCATGAGATAAACGGAGTCAACAGTTATACATTCTTAAGTGAAAAAGAGCAAGATTTCTGATGCCTAAAATAAAAGCAAATAGCAGGCTGTACACTTGGGAATACAAACCTAGCCAAATGCATCTGCTAATGGTGAAGTATATTCTTCATCTCCAAACATCCTGAGCGGTCAAAAGTTCACATTACATATTGGTTAGTGTGTTGCTTTACTAAGAGGTCTGCATATCTGAGATAACAAAAGTACCATGTGCTGCTGCAGATACTACAATAAAGACTATTTTTATTGAACAGCAGAGAAGATAATCACATAGACTTTATGTAAATAACCAGAACACACATTACAGCTACAGTAAATCTACTGAGCTTTCAATTTGCTCCTTCCTTTGTTGCCTAATTTTTCAAGTTTTCTGCCCAACCATACAATTTTTTTAACTTTTTCTTGACTGTTTCCTACCTTCTTCGGTTTCACCTCTGCTGTTCTGAATGCATAGGAAGCAAGTCCCTTAGCTAATCTAAATAATTATTTTTATAGAATAAAATCTCATTTACAAAGTAGTTTTGGAGTGCTAGACAAATGATAATCAAATACCTAATGCTGATAAGACCAGCACAAAACATGCTAATTTTAAAAAATCTTCCTGCACTTTATTGTGTCCCCCCACATGTATAATATATTGTGTGTGTGTGTGTGTGTGTGCCCGTGCATGTGTGTAAATGACCAGATCCTCAGCTAGTGTAAATCAGCATCAGTGGAGCTACACTGATTTACATCAGCTGAGTGAGACCTGAATTTTTAAAATTCCAAATATGAAAAAGAAATATTCAAGTAAGCCATTCAGTACAAAAGCAGAGCCCAGTTTCCAAAGATCAGAGGCAGCATGCTTGGATTAGGACACTGAACTGAGAGGAAGGAGACCTGAGTCCTATTTTTTGCTCTACTGTTGACCTGCTCAGTTAGCTTATGCAGGCATCTTCACCTGGGTCTTAGGTTCCCTCTTTCTGTAAAATTCTTCCTTTATAAAATACGCATTCAGGTCTCTGAATGAAAAGTGATAGAAAACTTCTATAAGAGCTGAATAGTATCATTAATTGGCTGCCTAAAATGCCACATTTTGATCATCAAAGTAGCTCTTATTCATGGCAGATAAACCAGACACGTAAATGCCAGTCTGAAGCACTAAATGTGGAATTTAGATATCATATTAAAAAGCTAATGTTTGAAAATTTGGGTCGCAGACCTTTACAAGTGCTTACAAGCCTTTACTCAAAGGGATGATTCTCTTGATGGGGGTCACATAATTCCCATTAAATTCAATGAGAATGACATGTGCATTGAGGACTGGATCCTGGTCCCATTGAAGTCAACAACCCAAATTCTATTGAAAGAACAGACCAACAGAGTACCATCAAAATCGATTGCAAGACTCCCACTGATTTCAATAGGAGCAGTGTCCATCTCAGAATGGGTTCTTAACCACACACAGTTGAACCGAGTGTGCTAATCGCTGAAGGAGTATTCAGTGCTAACGAAGAATATTGGGCTAATGGCCTCATTAGAGGTGAACTCCTCTATTTATTTACAAGAACAGCAGTCACACTGACAGGTTCAATATTGCTCTGAAATGAGAACCTCTAAGAGTGGGAGAGTAATTCAGTTTCCTTGCCCATTCTATCACTGGCCTCCCTCTGCAGCCTGCCAGGAGAGGTGCCAATTACTGCCAAATGGGATGTTGACATTTGCCCCCTGGGTTCAATCTAATACCATTGGAAACTAGATTAAGATAAGCAACTTGTTTCATATCGATTACTGAACAAACAGGCATCAGGCTGTAAGTACGTATAGCTAGGACCAATCTGGACTGTAACCAAACTGATGTGTTGAGGTGAAAGCCTTCATATCCTGTTACCAATGTCCTGAGACATACTGTCCCTGTGTTTGTATTTTAAAGCTGTAATTCTGATTTGATGTCATTATTTAACCATAGATGCTATTACTTCCATGTATTCAGTAGTTGAGGATTAAGCCTCCAAGTCTCTAATTCTGTTTATAACACCAATTGTGAAGTCACAATCAGGAGATCATGAGATCAGGATCCGTAGCTTGTGTAAATCAATGTAGCTCAAATGACATTAGTACAGATATACACCCCCTGAGGATCTGGTCCTGTGACTTCATAATAAACAGATAAACTCTGAAATAAAATATCCTGATTTTGCCCTGATGTTCCCAAATAAGGTCATATTTAACCCCCTTCTCTTATATGTTTCTCAGGCAGTGCTAAATAGGACTCCATTAGAACAGTGCAAGATAAATATAAGGAATATGGTAGACCTATCAGCGTTGTCTCTAAATAAAATATATTTCAGAGTTTTCTAGGAGACATAAGCAGGCCAAATGCCACTCTTGGATGTGATTGTCCATGGCTTTCTTTGACTTCAGTGAGAACTGTCCTTGTGCTGGATTGTCTACAATTTTATTAATTAATGAAGAGAAAATTTCCTCTAGGAGCCGTTCTGTTCTGTGTTTTTAGTACAGTGTGATCCTATTGGTATCAATCATTAGATATCATGGTAACACTGACGATGACTTTAAGTAATAAGGATAGAAAGATACATGGAGATAAACCTATCTCATATAACTGGAAGGGACCCTGAAAGGTCATCAACTCTAGCCCCCTGCCTTCACTAGCAGGACCAAATACTGATTTTTGGCCCAGATCCCTAAGTGGCCCCCTCAAGGATTGAACTCACAACCCTGGGTTTAACAGGCTAATGCTCAAACCACTGAGCTATACCCCCCATTCAATGCATTCAGGATATTTGTTCAAATAGTTGAATGACAGATTGAAATGCATTTTTGCTTCACTTAGAACTCAATTATTTTTGAAGTTACATGCTCGTCTTTTTTTGATGTGTCTGTCTGAGCAAATGAGGCGAACTGCACCGTGTTTCAGCAGTGACAAAATAACAGTGGTTTCCTTCTCTTGCATCAGCAGCATCGTTAACTCCAAAATGAAGAACTCCACCAAAGGTGCGTGGGGAATGACAGGATTGGCCAGTTATGAAGTTAAATGTAGATTTCAAAGTCAGGCACATTAATTCCCTTCTTTCTTGCCTATTCTTTAGCTCTCAATTGAAACAATAAGAAAATAGCTTTGCTAGTGTAGGCACACAGGACCTCCTTGAGTATGTCTACACAGCAGCAAGCCTCCTAGCCTGCGTCAACAGACTCAGGCTAGTGGGGCTTGTGCTAGTGCTCTAAACATAGCTAGGTAGACAGCGCTTTGAAGTTGTGGCTTGGGATGGAGATCGGGCTCTGAAATAGATCTGCAACTTCAAAGTACTGACTACTTAGCTATGTTTAGACTTAAGCTTTAGAGTTTAGTGCTATCCCCACTAACCCAAATCTGTCAACCCGGGCTGGGAGGCTCACTTCTGTGGTCTCTGTAGATATACCCCTTTTGTGCACATATGGACTATATCATATCTTTAATACAAAACCCAATGCTGCTGGATGAGTTAGGGGAGGCACGATTCCTTGCCAAGCACCTGCATGTACTGGGGAGTTCACTCTAAAGCATCCTTTAGGATGATGCAGCCTGTTCCACCTGTGCCCCTAGTGAAGTCTGTGAAGCAGTGTAGAACGGAGTGGGCTACAACCCTCTCTCCCCCTGCTTTTTCTTACCCTCTCTGGAGTTCTCTGTACCCAAGGGGCCACACCGAGGAAGAGTATCTGTGCTCCCCTGAGTGCAGTGATTGCTGTTGTGGCTGAATTTTGGAAGGGCTATGCAAGGGGTGGAGAATCTCCATACAACTTTCCCTGAACCTGCATAAGGACCTGTCACGCTAAGACCTGTAATTTTTTGTAGGCACCCACATTTGCAAATGATCACATCTGCACACAGTCAAACATTCACACCCGCCAACTGGTTAATTGTGCACCAAGCCAACTTGATGAGTTTGCACAAATGGCTCCATGCACCAAAATATTGTGATTAGAGCTGGTTGGGAAATTTTTGACCAAATGTCTTCTCGTTGGAAAATGCCAATTGTCCAAAACTGAAGTTGTTCACAGAAATGTATCAGTTTCGACAAAACTTTAGTTGGGAAGATTTCTGAGGTCCAGGATAGATTTTTGAGAGCTGGGTGTGAGTGAGAGAAAAAAACATACTAGAATAGCCAACGGTTAGGGGACTCGCATGGAATTTGGCAGACCAAGGTTCATGTCACTGCCGCAACTCAGGCCACAAAGGGACTTGAATTTGGGTTTCCCACACAAGTGCCCTAACTAATGGGCTACTGGGTATTTTGGAGAGAGAGAGGGGTGTGTGTGTGTGTGTNTGAGGAATGAAAACAAATGTCAAAACCTCCGTTTTTCATGAAACAGAATTCTTGTTTTCCAACCAGCCCTAACTGTGATCGCACAGAGGCTCTTTAAAAAAAATTATTCTATCAACTACCATTAACCTTTGTCACTGAGAATTCCAAAGCAAACAAAATAGCATTTGTCCACACAAGGGGTACCTATGGAGAGGTGACAAATACTACAAAGAAGATAAAAGATAATTTAACAAGAAGCAAGTTGTAAAGGGTGACAAAGTGTTATTTCCATAATAAGCTTATCTGAACTTGGGCAAGTTCCTGAACAGGGTGTGGATTTGGCAATAGTAAAGAAACAGGCCACACAAAGAATGTCTGTTGAGCTAATGAATGCCACTGAAGTGGTTGACTTTCATTTCTCTGGTTTGGATCCTTGCCACCTCTACTCTAATGTTAGACTTTGTTTAATTGGCAAATATGCCTTCAAAGGACTGCAGAGTCCTCCATGCTGCTCCATGGCCTGTTAATATTTAATTGTGATTTGTTAAAGGCACACTAGCAGTTGATAAAACTATGTGTCTGGGTACTTTATTGCAGTGCAAACCAGTTGCAGTACTTTTGATAGGCAAGAATATATTTTTTATAGAGAGCCCTGGATTTTAGGTAGTGTCCAATTTTTAAGTTTGTTGCAAAGAAACATGAGACTGAAATTAGGGTGACCAGACGTCCCGATAAAATTGGAACCGTCCTGATTTTTAGCTGTTTGTCCCAGTTTGTTTGGTTTTTTTGCTCGGCTGGCAGCACTCGGCTTTCTTTCCCCCCCGGTCTCCCGATATTTTCTTCCTCTCATCTGGTCACCCTATTTGAAATAGAGATGGGAAGCATTAAGTTCACAAAGTAATTCTCTTCTCTGCACACATCTTGTTGCAGGGGAAACAGATTAGTGAAATGGAAATACAGTTACTATTAAAACAATAAGGAATTAGAGCATTTATAAATGAAAATAGCAAAAGCTAACATGGTGAGGGGGTTGTTGGGGGAAAGGTGAGGTTGTTTAATCTGGTGCTTCTGTTATGCTGGAGGTTTGCCCATGCACAAATTGGAGTAGGTGTATTATATTTTAGTGCAGTGGTTTATTTATTTATATTGCATTACTGGGAAGAAAAAGAAAACATCCTGAAACCTTGAGTCGGCTAGTCTGCAGCACATAGTGTTGGATGAAGTATTTTAAACCATATTTTCAAACTCAGGTGCCCATAATTCCTTAACACTACTTCCCATGTGATCTATACACAGAAGGGCAGACCTTGTAGTGTTTAGTCCTGACTCAGGCAAAACAACCATTGAATTTTGTTGTGATAGACCCTTATGCAGGTGAAGGGGGAGAGAGAATAGTGCATGGAGCTTAATTCTCTTGCATGGACCCAGCAAATATCAGCCACAATTGCATTCTGCCCATTCAGAGAACCATAGTTACTGTTTTCTCTATATGGCCTAAAGACACACAGAGCCCCAAAGAGGGGGGAAATTGTGGGGAGGAGGCAAGGCCATAGTCCCACCACCTTTCTTGCACAGGCCAGGAAGTTTGAAACATATGGTCATCTGGTCTCCATACAGAATTAATCCACATGGCCTAAGCCTAAAGCCTACCACAGAGTCATGCCTAGGACATGCCTGCCCTACCTGGCAGCATGTAAGAGCAGACCCAGTTGATCCAGTGTCCAGACCCAGAAGAACAGTGCCCCAGCTATCTGATCACACTCTCTTGCAAGCAGAGCCCTTTAGCTTGGTCTTGGGCCCCTTTTTCAGGTTTTGGTCCAATGTGCTCAACAAAATCACCTACCACTCATGTTTATACACCGTGGGATCCTTACATGTTTGTAATTGGATCCGTGCTATGCTACAGTACTTTTATAATCTTCATAACAAATGTGAGACAGGCAATAAAGGAACCTATCAAAGAAGTTGTTTAACAGCTGTAAGCAATATTTATGCTGACGCCAACTCCTGGACAGATTACTGTTTTCATGCATGTGAGTAATTCCCAGAGGGGTTCATCTCTGTTATTACCATTATAGAGATAGTAATGCATGAAGAATAAATATGCACCAAACATTTTATATTAAAAGCTGGGGGTGGGTGCGGGGGAGGGCATTTAACAAGAGCTGGTTAAAAATGCACTGATATTTCTGCAAATAAGTAATATATGGAGATATACCTATCTCATAGAACTTGAAGGGACCCTGAAAGGTCATTGAGTCCAGCCCCCTGCCTTCACTAGCAGGACCAAGTACTGATTTTTCCCCAGATCCCTAAGTGACCCCCTCAAGGACTGAGCTTACAACCCTTGGTTTAGCAGGCCAATGCTCAAACCACTGAGCTATCCCTCCCACCCTATTCTGCCCTATTCCTCTCCTTCAAATTTTGACAAAGTTAGAACATTTTCAGCCAGTCCTATTTTTAAGCTCTATTGTATCAGCAGAGGGGGATTACGGTTTTGTGAGGCCCTGGGCCAGAGCAAGTGGGGGCCCCTCCCCACCCCTTCCACCTGCATTCCTCTCTGCCCGCCCCTCCCCCTTCCCCCCGGGCTCCTGCCAGGGAAAGGGGGTTGGGGCGTGGGGGCTTGCCCCACTCCCCAGCAGGAGAACTGGATGGGCAGAGTGGGGTGGAGCATGGGGGCACCCATTTTTACAGGGCCCCCCAATTGGCTGGGGCCCCTGGGCATGGGCCCCATTGGTCCAGTGGCTAATCCGTCACTGTGTATCAGTAAAGACTAGGCCAAATTTTGCTCTCAGTAACACTCATGTAGTCTCACAGAAGTCAACTGGATTGATTTACTGAGATTTCCTTGCCCTTTGCCTCCTCCTACAGATTTTCATGGAACAGGTTAATCAAATGGGTTACATGGATGTAACCAAGAACATACTTTATTGTGACAGTACAGTTTTTTGAAAACTTAAATGTGTTTGGGGGTTTAGAAATGATATTTTTCTTGGGGGCTCTTAGCCAAGGAATATAGGGGCATAGCGATTGCTATACAGGATCAAACTCAAGTTCCATCTAGTCCAGTATCCTAACTCTGACAGTGACCACTACCAGATGATTCAGGGAAGGCATAAGAATCCCACAGAAAGCAGATGTGAGGAAATCTGCCCCCCACTTTAGCTCTCATTCCAATCCCTAATAATAAGAGATTGATTTAAACCCTGAAACTTGAGGTTTAATATCCCTTCCAAAATTGTTATGATTAATTGTGACAACTCTGGATATTTTTGTTATCCATATAAATGTTTAATCACTTTTTGAATCCTGCTATGTTCTTAGCCTCAACGTCTTCCAGTAGCAATGAGTTCCACCGTCGAATGGCACATTCTGTTGGAAAGTATTTTATTTGATCAGTTTTGAATTTGACACCTTTGAATGTCATTAAATGTCCCATTATTCTTGTGTTTTGGCACAGGGAAAAGTGAAGCTCCTGATCTACCTTCTCTATCTAAACCATTCATTACTCAACATATTTTTATACTGTCCCCACTGATTCCTCTCCTTTCTAAGGCAAACAAGCACAATCTTTTCAATCTGTCTTCAGATGAGAGCTTTCCCATGGCCCTAATCATTGTCATCATTGTTCTCTGAATGCCTTCTAATTCTGCAATATCCTGTGGGAGATGCAGTGACCAATACTGCACACTGTATTCCAGATGAGGTGCAAACTTGTACATTACAGAGATTCCTGGTGACTGCACCTATCTCAGGGTTGTGCCTGAAGGCATCCCTCTAGCCTATTGAACTCAATGGGACTACATAAGGGGTAAGGCCCAACTCTACTTGATTAAAGGAGATAGAGTCTGACCCTGAATTAAGTGCTAGTGAATGAGTCAACTGAACTCATCTCCTCCTGTCAATTATGGAAGCGTTGCACTGAGTCAGGATGCCACATTTTCTCCTTCATTGCGGATGGCATTACCTTTATCTGAGCCAATTCAGCAAAACTCACAGGATTATCAGGCCAAGTGACTGGGAAGGAGAAAGAGGGAAAAGGGTGTAAGTGATAAATGGAGAACAAAGAAAAAGCAAGAGTTTAACTAGTAATTCACAAACTCCAGATCCGCCTCAGAAATACAGTAAGAGAACAAGTTTTCAGAGTGATGATACTGCTAAGGTGAAGAGTGCATGGAAACAACAGAAACAACATGGGCATGAAGGAGAAAAACAGAAGAAGAAAGGAAAAGTCTCAAAGGTAGAATTGTGTAGAGAAAAGTAATTCCATTCCACAGAGGCTTTTGAAATTTGGTTTCATTCCGATTCAAAAAGAAAACTAAAAAATTCAAAATTCTCCAAGAAAGGGAATTAAATCCCAGCTTCAAGGCAGTCTGTGTGGTAGGCGACCCTGGAACCATGGAGGCCTTGGGTTCGCTGACTCTATGGCAGTTGCCTGGCAGGCAGCTGAGGAGCTGGTCAGATGAGCTGGCAGGAAAACAGACAGAACTTAGGCAAAACAGACAGGGCTGGCTCCAAGTTTTTTGCCGCTGAAGCAAAAAAAAAAAAAGGCCGGAATGCCGCCCCTTGAAAAGGGCCGCCCAAAGCACATACTTGGAACGCTGGTGCCTAGAGCCGGCCCGGAAAACAGACATGAAATGTTTCCATTTTAACAACTTGGCAAATTCTGACAAAAAAATCTTTCACTGATTTTTTTCCAACCAGTTCAGGGTAATCCGCTGGCTGTGAGACATTTTGTTTATGTTGACTGTCCGCAGGCATGGCCCCCCGTAGCTCCCAGTGGCCACGGTTCGCCGTTCCCGGACAATGGTAGCAACGGGAAGCAGCGGCCACTGCGGCCCACAGCACCCACCCCCTGCCCCCTCCCAGATAGCCACCATCATCTCCCGCCTCCCACACACCCCTTTCCCCATCCCCCACAGGCACCCACTACCCCAAGCTCACTGAATCCTCTCAGATACGCCACCCCCCGGACTGCTCTCTCCAGCATTGTCAAGTTATCTGGCTGGGTGATCCTTCTCATGACTCTGGTGGTGGTGGTGTGTGGGACAGGAAGGGTTCAGCTCTGTTTCCTCAGCCGCTGTCCTTTCTGGACCTTGGTGACTCTGGGGATCCCCTGCAGTCCCGAGAAGCCTAAGCTGCAACTAGACCGGACCCTCCACAGTCTCCTATTCCTCCTCCTCCACTCCATCCCCCTGGCAGGAGGTGCCTGAGTCCCCCACCTGACCCCCAGCTCTCTGCCTCCCATCACAGTTTTTCTGACCAACTCTACTTACTGCAGTAAGGAGGTAAGATAACATTGCACTTATTGAAAGACGAATATTCAGCCAAATTAGGAAATGTGCTCACTCTAGGTTTTGCTCGCCCATACCACTGTATGTATGTGAAGCACACAATCTCCTCTACCTTCTGAAATTCAAATAGATTTGGATCTCAGGTTCTGATTTTTCTCTCATTGTTTTTTCTTGAATTACTTTGGTTTTAGCAGCATATTCAGTATTTCTGCTCTCAAGCCCTTATCAAAGATGCTGAAACTCAATGAAAACAAAGTTAACCAAATCAAAGAGTTAAATTAATGAAATCACTCAACAGGGATCATTTTATAAGTTTGAAATTCACTGTCTGGGTGTGATAATCAAAGCATTCCTAAAGTTTTATAGCTTAGCAGTGGCTATTAAAAAGATATAATAATCTTCTGGACAAATTAAACACAGTTTCCTCTCATTATTACAAAATGCCAGAATTCTAGAAGGACCACAAAATAAACCATAAATCTCACTTTCAAATGGATACAATTAAATATAGAGACACACTACCTAGTCCAAAATATGATCTGTAAATGGAATGAGCAAAGTACAGTACTGGGCATGTTAAAATGTTTGTAAAACTGTCAATATATTTTACCTGAATCTCAGCAGTGATTAAATTGGACATGGATCCCAGTAATACCACAATTAGAATTGCCATGTATCAGTCAGTCTGAAACTGAATTAAACCCATTCCTTATCTCCTCATAAGCAACCTCACTTTCTAAGCCAAGCTCCTTCTCTATCAGAAGAACCATGGAAATACTATCCTCTGGACTATTGGCAGATTTCTCCATTTCTCTGCTCACTGTTGGGAAAGAGCAGAGACTCTTTTCCTATTTCTTTGTCATGGCTGTTGGGCATACTCCCTCTTTCCACTCTCCCCCATTTGTGGTGGTGGGCCTGCTGCCTCTCTTCCTCTTTCCTCATAAGCTTGGTACATCTGCCATATCTCCCATAATTCCTATACATTGCTAGACCGGTTTGCTCATCACTCCACTCTCCATTCTTTATCAGCACTCCAGTTAGGGTGACCAGATCACAAGAGTGAAATATCAGGACATATTGGTTGAGCGGAGGGGCGGCGGGGGAGCGGGGGAGACAGAAAGACACAGGTGCACAGCCCCGACCGGAGCCAGAGGCACACCGCCTGGCCCTGTGCTACCAGCGTGCCCCTTCCTGTTGAGGGTTGGCCCATGCTCTGCCACACAGCTCCCCTGCCCAGCGCCCCCTGGATCCACTATGCCCAGAGCCCCCCCACAACCCTTCCACCACAAATGCACAGTGCTGTGCACACACCCCCCGCCCAGTGCCCCCCTGCCCACAGCCCCACCACAGCTGCCCAGCACCCCACACAGAACCCTCCACTCACTAGTTTCCCAATACACACATATTTCCCCTCCCTCCCTTCCTTCCTCCCAGTGCCCTTCCCCACAGCCCCACCACCACAACTCCACAATGCCCCCCACAGACCCCCACTGCCCAGTGCCCTGACACACACAGAACCCCCCCACTGCCCAGCACCCCCCAGTAGGCCCCCCCTGTCTAGCACCCCAAAACACACAAACCTCCCCCACTGCCCAGCGCCCTCCACACCCTCACAGCCCAGTGCCCCACACACACCTCCCAGACACTCACTCCATCACACCCTGCCCCCTTCCCTGGCTACACTCACCAGCCCTGCTGGGAGGTCTCTGGCTCCTAGGGTGAGAGCGGCAAGGGGAGTCTCCAGACTCTCCATGTGCTGCGCCCGCCACAAGCGCGAGCTCTGTGGCTCCCATTGGCCGGGAAAAGCACCAATGGGAGCTGCCGGAGCCACGGAGTGGGGCTTGCAGGCACCGGCAGCATGCAGAGCCCCCCCAGCCTAAGAGCCAGAGGGACCTGCCAGGGGGCGAGGTGGGGAGTCCCGGCGGTGCTCACCTGGGGTGGCTCCTGTCCTGGGAAGCATCCAGCAGGCTGGTCCCTCTGGCTCCTATGGTCGCAGGTCAGGTCAGTGCGGGTTGGGGCGGGGCGGGGGCAGGGCGGGGGAGGGGCGGAGGGCTCTCTGCCCACTCCCAGCACCTGCAAGCCCCGCCCCTGCAGCACACGGCGCTCCTGCCAGCGGGCGGGCGCCGGGAGCTTCCCCAGGAAGCGGTGAGCGGCGGCGTTGCAGCTGCAGTGCTACGGCTGCGGTCAGGACGGTCCCCGATATCGGGACAAAGGGCGTCCCGACTGATGTAAGGTCGGGACGCGGGACAAGTCCCCTAAAATCGGGACTGTCCCGATAATATCGGGATGTCTGGTCACCCTAACTCCAGTTCCCTGATTAGATCAGTACAGTACCCATAACAGATCACTCTGGTAAATGTGCCAATATTTTAAAAAGGGTAAACAGGATAAAAAAGGGTAACTATAGGTGTGTCAGTCTGAACTTGATCTCAGGCAAAATAATGAAGCAGGTGATATGAAACTTGATTAATAAAGAATTAAGGGAGGGTAATAGAATTAATGCCAATCAACATGGGTTTATGATCCTGTCAAACTAACTTGATATCTTGTTTTGATAAGATTACAAGTTTTGTTGATAAAGGTGATAGTGTTGATATATACTTAGACTTTTCATTTGACCTGGTACCCACACAACATTTTGATTAAAAAACTAGAATGATAGAAAATGAACATGGCAAATACTAAATGGATTAAAACCTGGCTAACTGATAGAAATCATAATGTAATTGTGAATAGGGAATCATAATTGACTGGGTGTGTTTCAAGTGAGGTCCTGCAGGGAATCAGTTCTTGGCCCTATGCTATGTTACATTTTTATCAATGACCTGGAAGAAAACATAAAATCATCACTGATAAAGTTTGCAGATGACACAAAAATTGGGGACAAATAATGACAGAGAGAGATCTGGATTGAATGGTAAACTGGGCAAAAGCAAACAATATCTGTTTTAATATGGCAAACTGTAAATGTGTCCATCTAAAAATAAAGATGTAGGCCATAGTGACACAATGGGGGGCCTTATCCTTGGAAACAGTGAATCTATAAAAGATTTGGGGTCTGTGGCGGGGCAACGACTCACCGGCGCGGCGCCTCCTGTTGGTCGTCCTGGGAATTAGCTCTTCCAGCCCGAAGCGCCCTCTGCAGGCTGGTGTCTCACCTGCCGCTGGCTCCCGTGTCCCTCCCAGACCCTGGTGCCCTTTCTCTCGGGGTTCTGCCCCAGCAGTACCCCCGCAGTCTCTGGGTCTCCCCTCCCCAGGGGAACCCCCAACCCTCTATCCCCACCTTGCCTCAGTGGCTACTGCCAGTCATCATCTAGCCCCGGCTCACTGGGGCAGACTGCATTCTATAAAGCACTCATCGTTGGCAAGGGGGGTTTGGACCTGCTGCCTTTCCTAACCCTCGGCTGCACCTCTGCAACCCCAGTACCTGCTTCGGCCTTTAACAAGGCCTGCAGACTGGGGGTTTACCAGGCTGGAGCTCCCCATCTCCTCTTGCCTTTCCCCAGCACTGCTCTGCTCCCGGTACCCTGAGCTCCCAGGCAGTCAAGTCCTTCTCTCTCCACAGCTAGAGAAAGAGACTCTGTTGAGCTCCTGGCTCACAGCCCTTTTAAAGGGCCAGCTGTGGCCTGATTGGGGCATGGCCTCAGCTGTGGCTGCTTCCTCAATCAGCCTTTCCCCAGCCACAGCCCTCTCCAGGGCTGCTTTTAACCCCTCCGGGCAGGAGCGGGGTGACCACCCCGCTACAGGGTCATAGTGGATAATCAGCAGAACATGAGCTCACAGTATGATGCTATGGCCAAAAGGCTATGGCCTTTGATGCATAAACTGGGGAATCTCGAGTAGAAGTAGAGAGGTTATTTGGCACTGGTACGACCACTGCTGGAATAATGTGTCCAGTTCTGCTGTTCACAATTCAAGAAGGATGTTGATAATTGGAGAGGGTTCAGAGAAGACTCACGAGAATGATTAAAGGTTTAGAAAATACTTTATAGTGACTCAAGGAACTCAATCTATGTAGCTTAACAAAGAGAAGGTTAAGGGGTGTCTTGATTACAGTCTATAAGTACCTACATGATGAACAAATATTTGATAATGGACTCATCTCTTTAGCAGAGAAAGGTATGACATGATCCAATAGCTGGAAGTTGAAGCTAGACAAGTTTAGATTGGAAATAAGACATACATTTTTAACAGTGAGGGTAATTAATCTCTGGAAGAATTTATCAAGTGTTGTGGTGAATTCTCCATAACTGGCAATGTTTAAATCAAGAACAGATGTTTTTCTAAAAGATCTGCTCTAGGACTGATTTTGAGGAAGGTCTATGGCCTGTGTAATATAGGAGTTCAGACTAGATGATCACAATGGTCCCTTATGGATGTGGACTCCATGAATAAGAATCTGTGAATATGAGTAAATAACACAGAAACACCTTGGAGATCAGATTAAGCTCAAACATTGAGATCTAAAATGGGCCAGATGGTACCCATCCAAGACATGGCTTTTTAGTTTTACCATGATGTCAACCCCAGGCCCACTTAGGGTAATCCCCCTTTTGGCGCTGGCTTAGTACCAGTCTGATGTGCAAACAGGAGAGTGGTACCTCACAGTCTTTGGACAGTTTCTGTTGCTCATTTTGCAGTGCTGCTGGTAGGTGCCTGACTCATTCTGTGCTAAAAAATAAAGCTACTTGGCAGTGCATCCAGTGAGACCAGGGGTTAACCACACTAAGGCAGTGACTACCCACTTGAATGCACAAATAATTCAAACTCAGACAACAAACACATTAAAAACAGTAACTGCAAATGTTATGTAAGGATTTGATTAAAGAGAAATATACAATCAATAAAACGTTAAGTGATTACAGTGATTAGAGATATTAATAATGCTTTTTAATTATGAAAGACTGTGCCAGAAGGCATACCAGGTTACATGACTACATACTCCCCCAATGTTCCTAAACAAAAGTGTCTCCCCCCTCAGTTCTGTCTGTCCCCCACATCTCAGGTACCCAGGTGATGCATGTGGAGACCTGGGTACCTGAGATGTGGGGGACAGACAGAACTGAGGGGGGAGATGTAAGGAGATGCTCTTAGAAACACACTTTTGTTATACTGGGAACTGGCAGTGCAGGTCATAGAATCATAGAATCATATAATATCAGGGTTGGAAGGGACCTCAGGAGGTCATCTAGTCCAACCCCCTGCTCAAAGCAGGACCAACCCCAACTAAATCATCCCAGCCAGGGCTTTGTCAAGCCTGACCTTAAAAACCTCTAAGGAAGGAGATTCCACCACCTCCAGACGTAACCCATTCCAGTGCTTCACCACCCTCCTAGTGAAAAAGTTTTTCCTAATATCCAACCTAAACCTCCCGCACTGAAACTTGAGACCATTACTCCTTGTTCTGTCATCTGCTACCACTGAAAACAGTCTAGATCCATCCTCTTTCATAGGTAGTTGAAAGCAGCTATCAAATCCCCCCTTATTCTTCTCTTCTGCAGACTAAACAATCCCAGTTCCCTCAGCCTCTCCTCATAAGTCATGTGCTCCAACCCCCTAATCATTTTTGTTGCCCTCCTCTGGACTCTTTCCAATTTTTCCACATCCTTCTTGTAGTGTGGGGGCCAAAACTGGACACAGTACTCCAGATGAGGCCTCACCAATGTCGAATAGAGGGGAATGATCACATCCCTTGATCTGCTGGCAATGCCCCTACTTATACAGCCCAAAATGCCGTTAGCCTTCTTGGCAACAAGGGCACACTGTCGACTCATATCCAGCTTCTCATCCACTGTAACCCCTAGGTCCTTTTCTGCAGAACTGCTGCCTAGCCACTCAGTCCCTAGTCTGTAACAGTGCATGAGATTCTTCCGTTCTAAGTGCGGGTCTTGATGATCCAGATAGATGAAAGCCCATTCACAGATGCAATATGATGTAATGGTGCAAGATTAAGCCCTAACTTCCTATCTAACTACCATACAGGGTACTCACTCTAGTTACTTCTCTGGCTGAGCGGTTGGGAGACTGATGCAGGTAAGCAGGTCCTCCTGGGGATTGATGGAGAGGGACTAACTGCCTGATCCCTTCTGGAACAGTGCTGACAATCTTTAAAGTGTGGAAGCCACAGGTGCAAGTGTAAGCAGATCAGGTATCTGGATCCAGCATCCTTGATCTGGTGTTGGCAGCCCACATGGCAAGCAGGCTGCAGGTGGTGGCTGGAGAGACAACCTGTCTCCTCCTGTTGCTGGCAGGCTGGGGGCAGGAGAAGCAGATTGTCCCCTCCTGAGGCTTTTCTGCAGGCTGAAGTTAGCTTGGAAGTGCTGTGCTGGCTGGCTGTGCTTCGCTCCCCAGCTGGGCTCTGACACATGGAGGGAAAGCAGGGCTATTCAGAGCCTCCCTTGTGCTTTCCCTGGCATCCGGGGCTCTTCACAGGGTCAGAAACTGCTTGCAGTCTGCCTGACTGTCTTCTGTCCTCTAACTCGCTGCTAGGGACAGATGTTGTCTTCCCCCTCCCATTGGTTGAGGGAGTAGGATTGCCAGGTGTGTAGGCGAGGGTAGCATCCCCCAGCCTCTTTTAATAATAATAATAAGATATACCTATCTCATAGAGCTGGAAGGGACCCTGAAGGGTCATCAAGTCCAGCCCCCTGCCTTCACTAGCAGGACCAATTTTTTGCCCCAAATCCCTAAGTGGCCCCCTCAAGGATTGAACTCATAACCCCGGGTTTAGCAGGCCAAGGCTCAAACCACTGAGCTATCCCTCTTCTTCCCTCTTGCTGTTGGGGAAGTCAACAGGGAAGGACTATGTTGTGGATCCCACAAGAGCCCAAAAGGTATGTCTCTTCTCTTGGAGTAAAGCCCTCTTTACATGAGTAAACTCCAATTTAAGAAACACACTCAACAGTTAGGATACTCCAACTAATACAGAATGCTGCAGCATGTTGCCTCAGCAACACAGGCTACTGTGAGCACATCATACCTATTCTCTGCTCCCTACAGTGGCTTCCCATTTAATTTTGAATCAAGTTCAAGGTCTCAGTGCCACCTAAATCTCTGGGATGAAGAGCGTGGTCTACAACTACGCTCCTCTGTCACAATGGAACTCTCCAAAATAAGGGTAAAGCTCATCTGTGCTGTCAACAAACTTTATCAGGGCTGGTCCAAGACTGGAATGAACTCCCTCAAGAACAGTGGACCATCACAAACCTCACTACTTTCTGCTCCAAGTGCAAGATGCATGTCTTTGACCTACATTCTCTCACATAAATACATAGCAACATGTATGCATTAAAAACAAAAAACAAAAAAAACACCCCAAGAAATAAAAAAAATCCTACCAAAACAAGACATTCCACTACACTATACACACTTCTCCTCCCCCACCCCCTTTGCGCCCTCCAGTGAAAGAATTAGAGAACAAACACATGACAGATGTTAGTCACATTATTTAATACACTACTTAAGGGAATTTGTATACTGTGGTGATGAAAGCAGTATGAGAACCTATGTGAACAGAGTAGAATAGGTTGGCAGGAGTATAGGATTGTCCTGGGCTAATTTATCTTGTGGTTAAATAAAAGTGCTTTGTCTTTATTTTTTTTACCTTGGGATAGTTCACATACATTAGTTACCCTAAGGTAAAAAATACACCTTTTTTTCAGCAGTGAAGAAAAGGCCCAATAAACTTGGGCTCTGTTGGACCAAGTAGGGGAGTGAAATATTGAATCAAAGGCCCATCCACAGGTAGCACTTTCCTCCAGTTCTCAGCTATCCAAATACAGAAACTGTGAGCAAAGAGTGACCCAGGTGAGTGCAGTTGTCACAGTGGCAATACTGAAGTGTGGTGTCCTGTCCTTTCAAATGTTTGAGCATTTCCCCATCCCCAGTGAAAAGCCTTACTTGTGTGTTGTTTCAGGTTTGCTGCAAGCACAATATAGGTTCCCATGGAAGCTAGCTGTGCTTAAATGAACTCCTCTGTGTCCATCTCCTTCTCTGCTGGGTCTATATATAATATTTGGCGATGAAGGATTTCTATCCCACAAGTGTCCAATGCTGCTTCTGCCTGAAGAAGAAGTAGAAAAAGTAAGCAAATACCATAAAGAGGGGGGAGTTCACCTGGAGGCACAAGGTGACAGACTGCTGCTTTTGCTGCTGGGACAGTGGGAGCCAGCCAGCTAGAGAGGAGAAGTAGGCAAATAAAAACAGAACAAAGGAATAGGCTGGTGCCTGGAGCTACTGCAAACAAACTACTATGGAGGAGTTTCCTGCTATTGCTGCCTAGCTGCTACAGAAACAAAGCAGTGAGGGGGGAGTAAGCAGCCATATTTCCTGAACACTTGCAAGCAGGCAGGCAGGCTTAGTCCACACTCAGAGTTTATAGCCAGCAGAGGGAGCTCAAGTAGAGCCAAAGGAAGAATTCTGCAGTCTGCAGTGTTGGCGCACAGCCAGAAGAGGCAGATCAAGTGCAGACAGCACTCTAACAACAACAACAACAAAAGCAGTTTCCCTGTGGCAGAAAAGACACCCAGGAGACATGAAGTCCAACAGGAGAGTGGACAAAATGGCAAATTTTGTGTGCTCTGTTGGTGAATTCGATGACAATCACGAACCACACCTTGAATATTTGAAGCAATTTGTAACCTTCCAGACCTTGTCACAACTTCCTCTGGAAGAAACCTCCATGGTTCTGAAGATGTATACTGTAAAAAAGTTGGTCCATGATTGAAAGAAAGTATACACCGTTATCTGGAAGATCTTGAGAAGCTCAAGGTGAATTGGACTGTGATCAAGGCAATCACAAAAGCACTTTGAAATCTTCAAGAAATACTGAACAGACACTCCTAAGGTTTTGAAAACAAGCTTGGACGCATGAGCAATGTGTCAGTGAAGCTCACTGTTAAGTCTGACAGGCAGCCAAAATATTGTAACGCCAGAGTTGTGCTTTATGCTCTGAAGTCTCTGGTAGAAGGTGATTTAGACAGTTTAGTGAACACCAGTTTAGTGTCACCAGATTCACACAGTGAGTGGGCTGTACCCATCATACCAGTGGTCAAAAAGGATAGCTCAGTCCAAATTTATGGAGATTTCAAAGGGACACTAAATCCAGTTTTAGGTGCAGACCAGTATCCACTACCTTGTGTTGAAGGTTTGTTTGCTACTCTTAGGCTACGTCTACACTACCCGCCGGATCGGCGGGTAGCGATCGAATTATCGGGGATCGATTTATCGCGTGTAGTGTAGACGCGATAAATCGATCTCCGATCGCTCTCCCGTCGGCTGCTGAACTCCAGCAGTGCGAAAGGTGGAAGCAAAGTCGACGGGTGAGCCGCGGCCGTCGATCCAGCGCCGCGAGGACGCGAAGTAAGTAATTTTAATTCGATCTAAGTTACGTCGACTTCAGCTACGCTATTCTCGTAGCTGAAGTTGCGTATCTTAGATCGACACCCCCCCCCCAGTGTGGAGAATAGCATTTCAGTAAATTGGATTTGTTCAATGCATACCTGTAAATGGAGATTGATCCAACATCTCACAAATATCTCACAATCAACTCTCAAAAAGGCTTATGTTGTTACAACATATTGTATTTCGGTATCACATTGGCACCTGCTCTGTTCCAGAAAGCCATGTATGCAATCCTGAAAGGACTGAACAGAGTTCAGTGCTTTTTGGATTACATCCTAGTTACAGGAAAGGATCAAGAGGATCCTCTTCAAAATTCAGACCCTGTCTTGCAATGTTTGGAAGGCCCTGGACTGAGAGTACACCAAAACAAATGTGAGCTTTTCAAACCTTTAGTTGAATACCTTGGATATGGAATTGATGCCACAGTCTTAAGGAAATCATCAGAGAAAGAGAAGGCAAGTCTTGAAGCACCATTGCCAGAGAATATGTCACAATTATGTTCATTTTTAGGATTGCTTAATTACTAGAGTAAATTTCTATCTAATCTGGCATTGGAACCTTTACATGCACTCTTACAAGCAAAGAGTAAATGGAAATGGACTAAAGAGTGTGAGTGTGCATTTAAGGAAGCAAAGAAACTGTTGACATCAGCTGTTGACATCTTACGCATTTTGATACTTTGCTGCTGTTGCAATTGGCTTGTGATGCTTTACCATATAGAGTGAGTACACTTCTTTCCCACATTTTTCCTGATGGCATCAAGAAACCAATTGCCTTTGCATTGCAAACACTCACCATTAGTGAGAAGAACTATGTACAAATAGAGCAAGAAGCTCTCAGCATTATCTTCGGAATTTGGAAGTTCCGTACCTATCCATATGGTAGACATTTTACCTTACTGATGGATCATTGCCTGTTCATTTCAATTTTGGGGCCAAAACATGGAATTCCATCATTAGCTGCTGCTCATATGCAACAATGGTCATTGCTATTTTCAGCTCATTCTTATACTATTCAATTCTATTAAGTGACTCAGCATGGAATGCTGAGGGGCTATTGCACCTGCCATGCCTAAGTTCTCATCAACCCAAAAAAACTTCAGATGAAGTGTTCTATCTTAATGTGTTGGGTGGGTTGCCCATCACTAGCATAGACATCAACAAAGAAACAGTTAAGGATGATGTGCTTTCTCTTGTGATGGGAATGGTACTACAAGGTACAGTGCTGGATCAAAAGAATCCACAATTTACACAACTTGTGTCACATCAACATGAATTTTCTGTGAATCATGGTTGCATCTTATGAGGAATGTGAGTGACCATTCTAAAATCACTTCAATCTCAGGTTTTGGAAGCTCGTCACTAAGGTAATTTTGGCATTGTATGGATGAAGGCCAGAGCCCGAAGTCATGTCTGGTGGCCAGGGATTGACAAAGATATTGAGAGGAAGGCAAAGTGCTGTACTATACGTCAACAAATTCAGCATGATCCTGGCTCAGCTCATCTACACCTTTGGTCGTGGCCTCTGACCCCTTGGACACATATTCATGTGATCTTTGCTAGATCTTTAAAAGGTTATCAGGGTTTGGTTGTAGTTGACACCCATTCAAAATGGCCAGAAGTTTTCAGAATGACTTATACTACAGCTACAACAATCATTGGACATCTTCATACCTTGTTTAGTCAATTTGGCTTCCCATTACAGTTGGTGAGAGACAATGAACTTTAATTTTCTTCTGAAGAATTTAAAGTTTCCTAGCCTCAAATAGAATTCAGAATACACGTTCTGCTCCATATCATCCTGCTACAAATGGACCATCAGGACCCTTTGTACAAACACATAAGTTTACCTTATGAGCTAACAAGTCTATTTTGAGTCATCAGCACAATTGGATAATTTCTTGCTTGTCTACAGGAGCACACCACATGTTACTACCCAGGAGTCACCTGAAACCCTTTTCTTGAAGCAAACTTTGCATACCTATTGGGACCTACTTCATCCTGTAGCCAAATCCCAAGCTATGCAAATTGATTGATAACATTCTTTTCAAGTAGGAGACTTAGTGGGGACTTGTAATTATGGCTGTAGAGTGAAATGGGTATCTGGAGCAGGCCCAGCTCTAGGCACCAGCGAAGGAAGCAGGTCCCTGGGGCAGCCAATAGAAAGGGGCGGCACTCCGTCCATTGTTGGGGCAGCAGGTCCGGGTCAGCGACGGCAGCAGTTCGGCGGCAGCTCAATCGGTCCGCTTCAGTCTTCGGCGGCAATTCAGCGGCGGGCCCTTCACTGCCTGTCTTCCTCTTTGGCGGCACTTCAGCAGCAGCTCAATCGGGTTTTTCTTTTCTTTTTTTTCACCACTTGGGGCGGCAAAAAAGCTGGAGCCGGCCCTGATCTGGAGAACTTTAAAATGTGTTGGACTCGTTTCATTTGTGGTAAAACTATTTGATGGTATTTTATGGAAATAACATATGAACCATTTGCAGCCTCAACAAGTACCAGAGTCCAGGTATGTTCAAGTAAGACTTTCTGTTCTTTCAATTGAACTTTCTTCCATTGCAACTTCTAATTTTGATGACTTGGTGGAAGAAACTTTAATACCAGATCCAGCTGATTCCATACCAGATCCAGTAGATGCTGTTCCAGATCCAGTTGATTCCTTACCACCAAATGTTCCTGTTGTTCAGGACACAGCTGCACCACCATCACTACGTTATCCCAAGAGAATGCAAAAAACAGTTGTGCCTTGCAACTTTTAGTTAGGTTATATGGTGTTTTCTGTTAGCTATGTCAATGATAATGGGTATATATTTGAAAGTTTTTTAAAGTAGGATGGAGGAATGTGATAACCTGTCCCTTTAAATATTTGAGCCCTCCCCAGTGAAAAACCACACTTTTGTTTTGTTGCAAGAATAATAAAGGTTTTCACGGCATCTAGCTGTGCTTAAATGAGCTCCTCTGTGTTTATCTTCTTCTCTGCTGGGTCCAAAAATGTAACAGAAAAAGAGAGGGACAAATTCTAATTTCACTTCCCCCAAGGTAAATGAGGAGTAACTTTACTGAAACCCACAGATTAACACCCTTGTAAAAACAAGTGTGATACGAGAATAATTTACCATAGTCTTGTAGGTAGGTGAGCTGTAAATCATACTGGTCTTATATTTCAGAGTAGTATTTGTTGGAATATAATTTTCTTATATATGATTTTTTTAAAATTTGAAACTGTGTTTGCACATTATTATTTAGGAGGCTCTGGAACTAGTTCTCTAGTAGTCAAAACAAGGTTCATTTGTGACTGGGAGTTAAAGAGTCTGAAAAAACTTTTCTTTCTGCAAAATTGGCAGCTTGTCAGCTGTAAAGAATTACAGGCATTTTCAAGGATTTCTGCAGAAAAGGAACACACTAATAACATGATTAACAGATTTTTTTTCCCCTTTAATTTGTTTAACACTCAGCACCTTTACTTACCTTTCACTTAATTTCATTAGTTCATTTCTTTTTATAAAGATACCTTGGTATTTAAAAAATGGCTAGTTTATAGCAAGACCTAGCTGGGAATATTTGAATACACTGTGTGGAATGACTGATATAAAATAAAATAATATTTGTTACCTATAGTATATGAGGCCCAAATTTTGATGTCCCTTCCCTCGGTTGAGGGGGTGGGCCTTTTGTTTTGGGTGGGTTTAGGCCCACCCTTTCCCAGGATTCAAATAGGCTTGAGGCCCATGTTGGCAAATTGCCAGGAGCCTGAGGCCTGTGGCCTGCATTTAATTTTCATCAAACAGAACAGCTTGCAAAATGGAACGTTACGTGCTGAGTGCTGTGAAGCCAAGTTTAGGGCTGCTTCCTGTTGCCAGAGCCACCGGAGCGTGCTAGAGTTCACTGTGATCGGGTCCTTCATTTTCAATTGATTTGGGGGACTGTTCCACAAACAAGTTTGTCAGATTTATGATTGCCTCCAATTTCAGATAGTTAGCTACTGAGAGCCATACATTTTGTTTGGGATTTTTGTACCACGCTGAGGGCACAAATGGTTATAATGCATGCTAGAGCTTGTAGAATTTTTTTTTAATTTTAACAAAAACAAAAATGGAAAAAATTCTCCTCATTTTTTGATGAACTCTATTATTCAGAAGTGTTAGCCAGTGAGTTAAATCTTAGAACCAGGATTCAAATATTTTGCTTTGTCTAATGTGGTACTCACAGTATATTCCCTCATCATAGGACCAGATGTCCCGATTTTATAGGGACAGTCCTGATATTTGGGGCTTTTTCTTATATAGGTACCTATTGCCCCCCACCCCCTGCTCCTATTTTTCACACTTGTTATCTGGTCACCCTAGCTCATCACCATATTATATGAGCGCTTATCAATGTGATATGGAGATTTTTCAACTCAGAGCTGTTTGAAATTCTGATTGTCTCTTTTATTAAACATTTTGAAAGAAAAATGAACAGTTTTCATTTTGTTTCAGATTTTTAAGGTTGTTTTTTAAACCCTTTTTCTGATTTTTTTTTATTCCAGTGAAACAAAAAGAGGAAAATAATGAAGAAAAGGATTTAAAAAAAACCCTCTTTCACTTTTTACCTGTTTCCACTGGAAAAAGTGTGTTTTTAAAAAAAATTCAAGTGAGGAGCAGTGTTACTTTTAAATGTGAGCTTGTGTTTTTCCTTATTTTTTACATTTTTCCAACTTTTTCCAGAGGAACAAAGGAAATGAATGGCAGAGTGTTTTCTCACTTTCATTAACCCCCTTTTTTTCCTTTTCCTCCTTTTTTTTAAAAAATGAAAAAAAAATAGGAAAATTTGTTTTCTCAGTGTTTCAGACCAAACAAAGAATTTCAAAAATTTTTGACACCCCCCCCCACAAAAAAATGCATTCTGATTTTCAAGAAAATGGGGTTTAGTTGAATTTTTAAGTATATATATTTTTTAAATTAGAAAAATCAGTGCTATTTCATTTGCTTCTTCTGATGGTAGCTGTGGAACCCTCCCCTTCCCACCCCAGAGTTTCAGTCCAAAGTATCATAATAATGTGCAATGAGATCAGGAAGGGCATTGATCTCCTTTCCCATATGAAACCATCCCAGACACCTTTTTGAGATCCCTATACACCTCTGTTCTTCCCACTGAAGAAGTCAGTGCTGAGAAAGCACCTTTAAGGGATATCATTCCACTCATCTACTAGATGAAATCAGGGTAAAGGCCAAAATCCCTATTAATTTCAGAGGGTGCAGGATCAGATAACAAATGAAGGAAAAGTCAGATACCAGACAGAGCATGTCTTACATCAGTAATAGTTGAGAATTCCTTTGCAGTCTTCCTCATGTCCACTCCTACACAGACAAGTTTCATCAAATTTTTTTTGCTAAGGTTTGAAAATCTCTTGAATGAGCCATGGTCCAGTTTTGAATTACCTGGAACAATGTACATTTTTTTCACTGAAACCATGTAAAACATGTTGTTTTATATGATTTCACTGTGGATTCAGCTTTAACCAGTATCTTTTTTATAGTTTGGGATCCTCTTTGAAATGAGAACTCAAAGAGATACTCAGGAAGTGAGAATCTCATGCAAATGGACACCAAAGAGGCTAACAAAAAGTGAAACTGATAAAGTTAGGGCCAGACCCACCAAGGTATTTAGGTATCTACCTGCTTCTTTAGGCAATTAAGTTCACCAGTTAGACTCCACTGACCCACAAAACTTCCGCTCAGCAGCCTCATAAACCTACAGACACCGAAGCTTCTACCTGTCAGCATTTGCAAAGCCACTGAAGCACTGATGCTGCCCCACAGCCAACAAGCTACTCAGAACCCTAATTCAAGCCAAAGGCCCTAGAGGCCCTGAAGAGGGATTCTCAGATACAGCAGGGGAACACTGACTTTGCTAGTGGGGCCTGATCATGTTGGCATGTTCCAAACACATTTAAGACCTGATACCTGTCACAATAGACAGCTGGGGGTAAGCATGTTGGGAATTTTTCAATGTGTGTGTTCATCCAGGCAGTTAGGGTAGTTAACTGGGACATTGGAGACCCGAGTTCAAATTCTTGCTCCAAAATAGTTAGAGGGGGGTTTTGATGTTGGATCACCTACATCCCATGTAACCACCAGGGATATAGGTGACCCAACCACCCTTGCTATTGGCCATTCTAGGGTTTTGACCTCTCGGTTTTCATTAGAAAGGTCTGGGTTTCAGCTAGTAAGGCATGGGCTGTCTAATCAGCTAACCTGGCTTAGGCACCTAATGCCAGAATCCTGAATGGAAGGAGGCACTTAAAGTCCAGATCAATGGGAGTTAGGCCCCTAAATATCTTTGAGAATCTGGACCGAATTCCCTTTCCTCTGCACTTCACTCCTGGCTAGCTTAGGGGACTGCTTGCTGGCTTCTGAGGATCCCTTATTAAGGTGAGTAACTCTCCCTATGCATTGTATGGGGAGCCTGAGTGCATAACGCAGGGCTCAGCATTCCACTTAGCTGGTAGGGCACTTAGGGTATGCTACACAGCCTGTCAGAGCAAGCTTCCCAGCCCAGGTTGACAGACTTGGGTAAGTGGGGCTCACACCAGCATTCTAAAAATAGCTGTGTAGACAGCACTTTGAAGTTGAGGCATTTGTCTCTGAAGCCGAGGGGAAGGGTAAGTTTCAGAGCCAGAGTTGCAAGTTCAAAGTAAAAACAAAATCTTTGGGTTGGGTTGGGCAGGGAATCTGAACTGAACCACTATATCTTTTTCAGGGTCATCTATGAAGGTTTTTAAGGATCAGAGATAAGCCTAAAGAGGTCACAGGTTGGTTGGTCTGTATATCTATTATACCATCTAAATGTTCTTTGAGCCAAGCAGTGTAATTTTTTTTCATCTCTATTTTTCTGCTACTCTGTGAAAAATTTACTTCTTATTGTGTTTCTAATTATGATTTCAATACTTACTGAATGATGGAAACAGCTGTACTGCTCCATAAAGGCAGTAGCCAAAATATTAAATTATATTTTATTGGGTTTTACTGCTATTATAAAGAGTGAGAAAGAATAAAAGCCTCACTAATTTACTAGCATCTGTTCCAAAAAGGCCAATTTTTTAAACATTTAAAAAGAGATTTCTGAGCGGGAAACAAGTTCCTTGATTTTATGCATTCATTCCACTGTATGGTGATATTATTGCCTAAAGGCAAAGTGATGTAACAGAGTTATTGCCAAAGAAAACACATGCAGTGTATTATTAACATAGGCCTTGATTCAGCAAGGTACTTAAAGTATATGCCCACTATGTGAGTATCGCATTGATTTCAATGGGACTATTAAGGTGATTAAAGTTAGGCTGCTTCTTAAGTACCTTATTGATTTGTGGCCAGACTTAAAGGCATGTCAACAGTGACATCATCATAACTTGAAGGTGTACATATAATGAGATTTCAAAATGCTTTAGTGTGACTGTTGCACTGGTAAAGCTAAGGCATTTTGGGCTAGAGCCACAAAGGGATTTAGGCACCTAAATCCAAAATTTAGATCTTAAAAATCCCTGCTCAGCTGCTTCCTAACTCTGTAAAGTCCCTAGACACCAAAATTCCACTGGTAAAGTTCCTACTAATATGAGCATGAGCACAGCCACCTCAGTCTAGGCACCCAGACGCCTAAGTCCCAGTCAGATCTTCTAGCTAGATATTGGCCTGTGTGGCAGGGCACTGCTAGGAAAGCCCTTAATCAGCTCCTGCCACCCCAGCCCCAATCAGGGGGGATGGATTGGGTCTGGGTAAATAGCCAGTGCTTGCCTGGGAACTGCCTGCACCTGCCAGCCTCATTAGCAGGAGCTAAAAGGCTGGGAGGAAGTGGAAGAAGGGGAGTGGAGCCTGCCTGTTGCTCTTCAGGCCTGTGTGAGGCCTAGCTGGGTAAATAGTGGGAAACTGGTGGTGGAAATAGACACAAAATAAAGAGCATGGGTGTTGCACCAGCTTGGAGTATCCCTGAATCTTTAAGGAGAGGGGCCAAGGGGCTGAATCCAACAGGGCGTGGCATGCACCGTTACAGCCTGCCTATCTCACATGCGGGGATAGTGTTCTTGGATGCTGTGTACCAATCGAGCCCCACACAAAACAGTGCTAGAGAAGGTGCCCCCTCTAACCTTCAGCCGTGTAGTTAGAGCACTCACCCAGAATGTAGGATCCCAGGCTTCAATCTCCCTCTATCTGAAAGGAGCAGGGATTTGAATTTGTGTCAAACTTAATATTGCCCTTACCACTGGTTGTATAAATAATTGAATATGGTTTGGGCTATAGACACTGACTCTATATCTAGTGGTTAGGACACTCCCCTACGATGTAGGAGACCCAAGTTCTAAGTCCCTGCACTCCAATGCATAGCTATTTATACATAGTAGAACAGCTTCAGGAAGAAGACTCAGAGAACCCTGGCCCAGAATACCACACAGCCCTGTGGTTAGGACACTCTTCTAAGAGGGAGGAGAGCCCAGTTCAAAATATGTATTCCATGTCATACAAAGGGGTGACTAAACCCAGGTCTTCTATACCCTGAGTGAGTGTCCGAACCTCTAGGCTAAAGGTTACTAGGGGGAGGAAAACTCCTCCTCCATTTCTTATGAGAAAAGGCTAGATGCCTAACTCCAGGAGAGGATTCATAGCTGTGAATCCCAAGCAGAGAGAGGCATCTCCCTCTGACCTGGACTGATTCACCTCACTCCCTTTGAGGGGTGGGACTTAGCTTAGGAGGCTCCCCATTCAGCTTGCTGGCTTTTGTGGAGCCCAATTCTTAGGCACTTAACTCTCCCAGTGTATAGCGTAGGAAGCCTGGGCACCTAACTCAGGGCTGTGGACTCCATTAGGAATTAGGGCACCTAAACATTAGCCATTTCAACACTGACTCTAAGTCCCCTTTGTAGCTCTAGCCCTTTGTTTATTTCTTTTGCTTCGTTATTGCATGTTGTTTACTCTTGTTGATTTATAATCTAATACGCAGTGAGCATCTGACTGTGATAAACAACATCTGCCAGAGATAGAGTAAAACTTCCTCCCCCATCAAGTAACCAAGAACATCTGAATTCTGCTGACAAGGGCGGATGGATAACCAGGTGTGTGTTACAGAAGCACTAATGAGCCACTGCAACAGACACCTGATTCCCTAAGGGGTGGGTGATATAAACCAGCAGGGAAGGGACTGTAGGAAATAGAAGGTAGGATTCAGAGCGGAGTGCAGGGTTTGGAGTGCCTTCATCTTGCTTTCTCTGGGACTAATTGGGTGTAGAACAATGCTTGCTGTCCCTTGATTACCAAAGTAATCCTTGTGTTAATAATACTGATTATATTCAGATCACAAACCATTTAGGACCTGATTCAAGGCTCATTGAAGGCAATGGAAAGACTTCTATGTGCTTTGGATCATGCTAAGTTTGTGTACCGGAATAGCCATTGAGCACTTTACAATTATCCATTCTTTACTGAGCTCTAATACCTGTAAAAGTGTCTTAAAGAAGTTAGAAAATTAGAGTCTCCTGGAAGACGAAGATGTTACCAAGTATCAGGATTAAGTTAAAAGATTATGGAACACCTATGTATCTGAAATTTGCCTAGATTCCGATGAGCACATTTCTGTCTCTTGCTCTGTTTCTCAAGCCAATAAACCTCAGAGGATAATAATTAGAGCTGTGTACAGCTCTGCAATTTTAGTTCTGTTGGATTTGGCAAATTTGGGGCTCTTCTGATTTCATTCCATGTTGGTTTGCACCGCCTGAATTTTTGCTTTGAATTATGGCTTTGATTGAAGCCAAAAAGTAACAGAAAGTAAAACTTATTTAGGAGCACTGGATTTTGCCTGGTTTCAAATAAAAACAAATTACAACTGTTGAATTTTGCATGGTTTCCATACTAATGCAGAGAAATGCCCCGAAGACTTAATGAATGAGCCCCCCTAAAACTTGGCCCAGACTTGCAAACCCTGGCAAACTTTTCTGGAAACTAGTCCCATGTTCAGCTCCCATGCTGATGGGTATGGTATTCAAATCTAAATAAAATAAAATGGGCTTCTAATGAAACCAAAAACCCACTGAGTTGCTCTTGGTTTTAGGTTGTGAAAGTTTCAAACATTTCTAAGACAAAAGGCTGCAGCTTTGAAACTAGATTTGGGTTCAAGCTGCAAAATATAGATTCACATTTCAAACATCCTAAAGTTTGGAGGTAGTTAGCTGGGCTTTTGTCTCAGTCCATTAGAAAGACCCATCATCATAGGAGCCATTGTAAAGTTTGGATTTGAATTTGGGTTTGGATTTCAGCTCCTTACCTCATGTTTGCTTGAATTTAGGAGCTTAGGATGGGTCCATCTTTACTAGAAATCTTCCTTAGCCAATCAGATTCTTTCACCCGTTTCATAGCGTGATGCTAAAGATACACAAAGAAATTATCAGAATGGTGAATAAGCAAAGAGGAAGGCATGATATAGGACGAGCTCATTAGAGTAGGATTTGGTTTTGTACAGTACTACAGTTAGCTTTTTATTGTCAAGACCTTCGAAAATCTCTCTTATTGGAGAGTTAAAAAATTTAGCCAAACAGTTTTTAATATAATATGACTTGTTTTTTAAGTAGCTGAAAAATACAAGGTTAGCTATTGTGTGCTTTTTGAAAGAATTATGAACTGTGGTTTTCCTCATCTAAGTGAAAGGATGTCTTCCTTTATTTAGATTTCCCTGGCCTGTCCAACAAACAATGATTCATGAGTACCTTTTTTGAAATTCTCCTTCACATAAAGCCTTTTCTATTGCTCTGGGTCCAGGAAGTGAATTGACCACAGGCTTGTCCCTGCAGAAGTGGTTTCCCCATCACATAACTCTTCTATCAGAGGACAATGGCTTTTTTCATCCTGGTAAGAGTTTAACCAGAGAGGAAAATGTGTCCAAAAATGATAAAAAAATTTAAAAAGATCAAGAAATAACCATGCGAATAACAAAGATTACAGTTTAAGGAGAACAGTTGTGTGTATACTTTCCATCTTCCTGTTATGGGTCAGCTCTTTGGTGTAATTCAGGTTATTTCTGTATATGTCAACTGAGCTACACTGCTTCATGCCAGGAAAAAAGCTTGCCCATGTGCTTTAAAAATTATGTCTACTTTCTAATTAGATAAACAATGTATTAGAAATATTAATCTGCTATAAAAATGGACAAAACTGACTCATCCTATGATTTATCCCCTTTTCTACCCTGATAAATCTTGCATACTTGACATGGTTATGGGAAATTTACATATATATATATATCCACTTGTCATGTCTATTTTGTATAATAATTTGGGTCCAAGTTAGGGCATTCTTGACCCCATTTTCCTGTTGAAGAGACTAGTACTGATGCTTTGTTCATACCATAAACAGCTGCCTCTTGTCCTACTCCATCAGGATTTTCCATCAAATACACCCATCTTAATAACTAACCAGAATTTTTACGTTGCAGCAATGGAATATCTGTCTACCCTTTACAACAAGGATCTGGAGTCTACTACTATATAGTAATGCAACTATTCTGAAACTCTGTCACCTCACTTTTGTGGACCCCTGAAGTGCTGAATAAAATGCTTATCAAAGACTGAAGACAAAAATAGATATGGAACAAACAGTGACAATGAAAATTTTCTCAGCAATGCTCTATCAAAGTGCCTGAATCTTATCCTGGGGACAAAGCCCTGGCTGGGATGATTTAGTTGGGGATTGGTCCTGCTTTGAGCAGGGGGTTGGACTAGATGACCTCCTGAGGTCCCTTCCAACCCTGATATTCTATGATGCTGACTACATCTAGAGAGGAGAAGGTGGGTCTCCATTCATTCCATAACACTTCTTCAGAGACCATCTAAAAAACCTCTCATTTACTACAATTTGTGGTGGTGATTTTTGGAGGTGAACTGTTGTCCAGTGGTAACTGGACTGAGGCCAGAAACAAAATGAATTTCAACAAAACTTTTCTGTACCTCAAAAATGGGTTCAGGTTTGTTGGGAGCATGTGATAGTGGTTTGAATTTGTGCTTATTTTATCTAAACTAGTTTGCCCATTACAAGTCTCTTCCCATGCTGTATTGGAACAACTCTTGCTAACATTCATGGGAATTGTGTGTACTTCAAAATGACTAAATTTTGCCTTCAGATGAATCCACTAATCCACTTGAAGATAAAGAGATCTGAGTGAGCAAATGTGACATTTAATTTGTATTATTTCCGTGTCTCTCTTCCCCAGCAATTTGAATATACTCCCAAAGAGAGTTCATCAGCATGAAATAATACCACCCACTGTGCATGCTAATGTTTTTGCTTCATGTAATTTGTTTACTATCTGCTTGCTGTTTCTACATTAGAGTTTTTATGCAGTTTATCCAGCAAATTCCTAAGTTCAGAAATTATTGTAACACTAAAAAGCATCAGAAAACAAAATTTAAATACTACAGGGTACAAGGCTGTTTTTTTAGATACACATTCTATTGTAGTAAAATGTGCATGTGTTAATTCATGGAACCCAATTGCTAAGCCATGCAACATATTTACAAAATCTTTTTAGTAGGTCTGGTGCCCACTAGACCTCTACCCACATATCAAAAACTACACCCACAAATGGCATTAAGTGGTGCTCTCAGAAGAGGGGCTAAGGACTGAATAATGTTCTCACCCCTATAAAAGGGCAGCCATATGTTTTTGTAAAAGCAGCAAAGAATCCTGTGGCACCTTATAGACTAACAGACATTTTGCAGCATGAGCTTTCATGGGTGAATACCCACTTCTTCGGATGCAAGAAGTGGGTATTCACCCACGAAAGCTCATGCTGCAAAACGTCTGTTAGTCTATAAGGTGCCACAGGATTCTTTGCTGCTTTTACAGATCCAGACTAACACGGCTACCCCTCTGATATGTTTTTGTGTAACTCTGTGCAAAGTAAAATGTATATCCCCTTTCTTTCCCCTTCAACTCACATATCTATGGCCCCTGAAGTTACTCCATCAGTTTGGGGCAACTCTCACCTTCGCCTGTCTGTTAGGTGCTTTTGCATTTGAAGACCTCTCTACATGAAGTAGAAATTCAAGAATGATGGAGGGCACTTAAGGAAATCAAAATCTGTTGGGGCCTACTCATGCTGAAACCAGACAGGACCATGGACTGGGGAACTAAGGGTCGAATGCTGACCTGTGTATATATAGAGTAGTGCTTTATGAGGTCCGTGAGCCTAAAGCTGCTAGCTTCTACTCCAGAAGTGGTCTCTCTAGGACAAGCACATTGGCAGGGCAGTATGACAGAGTTGTACCTGAGCTGTACCTATCCTGTAGCTAAATAGAGGATTTCAGTCTATAAAACTAACAGTCTGGTGCCGTTGACTAGTACTAAATTTAACAAAAGAAAGACATGTTTTAAAAAATTGTCATTTTACATTCCAAGTTTTATGGGCCTGATTCTTCTCTTGTACCAGCTTTATATTGAATGCAGTGGAGTTATTCCTCTTTTACACTGGTATAACTGAGAGGAAATTCAATTGCTATGTGTTTGGTAAAACAAATGCAGACACATCATCAATAAAACACTGTTATTGCTCAATAAAACACAGTTATTGTGAATCACTAGTAATGTTTCTCCATACACTGTTACTGCTTCTTGTTGCATGGTTTAAAATTCAGTTCTGAATGGCTATACACAAGCTGTGTTTATGTACTACAGTACTGAAAATTAACCTTGCTGTCTACTCTAAGCTACTTATGAAATACTAGTAATCTTTACACCCAAGCACTCATGATCCACAGACAACAACCCTTATCTCTGGAAGAAAAATCTCATTTTCCTCAAGGATAAGGATAAGTCTAAGTCATCTGGTCTAGTTGGCACCAAATTTAAGAAGAGATACTGGAAAGATTATCAGCCTACAATTAGGGATTTTCAATTACCTAATTAAAAGCTAAATCCTCCCAGGCCCAGCCCGATGGTTCCCATTCAAACAAATAACTGTGAGTAGCCCACACTAATTGGAGGGTCCTATTGGTAAAGGCCATAATCAGAAAAGTGGCCTGGTTTCTTCTGGTCACTCCTAATGAGGTACTGCCCAGTGTGAAGTTACTATGTCTATAGCTTCAGTGTCATGGTGACTATTAACACTGACACAATGGCCATTGTCTCATAATATTCCTCCTTGTAACTCTAAATAAGATGAAATGATTTTAGCTAAGTCTCTGACAGGTTACATTTGCGATTACATAGAATAGAAATCCATAGGTCATTGTAAGTTTACAGGGTTTAAATTCCAGCAGTAATGAGTGGATTACACCAACCAAATCTAGGTCCAGGACTATAGCATAAGCCATCTGTTGTTTGTACTTTGAATCTGAATACATAAAATGTAGGACAAATCAATCATCTACCTAAAATATTGACTTTTCAGCTAAGGATAAATAGCCTTCTCAGCAAAAAAATAGCTTCTTTTGGAAGAGCAGCTATTGATTTATATTGTCAAATGATTAATCCTATCAGAGAAAACCTTAATTAGAAACACGCTCATTTGCTATACATGTCCCAGGAGTACGGAACTGTATATAGTATTAGTTGGCATTTGGCCTGACTGTGTGTCAGCACTGTGTGGACAGTTTACAATATGCACTGTCATCACTTATACAAAAATGCAGCAATAGTGCCAGAAAGCTATTTAAACAGAAATAAATTGATTTCCAATGAAGTTTAAGCTTTTTTTAAAACAATTATGGTTGAACGGTGTGCTCTTTAATTGAATTTGTATAATACAAACCTGCAAATAAAGGGCTGGATGGTTTGTTTTATAAAAATGTTATTAAAGTATATTGTGGAAATTCACAGAAGTGTGCAAAAATATTTTAAAAAACCACTCCTCACTATCGTTATTGATACATTTTCATATAAAGCATTTAAACACAGGGGTGGAACAATAAGGAGTAATGTTGCACATGGGTGTGGGGGGAAATTATCCTGTTTTCATAAGGGAAACATAGAAGTCTAGTGTAACTATAAATAAGGTACTAGGTGTCCTTCTCCACTTCCCCACTGCATGCCTAGATTAGTGTGTCCAATTACATGTGCAACTTTCATCAGATTTTCAAAGAATTCAGGAGAGATGTTAGTGCTGACAATTGAGCACTGATCAACCTCTGCTGATTTTAATATTAATATCCTCTCCTTCTTGTGCACTTATTTGCACGTTATAAATAGCTTCTAACAGATCCTTTTCCTTCTTGATTCAAACAATTGATGGCCTTAGTATTTAAAGAGCAAATTAGTAGTCAGTTTAAAGGTTTTATTTTTCGGCATGCTGAACGTGAGAAGTGTTGCCTTCAACTGAAGTTTTGGATGCTCAACACCTTTAAAAATCAATCTATGTTTATATTTCGAATGCAGTGATTGTGAGAGGTTCTAGCATGGCCTCACTATCGTGGAAAGCCCTTTACAAAGCAGCAACCCACACCACCAGTGTTCTTTAGCCCCATTCTGAAGACTACAATTCATTCCCATTGCCATCCATTCCTTAGCTTGTCTGTTAGGCTTACTAGTGAAAATGGTGGCTCTAGGACGTAGACTTACAGGGAGTTTAGAGAAGGGCAATAAGAATGATTAGGGGCATGGGAAAGCCTTCCTATGAAGATAACTTGAAAAGATTGGGATTGTTTACCTTAGAAAGGTGATGAGTATGAGGGACATAGAATCAGTATGAGGGACATAGAATCATAGAAATATAGGACTGGAAGGGACCTTGATAGATCATCTACCCCAGTCCCCTGCACTGAGGCAGGACTAAATATTATCTAGACAATCTCTGACAGGTTTTTTTTTTTCTAAATTGTTCTTAAAAACCTCCAGTGATGGAGAGTCCACAACTTCCTTAGATAACTTGTTCCACTGCTTAACTACCCTTATAGTTAGAAAGTTTTTTCATAATGTCTAACCCAAGGGTAGGCAACCTATGGCACGCGTGCCGAAGGCGGCACACGAGCCGATTTTCAGTGGCACTCACACTGCCTGGGTCCTGGCCACTGGTCCGGGGGGCTCTGCATTTTAATTTAATTTTAAATGAAGCTTCTTAAACATTTTAAAAACCGTATTTATTTTACATACAACAGTAGTTTAGTTATATGTTATAGACTTATAGAAAGAGACCTTCTAAAAATGTTAAAATGTATGGCTGGCACGCGAAACCTTAAATCAGAGTGAATAAATGAAGAATCGGCACACCACTTCTGAAAGCTTGCCGACCCCTGGTCTAAACTAAGTCTTCCTTGCTGAAATTTCTTCATTTCCTATCCTCCGTGGTTAAGGAGAAAAAATTATCCTCCTCCTCTTTATAACAATCCTTTACATACTTGAAGACTCTTATCATGTCCCCCCTCTGTCTTCTCTTCTCCAGACTAAACAAACCCAATTTTTTCAATCTTTCCTTGTAGGTCATATTTTCTAGATCTTTAATAATTTTTGTTGCTCTCCTCTGGATTTTCTCTAATTTTTCCACATCTTTCCCAAAGTGTGGTGCCCAGACCTGGACACAGTGCTCCAGTTGAGGCCTTATCAGTGCTGAGTAGAGGGGAAGAATTACTCCTGGTGTCTTACTTATAACATGCCTGCTAATACATCCCAGAATGATGTTCGGGTTTTTTATTTTAATTTTTTGCAGCAGTATTACATTGTTGACTCATATTTAGTTTGTGATCCACTATAACCCCCAGATCCTTTTCTGTAATACTCCTTCATAGGCAAGTCATTTCCCATTTTCTAATTGTGCAACTGTTTATTCCTTCCTAAGTGTAGTACTTTGCATTTGTGCTTATTAAATTTCACCATATTTATTTCAGACCATTTTTCCAGTTTGTTAAGATCATTTAAAATTCTAAATCTGTTGTCCTCCAAAGTGCTTGCAATCCTTCTCAACTTGGCATCACCTGCAAACTTTATATGTATACTCTGTATACCATTATCCAAATAATTTATGAAGATATCAAATAGAACCAGACCCAGGACAGATCCCCACAGGACCCCACTCAATATATAATGGGGGGAGGGATAGCTCAGTGGTTTGAGTATTGGCCTGCTAAACCCAGGGTTGTGAGTTCAATCTTTGAGGGGGGCCACTTAGGGATCTGGGGCAAAAATCAGTACTTGGTTCTGCTAGTGAAGGCAGGGGGCTGGGCTCAATGACATTTCAGGGTCATTCCAATTCTATGAGATAGGTATATCTCCATATATTTTGTTACCCTTTCAGCTTGACTGTGAATCATTAACTACTCTGAGTACGGTTTTCCAACCAGTTGTACACCCACATTATAATAGGTTCATCTAGGCTATATTTTCCTAGTTTGCTGATGACAAGGTCATGTGAGATAGTATCAAAAGCGTACTAAAATTGAGATATATCACATCTACTGCTTTCCCCCCATCCACAAGACTTTTTACCCTTCAAAGAAGGATATTAAGTTGGATTGACTTGATTTGTTCTTGACATATCCATGTTGACTGTTATGCCTCACCTTATTATCTTCTAGGTGTGTACAAAGTGATTATTTGTTCAATTATCTTTCAATGTACCGAAGGCAAGCTGACTGATCTATAATTCCCTGGGCTATCCTTATTCCGTTTTTATATATAGGTACTATATTTGCCCTTTTCATGTCCTCTGGTATCTTTCCCAATCTCCATGTGTTATCAAAGGTAGTCACTAATGGCTCAGAAATCTCTTCAGCCCGTTCCTTAAGTATTCCCAGATCCTACACCAGTTACACTGATGTTCACTATGTTAGTCATTCGATCCCTGCTAACCTTTTTGGTGACAACTGAAACAAAAAGGGCATTTAACACTTCAGCCATTGCTGTGTTTTCTGTTGTCTTTCTCTCCACTTTGAATAATTGGCCTACCCTGACCTTGGCACAGGCGCCGGCTTCTAATTTTGCCTGGGGATGCTCAACCCCACTCAGCACCAGACCCCCATCTTTTCCCACCCCTGCTTCACCCCTGCCCCCACTCCACCCCTTCCCTCAAAGATTCCCCTCTCCACCCCACACCCTCCCCAAGCGTGCCCCATCCCCGCTCCTCCGCCTCCCTCCCAGCACCTCCTGCATGCTGCGGAATGGCTGTTGAGAGAGGGGGAGGAGCTGATCCGTGGGGGCGGCCGGTGGGTGGGAGTTGGGGGGGGAGGGGAGCTTGGCTGCTGGTGGGTGCTACGTGGGTGCTCCATCCCTGAAGCACCCACGGAGTCGGCACCTATGGTCTTTGGTCTTTCTCTTGCTGCTAATGTATTTGTAAAATGTTTTCTTGTTACTCTTTATGTCCCTAGTTAGTTTAATCTTGTGTACTTTGGCCTTTCTAATTTTGTCGCTATGTACTCGTGTTGTTTTTTTATATTCGTCCTTCGTAATTTGATCTAGTTTGCACTTTTTTTATTACTCTCTTGTGAGTTTCAGATCATTGAAGATCTCCAGGTTAAGAAAGCATGGTCTCTTACCATATTTCCTATCCATCCTATGCCTTGGGATAGTTTACACTTGTGCCTTAATAATATCTCTTTAAAAAACTGCCAGATCTCCTGATCTTTTTTCACTTAGACTTGCTTCCCATGGAATCTGACCTACCAATTCTGAGTGTTCTAGCATCTGAAGTCCATTGTCTTTTTTCAGCTGTTTTCCCTCCTACCTTTCCTTAGAATCATGAACTCTATCATTTCATGGTCACTTTCACCCAAACTGATAAAAATATGACAATTATATAGAATTAGACATAACCCTACATTACAAGAACATTATTAAGGTTGCAGACTCCTCTGCCCATTCTCCACCAAGCTTGAGCACTTCTGCTCTGTGTCCTCCAACCTGTTCCTTCCTCACTCCTGTCGCTTCCCCACCCTCGGTTCCTTGTCCCAATCCTATTCTCCTCTCATAGCCAGTCCCAGTCTTCACTCCTTGGGCTTCTCATCCTAGTCTCGTATCCACCAGTCCCAGTCTTCCCCCCACTCACTCTCAGTCTTCAGCCCAAGTTCCCCACTCCTGGATCCTCATCTGATTGGTCCCTCATCTACACCCCCCACATTCTTCATCCCCACTAGTTCCTGTGTTCCCTCCAACAAGCTCCTGATTCCAGTTCTCCCCCTATATCCAGGCTCCTCGTCAGAACTGCATAGCCCAGAGCAATTGGAAACTGCAGTTGCAGAGAAAACGCAGCTCAGCCTTGGACTGGAGCATGCTCAGTGAAGATACAGTCTTTGGGGAATTAAGTTGTGAAAGTCTAGC
Organism: Platysternon megacephalum; assembly: GCA_003942145.1. NCBI lineage: Eukaryota > Metazoa > Chordata > Testudines > Platysternidae > Platysternon > Platysternon megacephalum. The sequence continues at coordinate 10,516,836 of QXTE01000012.1, forward strand.
AAGTCCCTACTGAGCATGAGCAAACTACAATTTTTTAAAGGTTTTTAACTTGACCAAATTGGGATGTCTTTTCACAGGGAGGGAAAAAAGCACATCCCTGACATAATCTTCAGAACATATTAGAACTTCTCAAACAAAAGATCACCAGATTTTTTTAACTGGTCAAAATGTATTTTTTGTAGAAATTCAAAAATATTAAAATTAAATTGACTGTGGAACTCATTTCCACAAGATAAGAGAGCAAGAATTTTGAAAGATGCAAAAAAGGATTGAATACTTATAAGAATAACAAAAATATCTAGAATTATAATAGTTAATGCCAACATACATTTTAGAAGAGATTTTAAACCTCATGCCTCAAAGGTTTAATGCAATCTCTACCTAAAAGGATTAGGAGGATGCCTAATTTGGGGCAAGGGGTGGGGGTAAGGGGTGGCAGATTACTCCACATCTATCGAATGAATTTTCTTGACCCTTCCTCTGAACCATCTAGTACTAGTTATTGTCAGAGACAGGATACTGGACCAGATAGACCATGGGTCTGATCTTGTCTGGCAATTCATAAGTTCCTAGAAACTGGACTGAGACCAGCAACACATCTTGCACAGGCTTTCAAATAGCCATCTGATACAAAAGGATTCCAGTAGAGCCGGTCAATTGTCTTTCTTTCTTTCCTTCCTTTTTGCTCAAAAATTTTTGTTCACAAAAAATGGCTTTTTTCAAAATGAATATTTTTATAGATTTTATTGTTTCTTCCAAAATATTAAAACTATTTTTCCTTTAATAGAATCATAGGATCATAGAATATCAGGGTTGGAAGGGACTCAGGAGGTCATCTAGTCCAACCCCCTGCTCAAAGCAGGACCAATTCCCAACTAAATCAGCCCCAGACAGGGCTTTGTCAAGCCTGACCTTAAAAACCTCTAAGGAAGTAGATTCCACCACCTCCCTAGGTAACGCATTCCAGTGCTTCACCACCCTCTTAGTGAAAAAGTTTTTCCTAATATCCAACCTAAACCTCTCTCACTGCAACTTGAGACCATTACTCCTCGTTCTGTCATCTGGTACCACGGAGAACAGTCTAGATCCATCCTCTTTGGAACCCCCTTTCAGGTAGTTGAAAGCAGCTATCAAATCCTCCCTCATTCTCCTCTTCTGCAGACTAAACAATCCCAGTTCCCTCAGCCTCTCCTCAGAAGTCATGTGCTNTCCTAAGTGCAGGACTCTGCACTTGTCCTTGTTGAACCTCATCAGGTTTCTTTTGGCCCAATCCTCTAATTTGTCTAGGTCCCTCTGTATCCTATCCCTACCCTTCAGCGTATCTACCACTCCTCCCAGTTTAGTGTCATCTGCAAACTTGCTGAGAGTGCAGTCCATGCCATCCTCCAGATCATTAATGAAGATATTGAACAAATCTGGCCCCAGAACCGACCCTTGGGGCATTCCGCTTGAAACTGGCTGCCAACTAGACATGGAGCCATTGATCACTACCCGTTGAGCCTGACGATCTAGCCAGTTTTCTATCCACCTTATAGTCCATTCATCCAGCCCATACCTCTTTAACTTGCCGGCAAGAATACTGTGGGAAACCGTATCAAAAGCTTTGCTAAAGTGAAGGAGTAACACATCCATTGCTTTCCCCTCAACCACAGAGCCAGTTATCTCCTCATAGAAGGCAATTAGGTTAGTCAGGCACGACTTGCCCTTGGTGAATCCATGCTGACTGTTCCTGATCACTTTCCTCTCCTCTAAGTGCTTCAGAATTGATTCCTTGGGGACCTGCTCCATGATTTTTCCAGGGACTGAGGTGAGGCTGGCTGGCCTGTAGTTCCCCCTTCTTCCCTTTTTTAAAGATGGGCACTACATTAGCCTTTTTCCAGTCATCCAGTCAAACTTTTTTTGGTGAAAAATCTTATGTTTTTACAACCAGCTCTAGATACAGAATAGAGAAAACAATTCCATTTTGCAATAACTGTCAAGGTTTCAATTTTTTTTCCCCATTATGCATTGGAACAAATTGGAATTCAATGACAGCAGAGTTAAGCCAAAGTTGGATGTCTGTAAAAACCCACCCCTAAATAAAGACAAAATGGCATATATGTATTTAAGAAATATTTCATTTTAGAATAAAAGTATCAGATGAATCAATATATAAAATACAGTTTAATTTATATTATCAATTTGTCTAATTTGATCTTTAGCCAAACATAAATAACCAAGCTGAGAGATAAATATACCTTTGAAATAGTCCATTATGAAAACTTCAGAAAGTGGTATTCCAAAAATTTTGGCAATGTGGGAAGAAGATACAATTTGAGTGTGTAACAGTATTTTTGTTGCACTCTTAGTAGTGATTTATAATTAAATTAAGTCTGTAACAGATGGAAGGAATGTAAGTCAGTTTGTGGCAGAAGGCAGACTTTCTAGCTAATGAGAAATCACTAAAGCATTACACAATTGGCTGGTTGAGGTGGGGAAGAGAGTTGCTTCTGCTATATGTACTGTATTTCAATTAATACTGAGACTATTTTAGCAGTAGTATTAACAGTTTCATACATTATGTTTGAATCACTGACATATATGAAATACGCACACAGAATTGTAGTATGTTCTCATATCTTTCTCTAAGGGGACAGAGGGAATGATTTATAAAGAAAGTTTAAAAGGAAGTATCCTATGTATTCTTCGCTAAGTGATAACTAATGATGGAGCATCATAGCATCTACTAGAGCTGACTGAAAAATGGGACTTTTTTGCTGCCCTTCCCCCCCAAATCTCATTTTTTTTTGGCAGAATTTAAAATTGTGATGGAATTCTGATGAAAATTTTGGAAAATGTCAACCAGCTCTAAAACTGATTGGAGAAAAAACAGGATATATTTTTCATGAACATTTTTTTTTTCAAAAATATATCCCTCTTCTTGTCCACATTTAAAATTTGGATTAAAGTTTTTATTTTTGAAAAATGTTGGCCAGCTCTATAGCCAACAAGCGCTTGGAACATGTAAACACCAAGGAAGAGAGGACCTATTTATGTAGGTGCCTGAAGATGAAACTAAGAGTAATGGGATAAAGTTAAGAAAGCGAACTTTGAGGCTGAATATCAAAAAGACTCTTTGACAATGAGATGTTTCATGATAAGGAACCAAGAAGATAAAATGTCGATTTAATGGAATCTCTTGAGCATAATGAAACTATCCTATCTCCACAAATGGCCAGACTATACTTGCACAAGTCTGGGGACAGGGAGCAAAGGTGACATTAAGGGAGTGCTGTCCTCAGTCCCTGGCCAAGACATACCACCCTCAGTTCTGGTCTTTCTTATGTAGCTGCCTATGACTGTAAAAGGCCATTATTGAAGTAATGAATCAGGCAGGGCTAGTAGTGTCCCATCCTTGTGCTTTTTTTCCCGGTACAAGAACTCCTGCTTCAGCACCATCCCACCCGTACATCAGGAGATTACACAGGTAGATTACATACATAGGTTAAGCTGATGTTTAGTCTGCTTTGTGCTACCACATTGAACACTTGATAGGAGCTCTCAGGTTTTATTTTTGCCACATGCCTTTTTTTTCTATGTATTTAACGGGGTACAGATTAAAGCGTTATTCTTCCAGAATGTACCTCTTATGGAGGGGGGAGATAGCTCAGTGGTTTGAGCATTAGCCTGCTAAACCCAACATTATAAATTCAATCCTTGAGGGGGCCATTTAGGGATCTAGGGCAAAAATCTGTCTGGGGATTGGTCCAGCTTTGAGCAGGGGATTGGCCTAAATGACCTCCTGAGGTCCCTTTCAACCCTGCTATTCTATGATTTTAGTGAAAGACAAACAGGGGTTTCACAGGTAAAAAGCCCAGGGGCTGAGGCAGGAGAAGGGAACAGTAGCATGTTAAGCAGGAAAGTTAAAGACAAAGACCCAAGATAGCTGCTTCATGATGATAGGGCAGTGGAGCCTTAGCTGAGATTTCTGGGTGCAGGAATTGCCTGGGTGCTATTTTGTCCACCTTTGTTCAAGTAAATGGGACACTGTACATTCTGTAAACAAACAAATGACATTAGAAAATACCTTTATTCTGTGTCATTCAATGGGACGTGCTGCAAAGCTACCCCATATCGGCATTCAGCATACCATTCAGTAAAGAACCAACAATATTGCTTTACAAATATAACATGCAATATCAAATGAATCCATCAACTATGGGGATGTGGAATATGTCATTTTTCCATATGAGTTTTCTCTTGGCAAAGAGCAATCTCTCAACTTGCCAATGTAAATTTAAATGCGGGGTACCAAAAAATAATTAGTCATAACTAGCACAATTTTAAACTATTTAAGATTAACAAAGGTCTCCTACACCTACCTCTAATGCAACTTGGAATAACAGTTGATTTTATATTTGGAAGACAGATGGCAGACAAAGGGACCATTGCTTACCAATACCATTAAGAAAAATATATAAGTATTTGATTATAAACTTCAATGGAAAGTTGTTTAAAATAGGAGTTGAGTGGAGGCAGAAGCCTACATGAATCATCTGGTGTGGCTGATTTCCCCCATTCCTTTTTGTTTAAGCAGCAGTACTGTGCCAGTGGGGTGGGGATATATTAGAAATGTATTTAAATTCCAGAATAGAGTGGCTGCCATCAAAATCTCCACAACTACTGACTTGTTATCCTCAACATTATCTGAAGGCTTATCTGCACACTGTTTTGGTATTGATTTAATTGTATTAGTTTCTAAACTCATATAATTAAATGCGTGCAAGCCACTGGTATGGGCACAGTTATAGCAACATACTGATGCATTTTCAGCCACTGAGAGGAAGGATGTTCTTTGGCTAAGACTATAGCTTGAGATTTGGAAGATCCTGCTCTGCCACAGACTTCATTTGTGACCTGGTGCGAGTCACTTAGTTTCTCTGTGCTTCCATTCCCTATCTGTAAAATGGGTATCATAGCACTGACCTATTATGCTCGAGTGCTGTAAGGACAACAGTCTGCTACTCTGTTTGTACAGTGCCCATTCAAGACTGGTCCTTAGGAACTACCATATAAAAACACAATTAATAATAATAGAAGCAAAAAAAAAATCTCTTGAGGACACTTAGAAGTGTAGAGAAGAATTATTTGTATCTGTTTCCTTCCCACCCGTCCTTCATTCTGAACCACAATATTTTCCAATATAAAGTCAAGGACAATCATTCCAATTTTTCCCGGAGACCAGGGGAAAAAAATGTCCCAATATGCTTAATAATGTGATGAAGGATATGTTTTTAATGGAAAAAGTTACAATCTGAAAGTCTTCACAACTTAGATTCATAATCTGATTTTTTTTATTAAAGTCATGTAACCAAGTATACATAGTGAAAACTCTCAATTCTCCTTAAAACTGGTTTTAAACTATTTTTCATCCATATGATTTTTTTCAGTTTAGTCTTTTGTAATGTTTATGATACAGACATTTAAAATAACCTATTAAACTGAGAAAAGAGGATGTTCCATACGTCCCATTAAGACTGAGGATAGAAGGTGTCATGAAGGACCAAACAGATGTTTCAATGCCTCTCACAAAAAATATTAACACATCCAGATGTTGAATATTTTATGCAGGGCTAACTTTTAGTATTCAGACTTTGAAAAAAGAGCTAGAGAAGTTACACATCAATGACTGTAGGGGGTTTTAGTATGGAAACTTATGATGGTTTTTGTCCATGATCATCAACTAAGGTCTACCACATTTGAGTTAATATTTTTTTTTTTTTTTTTTTAATATATGGAGATACACCTATCTCCTAGAGCTGGAAGGGACCCAGAAGGGTCATCGAGTCCAGCCCCCTGCCTTCACTAGGGGGACCAATTTTGCCCCAGATCCCTAAGTGGCCCCCTCAAGGATTGAACTCACAACCCTGGGTTTAGCAGGCCAATGCTCAAACCACTGAGCTATCCCTCCCCCCCAAGTTACTTAGGTTTCATTTTCTTTAGATGACTATAAGGCTTTATCTAAATAATTGTGGGTTTGATATCCATTATCTAATTACATCTAGAGAGGATACACTGGATTTCCATTGGAGAGGAATTTTCTTTGTTTGGCTAGAACAAATGTTGAGTGTCTTCAATCCTCATCTTGGGCTAGATGCTCAGCTGGCATAAATGGATGCAGCTCCATTGAAGTTGGTGGAATTATGTCAGTCTACACCAGCTGAGCCCCTTGTATTTATCGTAGGCATTGCCCTGCAAGGATATGGACCAGTTAGGTCTTAGGATCAATGGGAATGTTCCATTTCACAATCTTGTTCACAAGTTCTAAATCAAAATACTTATATTACTGGGACTTCCCAAAACATATGTGCAGTATGTACCTGTGAGTCTGCTGAGAATTTGCAATGAGGGGAAGTTCCTTTCACTTTTATAAGCAGCAAGTCCTCAAATATATATATATGGTGAAGTCACTGAATGTGATGTTAATAAAGTTTGGCGTTACACTAACTAAATTCTTTCCCACTCTTCCTCCTAGACACCCCAGTGACCTGCATTGCCAAGTTCTCATTTCGATAGTGATATTCTGCTTACCTCAACTCAACCTTCAATTTCCATTAGGTAAAATATGTTTTTCTTAATATTCTGACCTAAACTTTTATGTAGTGTTCTTGTGCATTTTTAAATAGCTCCTGTCTTTCCACTCCAGAGGTGGCAGAGTTTTAGTGGTGGGTGAAGTGATTGTTTCTTCGTATCGTTTGTGTATCATACCCCCGACCTCACAATCACATTTTCCCAAGGGGTGAGAGTCTCTTGAAGTCAATGAGACTCCAAGCAGGTGCAAGACACTCCAACCTCCCATGAAAATCCAGTGGCAAGGTCAGAGTCTAAGGTAGTAAAGTGCTTTGAAATCCTCCAGGAAAAAAGACTGTATACATGTACAATACTGTCTCTGGATAACAATCATCTTCCTAAGAGAAACAAAATACAACCAAAAGTATGTGTCTTTAAGCTTTCAGGTACAGCTGGCAGGAAAGAAACTCTGAGGTTTCTCCAAGCATGATAATTAGGATAAAGTTGCCGAGTAATGTGTGGTGTTTCATGTAGACTTTGTATTTCTTCATGAAAAATTAAAGATTTGGGAGAGAGATATTAAAGAGAGATGTTTGGACATCTCTATTTTGTACTTCAAAAGCTGTTTGTTCCTAAGCTCATGCTCGAGGTGGTTAATATAGCAACTTGTGGGACGCTGCAGATGAGGCTGGAATGTAGGGCAGTAAACATTAAAAATCATTTGCAGAGCCCAGCTCAATCATACTGCTTGCATGTATCTAATTGTAGAAGAAAATAGAAAGAAAGTCCTGTATTCAAAGCAGATGTTAATTGCAGAATCACAATACAGGCTTTTAAGGAAAACGTTGCAATAATTAAAGATCTAGCTTGAACTCAATGTATTGCTATAAAAATTAAGAAAGTTTATAGCTACGCAAGTGTTCTTTAAAATCAGACCCTGGGCCCAATTTTCCAGCAGTTTATGTTCTGCCCCCAGTCAGTATTGTAGGTACTGTTCTAATGGTTGTAGTCTTCAGTCTGTGCTGAATAATAGCACTGTTCTATGGCACTTTGAAATATAAATCATAGTAATAAATGAGGCAGACATTTTAACCAGTCAAAACATTTCTATTGTGAAAGTTCTATACCTTGTAATTATACGTTGCTTTCTTATGAGTTTTACCATAGTTGCTCTGTGTTTCACATTTAGCATGTTCTATTTTACTTTACGCTAAGTTTTTTCACATATTCTGTTTTCTGTGTTGTTTCCTCCCCTGCCATGTAAAATTGCTTTCATTTCTTCTCAGCGCCTAATACCTTTGAAAGGCTAGTTTACAACATCTGTAAAACACAGAGTGGTGCCTCCTGAGCACATCATCCCTATTTATGAGGTAGCAAATAATAGTATTGTACATTGGCTGCTTTGAACTAACCCCATAACGATGCAGCATAATGTTAAATTCCGAAATTTGCACTGATGTTACATCAAGGGGTTTCAATTAAACTTACAGGCAGGAAATGGAAAGTTAAAAATGACTTCATGTAGTCTGAAAAGGAAGTAAAGGCGAAACCTGTCTAATAGCATCACAAGAAGAAAAGCAAAAATTGGAGAATGGCATTAAGAATTTCACTGATCTGTGGATCAAAAGTAGCTGTGATCTTTAAAGATACTCAAACTCCATCAGTAAAGCTCAGCTGTGCAGAAGACAACTTCCTGGGGGGCAGGTACTGGACTATGGAACGAACGCCAACAGAAATGAAAGAGTATCACAAACCTCACCACCTTCCACTCCAAGTGCCAGGGATGTTGCTTTGATCTTGCCTTCCCTAACAAAAACACACAGCAGTGTGTGTGTGTATGTGTGTACATATATATTTATTTTTTAATTCCAAAACAAAACATTCTCCTGCATACACTTCTCCCCCTGGGGAAAGGATTAGAGAACAAAGACATGATGGATGTTAGTTTCCTCCCTTAATGCACTACTGGAAGATGCCCTGATTCTGCCGTGATGAGAGTTATATAAGGTCCTGAATCCACGAGTGACTGGGACCGTTTGTTTGAAAGGCCTAGTCACAAACGGTAAAATTAATCTCATCACAAATAAAGGAATCAATTGGGCCAGATTCTGTATTCACTTACACCAGTTTTACACCAACATAGCTGTTGATTTCAGTGGAGTTGGAGTTACTCCTGATTTACACAAGTGTAAGCAACAGGGGGATTGGGCCCTTGATATTTTAAAAAAGATACATCTATAAATACCATTAAGATGTGTTTTAATATATGGAGATATACCTATCTCCTAGAGCTTGAAGGGACCCAGAAGGGTCATTGAGTCCAGCCCCCTGCCTTCACTAGCAGGACCAAGTACTGATTTTGCCCCAGATCCCTAAGTGGCCCCCTCAAGGATTGAACTCACAACCCTGGGTTTAGCAGGCCAATGCTCAAACCACTGAGCTATCCTTCCCTCCCTCTCTCCCCAACATTTATGAACATTTCCTTCATTTTGTTGGGAATTGGGTTAAACCTCATTAAAATTGCTGCGTATACCAGCTGCTCTTCTTTCCAGATAAATGTAAAAAAAACCCAATTAAGCTCCTTTAATAAGTAGTGAGCTGACACAACAGGAGCCACCACCCAAATCACAGGTCACATGCATGGCTGGAGTATGAGTTGACCATGTAGTCTGAAGGATTTTGCTGGGATCTGCCTGCAAATATAGGGGGCTTTATATTGTTTGATGGAGCTGCGAGTCTGTGAAACAGAAGGAATAGAAACACTACTGAAGCACACAGTGAAAGCATCAAGGGAAGCCCCAGGGAAGCATTTGCCCCTGAGACAAGAGCTGAGCAAGAGAGCTTTTGCGTAGAGTGCTGGCTGGAAAGAGTCCTGGAACTATGTGCAAAGAAACTGTCTCCTGCTGTTTGAATTCTTACTCTGTTCAGGGAAACAGGACTTGGTGCCTTCTTTGTAAATAAACAGTATTGCATCAAAGAAATACCTGACTCTATCATCAGTTTCTCAACAGCCTTCAGTGATACCAAATTTTGGCCAATTGCTTGGAGCAAAAGGGATAAGGGAAACAATATTATGCTGTTAGGACCAGTTGAAAGAGTTGCAGGGTGATTAAATAATATGTTCAGCTCTAATGTTCATGTGCTCTTCCCCCTGTAGGAATGAGGAAGCAGAGGCCTCTGTCCTAGGGCTTTCAGAGTGCCCATGAAGCAGCTTTTCCTGAGAGACGACTCCTGCCCCTTCATCTCCTGTTGGAACCCCCATATGACAAGACTCAAAATCAAGTGCAATGGGATAATTACAGTATTTATGGTAGCTACAGTATTTATCTTATCAAAAATCAGACAGGAGAATAAACCTGCTCAAGAGTCATAACTCAACACTGGGTTATTCAGATCCTAACCCTGCAAGGAAATATTTCGGAAAGAATGTTTGACAGGAACAACCCTGTTCCATTAATAAAAATGTAGTGAGATATGAAGAATTGCAGATTACATGAATGCTCTGACGAGGTGAGCAGATGTAACAAGCTCCCATTGATGTAACTGGTTTGCATAAGGCGAGACTCTCCTTAAAGAACAGGCATTAGCTAGTTCAAAAATTCAATATGCTGCACATTTGCATTTAAAGGCTCTAATGTTGCAAACAAAGACAAGCCATATGGGTCCAGTAATTAATATCCAGAGACCTATTACACTTACACTACCCCAGCAGTCCACAGAGCATTCAAATAGAGTTAAACATGGGAAACTGGCGCTCCCCGTTTTTGTAGTGAACTTGTTAGTAAGCTAGACAAGACTGATGCAGGAGGCACTCAGATGTGGAGTCACAAAGGTACTTTTGCATTGTGATGCTGAGCACCACAATGTCTAACTTTTAGCTGCCTAGCAAATCACAGGAACAACACTGTGATCCATACAGCCTGAGTTAGTCACTGAGGCTCCCTGTACGATGACAAGGAAGAGATAGGCACCCTAGACTGTGATTCACAAATCACAGTACACTAGCCAAAACCTCTCCTGCCCAGGAGATACCTATTTTGGCACTGATTCACAGCTAGGAAGTTAGGCGCTCAAGGTGTTTTTTGCAAGCAAGCATAAGGGGTAATGGGGGAAGGAAGAGGAGGACCTCCCTTATAATTTAAATAATAAATAAGTCTGAGGTTTAGGCACCTAAATCTAGGCCTTAGTTCTCGCTAAGCCTGATTTTCTTATGAGCTCTGTCTACTAAAACGCTCCCCACATGGCACTGTTATTCAAGTTAAAGTTCCATCACTATTTCTGTGATAGGTTCTTTATATTCACAGGATATTTACAACTTGACCATCAAAGTTCTCTACGGAGATGCAATCAGCCAAGCAGTGATTTCTTCATTCGGCATTTACATGTTTTCAAAAATATTGGTTACTTCTAGAATTAAATAAGGTAGCTTTCTGGATCCAAGTGCTTTCTTGGTGCTCTCAAGGTAAAATCCCCAGCAGACAGAGGATGTGTCCCATATTAGTCCCCTTTGGGGTCTGATCCTGCAAATTCTTGCTCATGTGAGCAGGGTTCCACACATGAGTAGTCCCACTGAAGTCAACTACTCAGGAATGGGGCTACTCATGCAAGTAAAGCTATCCAGTGTTTGCAAGATCAGGCCCTGGGTTTAAGTGGATCAGGCCATTTTGGTGTTTGAAACAAAAATGAAAATCAATGACTTATTCATTGTGAAAACTAGGCTGAGGACCATCATTTGTGCTCCCACATATGGTCAGAAGCATGGAGAGACTTTAGCAACACAAGCCAGACACAGCAAAATCTGCTGCTGACAGCAGCGTGATGCAGCAAATGAATATTCATCAGCTTCAATCTCTATCACTCAAATAAGATACAGGCAATATCCAGCTGACTGAATAGCACTTGGTATTTGTGCTAGTCAGCAACTTTAAGATTCAGTTTGCCCATCCCTAATTTTCATACTTCTCATTTCTCTTGGCTCAGCTAGAACAGACAGGGGGGGACAGAACCATACAAAGGAAATGGTCTTTGTAATAAATAAATGTTTCTGCTGGTTCACTTCCAGCTGAAGATTTGGATCAGGTCTTATTTCCTCAGAAACCATTTTCTCATCCCTAGTGGTGCTAACCTAATTTGCTAACCTTGGATTGATAGCAATTTTATGTGCCACTCTGCTTCCCTGAAATTCTTAATATGGGCGCATTCTGAAGGACTCCCATATTGTTTAGAAAAGGACCTATCTGATGTCAGTTCCATGGCATTTCACTGTGATTCTTGATTAAATAAAAAGCTAGAGGTTTAGCATTCAAAGGGATCTTTTCTTTCAGAACAGGGCAGGAAAATCTAGAGTTGTGTATGATCTCATCTCCCCACCCCCACCCCCCAAATGGAAGCCTAAGTTAAGTGTGAAGATATTATGTTCCATTATTTGCTGTGTACATGTGTGAAAAGCTTTTTTTTAATGTGACATGCCTGAGAAAAATGTTTATTGAGTGGGATTAACCTTGCTTTCCCTAGATGTAGGTCTGTCTAGTACATAGGGGAAGGCATATTTGTTGGATGGCATAGGAAGCAACTTGCACTGCCACTTCTTGAACTATGCCTGTAGGTTATTCGCAGGTAGATCTGGGTGACAATGAAGTTTTGGGTCAACTGAAACTGTTCACAAATTTGGGATTGAATTTGATAAATACATTTCAATCAAAATAATGGGGGAAAGAAGTTTAAAAGTCTAAACATTTTGACTTTTGGTTTTGAAACAATGTTTCATTTAGAATTTTAGCTCGATTTAACTTAAAAAAAGGGTTTAAAAAAACAGCCATAGTGAAACAAAACATTTAAACCTGAAATGACTTTGTTTTGTTTGGTTTTATCAGCTCAGCCACCAAACTGAAAAATCAATTTATCCTGACCCAGCTCTATGCTCAGGTGAAACAGACTCCTCTGCCAGCAGTGGTTGTGTGATTCTTAATCATGGCTTTACTTCTAAACATTGAGCCAGATTCTCAGTTGGTTTGAATTGGTATAGCCTCATGGACGTCTATCAAGCTGCACCAATTCAAACCAGGTGAAATCTGGCCCAGAGTCTGAAAATCTCAACCAATGTAAAGGGACTTTCCTTCCTCTCTCTCTCCTATAGGTCTTTGTAGCATTATAAATACTAATCCCAGATATAGCCTATGCTGCTGACAGATGTCCTCAGTAATTATAGTGTTGTGTCGCCTACTTACTATGTTTAGCATGATACTGACATATGGTAATGCTGCTACAATACCAGGGCACAGAGCCAACATTGTCATTTCCGATTTACAAAGTAATACGTTTGGGAGCCAACATGAATTTGTATAGGATGGAACCTTATGATGAGGGCCTTCAGACAATGCTTATTAGTGGGAGGCATGATGTGTAAATGCAAAGATTAAGTGCTTTATTGTCATTAATCAATTAATTAATTAAAGGGGCAGGACTGACAGCTGGATAATCAGGATTTGGAATTTTGGAGACTGAGTCAATTTCTTTGTCCTCTCAGGCTCACAACCTTGTTGTCACCTTTGATTCCTCTTTTCCAGGGCCTTGCCAAACCCTGCTGCTGCTTTCTCTACAATATTTACAAAATTAGTCCTTTCCTCATCATCCCCCCTGCCAAGATGAACATCCTTGCTGTGATAATTTCCCATGTAGACTACTGCAGCCTCCCCTTTCCTGGATTTCCCTCTCCCCCTTCCCTGCACGGAATTCAAAATACAGCTGCAGAGATAATCTTCCTCTCCTCTCCCCGCCTTCACTGGCTCCCCTTGTTCTTCCATATCCCATTCAGTTCTCTACTCCTCACTTTCAACATTCTCCATAACTCCTGCCCCATATCCCTTCCCATCCCTCCCCTACTGCCCCTTCTGCTTGTTACAGTCCATTCAGGATTTCTGTATTACACTGTCTTCACCTACTTGGCTCACTCCAGACTTTGTACCTTCTTTTGTGCTGTCCCATAAGCCTAGGACAGACTGACTGAAAATAATTGCACACACAAAAGAAGAGGTGCAGCTAAGGCAAGACTTACAAAAAATGACCCCATCCATTCAGGTGTAGCTGTCCACTATCGCGACCTTCTAGCTCATTAAACCGTAGGTATGAGACACTTCGAGGAAGCAGGGGGGAAACCCTCTTGGCTAACATTACACACGCCATTCTTGTCTTCAATCCCAGCTCTAAAAGATTTATGGCAAGTATGATGTGGACCTGATGTTTGATAGTGTCTGGAGATAGTAATGTGGAATCTTAAAATGGTTACGGATAAAGAGCAAGCAGCCCATACTGAGTTAGATACACAGTTTAATTCAGGCCCTATGTCACTCCAGGTGCTTTACTTGGTTTCATAATTAGACATTAGATCAAATACTAGGTATTTGTGACACGTTGAAGTGATAGAGCAGAGAAACACTATCATCCAGTGAATTACACTTGGAGCATCTGAATCCAAGTTCTGACGCTGACTGAGGAAATTACTGATGTCTGAGGGTTTGACTGTGGAGTAGCCACATGCTCTGAACAAGGACGTTACATAGTTGTTCTGCCCAAGAGTAGATCTGTGACTAAGAGTTACATTTTGATCCCTAAAAAAAGAACAGGAGTACTTGTGGCACCTTAGAGACAAATTTATTTAAGCATAAGCTTTCGTGGGCTACAGCCCACTTCATCAGACGCCTCTGATAGTGTGGCTGATGTTATTAGGTCCTATGATGGTATCCCCTGAATAGATATGTGGACAGAGTTGGCAATGGGCTTTGTTGCAAGGACAGGTTCCTGGGTTAGTGTTTTTGTTGTGTGGTGTGTGGTTGCTGGTGAGTATTTGCTTCAGGTTTGGGGGCTGTCTGTAAGCAAGGACTGGCCTGTCTCCCAAGATCTGTGAGAGTGATGGATCATCCTTCAGGATAGGTTGTAGATCCTTGATGATGCACTGGAGAGGTTTTAGTTGGGGGCTGAAGGTGATGGCTAGTGGCGTTCTGTTATTTTCTTTGTTGGGCCTGTCCTGTAGTAGGTGACTTCTGGGTACACTTCTGGCTCTGTCAATCTGTTTTTTCACTTCAGCAGGTGGGTATTGTAGTTGTAAGAACGCTTGATAGAGATCTTGTAGGTGTTTGTCTCTGTCTGAGGGATTGGAACAAATGCGATTGTATCGTAGAGCTTGGCTGTAGACAATGGATCGAGTGGTGTGGTCTGGATGAAAGCTGGAGGCATGTAGGTAAGTATAGTGGTCAGTAGGTTTCTGGTATAGGGTGGTGTTTATGTGGCCATCGTTTATTAGTACTGTAGTGTCCAGGAAGTGGATCTCTTGTGTGGACTGGTCCAGGCTGAGGTTGATGGTGGGGTGGAAATTGTTGAAATCATGATGGAATTCCTCAAGGGCTTCTTTTCCATGGGTCCAGATGATGAAGATGTCATCAATGTAGTGCAAGTAGAGTAGGGGCATTAGGGGACGAGTGCTGAGGAAGCGTTGTTCTAAGTCAGCCATAAAAATGTTGGCATACTGTGGGGCCATGCGGGCACCACACAACAAAAACACTAACCCAGGAACCTATCCTTGCAACAAACCCCGTTGCCAACTCTGTCCACATATCTATTCGGGGATACCATCATAGGACCTAATCACATTGGCCACACTATCAGAGGCTCATTCACCTGCACATCTACCAATGTGATATATGCCATCATATGCCAGCAATGCCCCTCTGCCATGTACATTGGCCAAACCGGACAGTCTCTACGTAAAAGAATAAATGGACACAAATCAGATGTCAAGAATTATAACATTCAAAAGTCAGTTGGAGAACACTTCAATCTCCCTGGCCACTCGATTACAGACCTAAAAGTCACAACAAAAAAACTTCAAAAACAGACTCCAACGAGAGACTGCTGAATTGGAATTAATTTGCAAATTGGACACCATTAAATTAGGTTTGAATAAAGACTGGGAGTGGATGGGCCATTACACAAAGTAAAACTATTTCCCCATGCTTATTCCCCCCTCCCCCCCCCCACACACAGTTCCTCTTATCTCCTTGTCAATTGCCGGAAATGGGCCATTTTCATTACCACTACAAACAGTTGTGTTTTTTGGGGGTTTTTTCCTCTCCTGCTGGTAAAAGCTCACCTTAACTGATCACTCTCCTTATAGTGTGTATGGTAACACCCATTCTTTCATGTTCTCTGTGTATATATATATCTTCCTACTGTATTTCCACTACATGTGTCTGATGAAGTGGGCTGTAGCCCATGAAAGCTTATGCTCAAGTAAATTTGTTAGTCTCTAAGGTGCCACAAGTACTCCTGTTCTTTTTGCGGATACAGACTAACATGGCTGCTACTCTGAAACCTGTCATTTTGATCCCTGTGTCTCCCCTTGTTCAAAGGGGAAAGTAAACGGTACAGATCTCTGGGGTCCATAGAATAGTGCAGTCATTGATACAAGGGTCCCAGGCCAGGCCTTTATATTAGACCCAGGACGTCCCTGCACTTCTTTAGCAATGGGGTTCCAGTAGATTACCATGTTGCCAGGGACACCCCTGCCAGCTGCTACCCTTGCAACTCCCACCGTAAGGTGCAATGGCAATCCTAAAAGAAGTCAATATGACTCAAGCGCTATTATCTTCTGCTAATTTCTTCCTCTGGTTTGAGGAGGACAGAAAATTCAGAGGGGCCCAGCTGGCTCCCCTGTAGTGCCCCCTCCCACCATGACACTCTGGATCTTCAGCATTTAGCAATGGGATAAAGTATAACATACTAATTTAGGAAGACCAGGGGGCAAATTCTCTGCTGCCATAACTCCACTGACTTCAATGTCAGCAGAGAATTTGGCCCCAGGTTTGCTAAGATGGCTTAGTGTGATCTAGTAGTTATACTTCCCACTGCAGAGTTATCATCTTGTGAAGAGATCATTTTAAAGCACTCTGATCCTTTGAGCTCTCTGGATTTTATATTTCTAGGACTTAGTATGTGGGTTAGTTACCATGCAACTATAATTTCTGTTTGTTTTGGAAATGTGGGGTTTCTTTTCTCAGTGCCTGGATTGTGTAAAATTGCCAAATACAATAAAACTAATTTAAAACAATAAACGAAAGATTATCCCCAGCACATGATTCTCCTTTGTGTGCTTGAAATTAATGATTTCTTTCTCTGTGCCTGTTACTTTTTGGTAGGGTGCAAGTTTAAGAAAGGAAGCAGTTTCAGACAAAACAAGGTATGCACCCCACTCTATTACATAAAATATACACGTGTATTTGAAAAAGAAACCTTAGAAAATAAAGGACCACAGGTTAGCCAAATCTCACCTACCTTCACCTCATTTCCCTGAGATGACTCTGAATTTGTGGGGCCAGTTTCCTATTAGTCCATCATCTTATAAATGTTGACTGGTACATTCAGAAATGGTGCATTAGCATTGTCCAAAAAGTGTATTAATTGCTGAGTTGTTGCCTCTCAAGTTAGCATACCTCACTGCAAGATAGTGCTCCCTGTATTGTTGATACCCAAGATACAGCCAGCCTGTCAGTAAGATAGATAACATATCTTCTCCACCCACACCCAGACTCCTATGTTTGCCACTCTATCCATTAAGACTCAGATCTGCAAAAGTATTTAGATGCCTAACTCCCATTGACTTTAATGGAAGTTAGTGTCTAAATATCCTTGAGGATCTGGGCATAAGAGTTCAGTTTTCAAACTTGGTTGTCTTTGTCTCACTATGTGTCAGGCACCTAAATTGCTTCAGTGAACCTTGACATCAGTGTAACATGGGGTTGCCTAGCACTTCAGAAAATCTAGGAGCCAGATTCTTGGCCTGTGTAAATCAACATAACTATTGATGTCAATGGAGCTGTGCTGATTAACACCCGCTGAGAATCTGACCCCAAATATTCAAATTTTTACCTACATATCTGCTTTAGCTACCTAAGGTATCTAAATATAGGCAACTCTGTTTGCAGTTTGGGCCCTAAATGAGTTTTGTGCTCATCTCCATAAGTGAAACACATCCACTAGGAAGATTTCATATGTTATCAAGTCTGATTTTCATTTAATCAACAAGTAGCTTGGCAACTGCCTTGCCTTATATTAACTGTGAGATCTGAAGTGGGCACTTCAGCGCACCTCTTGAAATTATAATGGAAAACAAATCCCAGATGAGAACAGCAGAATAGTTTGCTTTGTGCTCCCACAGCAAAGAAGAATGAAGAGCAAAGAAGAGCTGAAGATTAATGTATTGAAAGAGAGAGTGGCTGAAGGCAATAAAGACAATGTAAAACTGTAAACATTGCACATCCTTCCATCAAAATACTTTGGACGGCAAAGCTATTCAAGGCAGCAATTTGAATTTGTAAACTTACAGCCTTTTAATGATCTCATCTGATTCCAACCACTGCCTGAAATTTGATTGGATGCCCCTTAACATTCCTTTCTATGGCAGGCCTGCAAACAAATGTTCTTGTTCTCTTTAAGGCTACAAGGACAGTCATGAATGAATTTTTGTATAAGGGCTTTTGTCATTGCAGGTGTTCAAGTAGCCCTGTTTTGCTCAGGTGTTTACATAATATGCATTTTTAATAGCTTTCTGCTCCAAATTCTGCTCTTAGACATCAGTGATGAAGTTCCTTTGTGCAGTGTTGGAATGGGCACTTGGCGTAGATTCACAGCCCCATGACGGAATGGTCTGCATTGCTAGGGCTGGGATCGAAACCCAAGCTCTCCAACATGTGTGCTACTGTGAGTGCATGCTGCTCCTTTTGGGGAATAGCAGCAAGGTGAGTCCCACTGAACGTCCCCCCCCACCCTGCCTTCCCACTTCTTCTTGCCATTGCATGGAGCACAAACAGGGTCACACACATGGCTGGTACCCCCTTTCCCCCCATCAGTACAGTTACAAACAATAAGGGCAGGATTTTGCTCAGTGTTCTGTATATAGGTATTGCATGCCACCAAAACGTGGCCATGTATGGGATGGAAGCACAAGCAGTGTTAACAGCACCCTGTAGCATAAGAGGACAGGAAGTGAAAAACATCACTATCTCCACTTGAAACTTCAAGGGGGAAAATATGTGAGTAGAATTTGAAACCTGCAGGCAGTCAACACAGTCCCAAAAGTAGCTGAGGAGGGCAATAGGTAGGTTCCACTGAGTCAGTGAATCACTGCTATTGAGCTCTCAGCAGAATTTGAAGCTGCCATTGGCAGAAGCACTGAAATTGGAAATACTGCCTGGCCTATGTCAGAGGTGAATCTCTTGCAGCAGCCTCCAGAGACTGAGATAAGTGACATTTGCTCCTCCCTGTACCAGCAGGGGTGAATCTGGCCCATACATTTCAGAAAGATGTATTAGTGATTCTAAACCTGTCTCCTTTCCGGCTGGCACTTCTAAATTTCAGGAGTGGGACTGTGTTTTATTTTATTTATCTAGGACTCAGTGACTCAGACAATGAGCCCACAGAGGGCAAGAAGGGTGAAGGAAGAAATCCTCTGCACCTTTATATCGACTACCTGACTTTGGCTGTGTAGGAATAAGCAAGGCTTTGTGCCTACTCAGTAGAGCTGATGGTAGGAATTTTGCAAATAAATGTTTTTCTATGGGGAAATGCATTTTTTGTAAAAGCAACACTTTTTGCAGGAAAGAGCTTGTTTCAATGAATTTCCCATTTTGGAAACAAAAAAAAGCTTTGAAATTGTTGAAATGTCCTATGTCAACATTTTTGAAACAGAAAGTTCTTTTTTTTTGTCCAAGACCCTTTTTGTTCAAAAATGTGTTAATTTAAAATAAAACATGTCAAAACAATAAAAATCAAAATGCCAAAATCAAAAGAGAACATTTCAAAGTAAAATGTTTTGACTGACCCCCCCCCCCCCAACTGAACTTTTTATTGGATTTTCAGTTCACCTCAATTTGAGATTTTGACTTTTCATCCCAATTCAGGATGGAAAAAGTATTTTGAAATCTATTTTTATCCCAGGGCAGAATTGTTTCATGCCAAGTTCTACTGCTCCTTTTCCCCCGTAGAGCTGGTGAGTGCAGAATAAGTGGGTTTGGGCTTTACCCTTCTTAACCACTGGCTAGAGTAGCTGAGTTAGTGTGGGAGAAGGGAATAATTTTACTGCTGCCACATATCAGCAGTAAATTACTCCACCTCTTCCCCCAGACATGAGGAAAGAAGAAGTGGGGGAGGAATTATACCTCAGAAGTATATCTGTCCCAGTGCTGTTTGTACAGTGTACAGGGCAATGAGGTTCTTAAGCACTATCTCAGCAGAAATAATGACAAATAATAACTTACTGTGGGGTGGTGCAGTGCGCAAGGGGTCACAAGACAGCCCTTAGTGATGACAACGTTGATCATTGAAGTATTTTATTTATCCACGGAGCAGGTATACGTTAGTCAGGAGCAGTGTAAACTTTTCTACACTGTCCCAGCAATACATTTTCCCCCTAACCTAGATGGATAATTTCAAGGTAAGAAGGTATTTCAGTCTCCATGCCCATTTAGGCCCTGATCCAAGTTCCTTTGGAGTGGATGGAAAAGCTCTCATCAACTATGTTGGGCTTTGGAGTATATCCTAAAGTCTTGGTATCTCTGTTGAGACTGCCATCAAAAGCTACCAGTTGTTCTGTTTTTTTACAATATGAACAGATGTCTGCTGAGTATTGGACTGCAAACACCAAACTCATCTAGCATAGACTTCCAGACAATCAACAAATAGAATTAATAACATCCATTTACTATCCTGGGCTGGATTCAAGTTGGCAACTGAGAAGTGAAAGGTTTTCCCATTTTTCCTCCAGGGCCACCAATCCGCCTCCCTTTCACCACATGTTCGTTATAAAAATAATTACTTTCTAAGTTCATAGCTATTAAATTTCTTCTTTCTGCCCCACACACTTACTAGATTTAAATACAGTATCTTTCTATTTCATTTAGGACATTCAGCACACAACAACTCTTCTTTATTGCCCTTCCTTTTCCACACACTTGGTTGATGGGACATTTACTTTGGGCTTGATAATTGGGCAAGCAGCTCCCAGCTCTGGAGCCAATCTGTTTGTCAGCCAGCTGGAGTAGTTACAAGAATATTGAAATATGCACCATCCCCTAGGAGGCTGACAGCTGCTTTCAGAATTGGCTCATTTTCTCCTCGTGCTTTGCTGGCCTGTAGCCTTCTACTTGAAGTCCATTCCTTCATCTTCTAAGTTGGCAATTACCTCTTGATTTTATGGTGATAATATCTGAGTAAAGTTGCTGTTCTAACCTTACACTAAATATATAAGTGTTCTAAGAACTGATTTGACTATAATGCTTACATTTATCCCTATGAAACCTTCAGTGAATCAACAATGTGACTTTCATGCAAGATAATATACAAAAGATTATTTTAAAACAGTGTTAAGAGCTGGAGGAAAATCCATAAATGCAAGAAAACTTATTTGAAGTTTCTCACTTGACTTTTGACTCTTGCCATTTTACCTAGGCACAGTGGTAGAGAGAGCGCATAAGTTAACAGACCTCTCTAATGGGTAAATATAAGGGTGTTACTTAGAAGGTTACTTTAATCCCAACACTTCCAGCTTTGCAATGATTTCAGTAAAATTCTTAGGGTATGTCTATGCTTAAAATGCTGCAGCAGCACAGCTGTAGTGCTTCAGTGTAGCCCAGGGTAATCAATAGGCAGACTGCGGGTCAAATCCGGAACACCAGATGCTTTTGAACGGACCCCAAAATCTTTTTATTTACTTATTATCATCATTGTTGTTGTTGGGTTTTTGTTTTTTTTCCCTCTGGAGTCTGGACCTTGGCTATACCTTGACCAAGAAATTTGGACTTTGTCAAAAAATAATTGACTACCTCTGATGTGGACACTCACTACAGTGACAGCAGGGGTTCTCCCATCACTGTGGTTAATCCACCTTCCTGAGAGGCGGTAGCTAGGTCAACGGAAGAATTCTTCCTATCTACACCAGAGGTTAGATCTGCATAGCTACATCACTTAGGGGGGTGGATTTTTCACAACCCTGAGAGACATAACTCTGCTGATATAAGTTTTCAGTGTAGACCAGCTGTAACTATAACAGAGCAACCTTCCTAGCATGGATGCAGTTATATCAGTATAAATGCCACCCACCCGCATCAAAGAGTGGGGGAACTTGATGGGATGAGCAGTGGAAGGGGGACAGTTCCAGTGACACTTACCAAGGGACAGTAGGTAACTTCTCTGCCATCCATTGGCAAACCGGGGGAGCAGGGTGCTGATTGGTGAGCATTCCTCAGCTCACAGGGTTTAGTCCAGTGCTGGGGCCATGTGGACCCTCTTTTGGCTCTGTTCCAGCAGCCGGCCCTACCCAAGCTAGGAATGGAAACCTGGCCTGATGGATGATGCAGGGCTAGCCAATCACCTGTTTAGGGGGTAGGGTGACCAGATGTCCCGATTTTATAGGGACAGTCTCAATTTTGGGGTCTTTTTCTTATATAGGCTCCTATTACTCCCCACCCCCTGCCCGATTTTTCACATTTGCTGTCGGGTCACCCTATTAGGGGGCCAGGAAGGAATTTTTTCTCCATGAGCCAATTGGCAGAGATCCAGAGGTTTTCTGGTCTTCCTCACAACACTTTCAAGCCACAGTGAGTTGAGTAGGAATACGCTTAGTACCTAACTGAGGTACTGGGATAGAGCTGTTTATTCGTTGCAGAGAGAAAGAATGAACAGTTCCCAGATGTCAAAGGCCTGGGATTTTGTTCCTTGGCCTTGGGCTCATGTGATCTTGTGGCCTTCGCAGGCCAAGGACGGACCTTGTGGCCCTAGGAGGTCGAAATCCCCACCCTGCTGCAACCTCTGATGCTCTTGCGGCAGGGAAGGTGCTGGGACTCAGAAAGAGCTGAGTCCGGGGGGCGGTAGGCTGAGTTGAGCCTATCCCAAATCATGGGTTATGTGGAAAGGATCCCTGTAACCCTGGCACCAGTTATGGGTTATATGGTTAGGAGTCCTGTAACCCCCACACTACAACCTATTAAATGCCTGGGATAGGAGAGTATGGGTGATGGGCAGGTAGCACCCTTTCCTGTGTTAAAATTCAATAAACGTTGCAGCCTGCCACTTAATTCCATGTATGTGTCTGTCCTCATTTTGCCACTGGTTGCACATCAAAGATTCTTATACCAGTATATCTTGTTTCTATACAAGAAAGGGAATAAGCTATACTGGTATAAGGCACCTTAATATTGCTATAGCTACATCCACAGTAGGGGTTTTACTGGTATAACTCTTTCCATAAAAAAAGTCACTCCCCTAATGGAAATTGTCATACTGATACAAAAATTGTTTAGAGAACAGGCCTTAGGTACTGCTCCAAAGGAGTTGCTCAGTAGGGTAACCAGTGTAAATGAGAGCAGACTGTCACACTGTGTACTAGAGTTGTCTGAAGAATAGGAAAATTATTTCATGAAACATTTCCAAAGATTGACGTTGTTTTCAATGTAAACTCTTTGAAAGGGACTCATTTTCTTGTGCGAGTGAAGGGGGCATTTTTTTTGCAAATTTATTTTCTGACTTTGTTTCAGATTTTTCATTGAAAATATTATTAAAAAATTTTTGATGAAAATGTTGAAAAAAGAGAAACTTTTTTTTGTTTTTCTTTTTAAATAACAGATGCATTTCAAACCCTTAAGAATGGACACAGCTTTTGATTTTTTTTCACTAAAATTGGTTTTCATTTTTTGATCAGGTTAGCCCCTACCATGAGGCTGTAACTATTTGCTACAATCAAGCCCTTTGTGTTCAGTAGTCTTTGCTCCCCCCCCCCCCCCCCCCCCCCNAGCATAGTAGCGAGAACCAGGAACTCCCCGAGAGTGAATTCCTAAATGAGATTGGAATAGTTTGAGGAAGGGAGACCACCTCATTTTGCAGCAATTAACTATAGAGGAGTTTTTAATGCACTTCTTTTTCCAAGAAGAATCTTACTCTGTGTTCCAATGAGACAAATAAAAGGTTACTCCTTTATTTAAATCTCCCCTCATTAATATTGTCATAATGTGACTACTCTATCTAATTGTGACTCTAACCCTGTCTCCACCTCTTGTCTTGGACAAATCACTGAGGCTATGTCTACACTAGCAATTTTGTAGGTAAAACTTTTGTCAGCCAGGGGTGTGAAAAAAACACACTCTGACTGACATAAGTTTCACGGACAGAAGCGCCGGTATGCACGGTGCTATATCGGCAGGAGACGCTCTCCCACCGACCTAGCTTCCACCACTCATTGGGGGTGGTTTACTTATGCCAACAGGAGAGCTCTGCAGCAATATAGCTGTGCCACTGTAAGGTCTGTAGTGTAGACTTAGCCTTAGACTTTCTTCTTCAGATTCCCACTCCATAAAATGGGGATAACCATATTTATGTTTAAACTAATGATTACTTAGACTGCCACATTGGTTATGGATATTGGATGAGATCTTCAGCTAGTATAAATGGACACAACTAGAGCTGCGTGGAGAGCAGAAATTCCCTTTCACAAAGGGTTTTTAGATTTTGAAATTTGGCTTTCTTCCTATTTGGAACAAAACCTGAAAATTTCAAAATGCTCATGAAGGAAAATTCCTAAATTGTTTTTCATTTCAGATTAACTGAAATGTTTTGTTTGGATTTTGATTATAACATAATATACTGTATATAAAATTAAGACATTTCACTACAAAATGTTGTTTCAAAACAAAAAATTGAAACATATTGTTCCGAAAATGTCAAAACTAAATATTTTGACATTGTCAGAACATTTTTTTTCCTGGTTTTTCTCTGAAACAAAATTTTGGTGAAATGGCTATGATTTCACAAATCGTTTCAATTTTGATGAAACTGCATTCTCATATGGAAAATGGTCCAATCAAACTTATTTCAACCAATTCTTGATGTAACTAGACATTGCCTTAAATAGATGTGTACCTATTTACATAAGCTGAGGATCATTATTGGAACTATTTCAACTAGTAACATTGGTGCTTCTATTTTTAGTTGCTTCTTCATACACATAAATTCAGGTTTCCTATAAAGACGGCAACAAGAAAGATCCTTCTATATGTGAAGGGTTCATGTATGGGCCCCAATTTACGTATATAAAGAGTACCTATTGTCACAGTTCATGGCTAGCTGCACCCTTGACTCTTTCCCCAATCTATCTGAGTGCACCCTTTGAAGTCTGAGGCTTCTTGCCTTTACCTGTCCTGGGGTGAAATCCCAAAATTCTCCCACTCTCAGACTGGCTACCAGGCTACAGCACCCTATGTACCAGCTGTGATTACTCAGCAGGCCTGGCTGGTTTTGTCCACCTGCAAGACTTCCTTTCAGGAGCTGTGACCAGTAGGTGAGCACAGTGACTGAAAACAGCCTTCTTAAACAAAGTATTGTTTAATCTTAAGTGTGGTAGCACGATTTAACAAGAGAAACACATTAAAATAACAAAACATCTACATGCATATCTGTCTTACTAAAGGTCTTTCCATCTTCTCAGATACTCTAGCCTCTGGGGTCTGGCACACCTTAGCCCAAAGTCCCTGTTTCCCTCCCTTCAGGAAGTATCTATCTTTAAGTCCCCCTTTCAATCTCACCCATTTTTGCGGGGGGGGGGTGGGGGGGAGAAATGTAGTCCTGGGGAAGCCTGGTATATCACAGTTAATAGTCCTAGGTGTTTGCCAAGGAGCTTGTTCTCTAGGCTATTGTCAAAATTCCACACTGATTTACTTTGTGCAATGCTGGTGATGTCAGTGTGGTTGCATAGATTATAAATCAGTACAGAAGTTGCCACATAGCATGTTATATAGGCAACTATTTAGAGATTTTACCAGGGCAACAATGTCTGAAATGTTGTCATTCTTAATGACAATACATGTGGCTTTAAGATATCTAGAGGGGATAAAATGGAGTCTTAGAGGCATTTTAACTGGAAACATGTACCAAATCTGTACCAACAATTTCTTGTATTTTAACCTTGGAAATTGGAAAGTGTAATTTTATAGCCAGCAATAATTCACAATAGAAAGTGATTCCCTGGCTAGCCAAACTTGCAGTAGTATGCCCTTGCTGAGACTGTAATTATAATGTATGTAATACATACAGTATATCAGTTAAAAAGCTATGGAAAGTGCTGCTCCGTTTAAGGAGCAATGGAAACATCTATAATTCTTCTGAAATGTCCTGGAATTTGTCATTTTACCTGAAGCCCTTTACACTATTGTATTTTGAGTCTGAATAAATTTAGCATCACTGGTATTTCATTTTCTCTTCTCTTGATCTTTATTTTACAATCAGACAGAAAAATATTGTATAGAGACCACTCAAGCTTTTTTAAACCAGGAGGCCTGTTTCCCTAATATGGGATGTTAGGCCCAATCTACTAGTCTTTTCCTTTGTGAGCCTCCTTTTGCTTCACATATTTCTCTTTACTTTCCTCTCTGTGCCACATTGTTTCCCCTTTGAGTAGGGGATCATAAGGATGGCACTGTCTCCTCTCAGGCTGAATCTAATGCTGTGTAGTTCATCATTCAAAGCAGCAAACGAGTGAGTTGCCAACAATTCTCTGTTCTGAAAAGCAGCATGGTGACATTTACATTGTGCCTTTCATCTAAATAATGTGCAAACTACTAGACAGTCACCACTATTAAAGAATATCCTTCCAAAGGCGTGTGCCATCTAACAGCACACCAGACTGACTCAGATGGATGAATGGTACCTACTCAGAGCTTCACAACTCTGGAGGAGACCTTGTTCTAGAACTAACCTTCTTTCTGAGCCCCTGTACATATTCAATCACCAGTTCCCCCTCTGCCTTAGTGCCACCCTTTCAGTAGCCTATGATGAGATCCAGGGGTTTCTCACCTTTCTCCCATGCAGGAGATCAAATGGGGCAAATCCTGTGGATTCTTGGGGAACCTCCATATGAGCAAATAACAGATCAGATAACATTTCATCCCAATCACTTGTCCTCTTTTTTGCATACATTTCCAGCATAGATTTCAGTGCCCCATTGAACCTTTTAGTTAAAGCATTTGTCCCTGGGTGATATGGGGCGGCCTTCAGGTATTCTACCCCACACATCCGCCATCATTCACTGAAAGTTGGGACATGAAATTTGACCCATGATCTGATAAGATCTCCTTAGGAAAACCGGCTTGATTAAAAATAATGAATAGAGCTTTTGCCACTGTGTCAGCCTCTATATTGGACAGAACAACTGCCTCTGTATATCTAGCAGCATAGTCCACTACTACCAAAATAAAATTATTTCCCTTCTGGGTAGCCAGGACATAGAGCCAACAATATCCATAGCCACCTTAAAAAAATGCCTCTTTGTTCACAGGTAGTAGGTGAAGCAGAGCTTTTGGGGGCCCTATAGGCTTCTTCCATTTCTGACATAAGTCACGAGAGTTGCAGTATTTCTTCATCTCATTTGGAATATTTGGCCAGTAAAACTTCCTTTTTAATCTCTCATATGTCCTCTCTGACCCCAAGTGACCTGCTGAAGGACAGTCGTGGACTAACAACATTAATTCCCCATGATGCTTAGCAGGCACAATCAATTGCTGGTAAGACTTCTCAGGACTTCTATTCTTCCCCACAGGACTATCCTTGCACATTCCTCCTTTAACTTCAAAAAACCTTCCCCTGTCTTCCTTTGAAGGTGATTTCTCTTATGTTCTCTGGGAAGGTGTCTGCTCTTCATTCTGCTGCAAAGTCGTGGCATTGTCCAGCACTAAGAGTTGCCTTAGGGAATGGGAGGTGGTTCCTCCCCTTGCATTCCTGGAGACAAACTTCCTTGCTCTGCTGAACCAGAGCTGGAGAGGTCCTCGCGCCACTCAGCTGTATCACTTTTCTCGCAGTCCCATTCTGAAACCAAACAGCCATATTCATTTTTATCATGAGTCACTATATTAACACCTTTGGACATAGTCAATATATCATTACCAATTAACACCTCTGTTGGAATGCTATCCCCTACCCCAACCTTTATATGGAGCTCTTAGACTTTACCACACTAGATGGACTTTCACTAAAGGCACAGTGGTTTCTAATTTCCTCAATGCCCAACATTTTATATTTCCCCCCGGGAGCATGTAAGTTTCCCTAACCACGCCTTCTCTGACAGAGAAATCTGGGGGCCAATGTCTCTCCAACTTTAGCATACCTTGCCATTCATCTTGGTAATTTTAATAAACTCTTTATCAACCTCCAATGGTTCAGATCTTACAAAATTCACTAGGGTCCCCTAAGGCACCTCTGTGGGTTCTGTGTTTAAGTTGCAGCTTTAATCTGGTCTGGACGTGAACTTGTATTCTCCTTGTTTAGGGCAATCTTGTTTTTCATGTGTTTAGTGGAGCCACATGAGACATGAGACTGTCCTCCAGTGCTAGAGGTCTGTGAGGTGAGGTGCTGGAGCTAAAATGGGGTAACAAGAAGCTGTTAGCTATCTCAGACAAACTTCTCAGGCATCTGCAAGACTTTACTGTTCCTTGTAGGTAACAGTGCACCCCAGTCCCTGAGCCCCTTTGAAGAGCATGCTGTTGTGGTATCCAGCCTCTGTTACTAAACACAAAGTAATTTCCAAATCCGCTGCTTCCAAAGACACAGTGTGCGTACCAGCTTACTTGATTCAACTAAGAATTCACACGTATGATAAAACAAAGATAAGTTTATTAACAAACACAGAGATTCAAGTGATACTGAGTAAGGATAGTAGAAACAGGTAGGGTTACAAATATAACAAAAGTATAAAACCCTGATAAGAGACTAAGCTTACTTTAGTGGGCTAAAAACTTTGTCTAGCGTAAGTTTCTCACCTAAAGCAACTTCTCAGCATCACCAGCCCCCAGGGCCAGGATCCAACATTTATTAATACAAGTAGCGCTGTCCTTTTTGCTCCTCCCATGATGGTTAACCACAGTGTCTTTTTTCACCATTTCATATAGTCCAGTAACCTTTGAAAAGTGTTCTTGCTTGCTGGTTCCCCAGAGTACTAGAGCCATGTCCCTTTTCTCATTCTCTTGTTAATTTGCTTTTCCTGTTGACTTGTGATGCAAATGTTATTCCCATTGTTTTTGGCTTATCCTACTCCCTTTACATCCAAGACCTAGGAGGGCAAGCAAATCAAGCTTCCTTTGTGTGGAATGTTGTTTACCAACCTTTCCCGGTTACATGCTTTGAATACATCTTTAGTACATACCTACAACTTCTTGAATAACACCTCTACATGCACCTCACAATGATTATGATGACCAGTAAGATATAAGCTCTTACTTGATACCTTACATGACATTCTTTATATATAAATAGTATGACAGAAATGTGAAAGGTGTAGTGAGTTTGTCAGGCCTGATAGGAGTTGCCATCACGTCAGTGAATCCTTTGCCAGTTGGAACTACAAGGGCTCATAGGATCATACATACTCAGTCACATTTTCTTGATGCACCTTCAGTTTTCCTTAGAGATTTCTTATCCAAATATTAACCAGCTTTATTCCTGCTTAATGTGTGAAGTCTGATAAGATACAAGTAGAGGTTCATAGGCAGAGCTTAAGGAGACAAGGGACCATTATATCATCCAGTCTGACCTCCTGTATCACACAGACCATTCAATTTGACCAAGTTAGCCCTGTATTGAACCCAATAACTTATGTTTCACTGATGAATATCTTCCAGAAAGGGATCCAGTCTTAATCTGAAGACATCAAGAAAAAAGATGGAGAATCCACCACTTCCCTTGGTAGTTTGTTCCAGTGGTTAGTCACCCTCACTGTTAAAAATTTGTACCTAATTTAGAATTTGAATTTGTCTGTCCTCAGCATCGATCCGTCGGTTCTTGTTATGTCTTTCTCCACTAAAGAGCCCCATATTACCCAGTATTTTCTCCCCAAGAAGGTATTTATACATTGTAATCAAATCACCTCTCAATCTTCTTTTTGATAAGCTAAACGGATTGAGCTTTTTAAGTTTCTCACTGGAAGGCATTTTTCTCCAGACCTCTAATCCTCTTTGTGGCTCTTTTCTGAACCCTCTCCAATATTTTAACATCTTTTTTTAAATGTGGGCATGAGACCTGTACACAATATTCCAGCGTCAGTCTCACTAATGCCATAAACAGAGGTAAGATCACTACTCCTAGTCACTATTCCCCTGTGTAGACTCCCAAGCATCACTTTAGCCCTTATTGCTATCGCATTGCACTGGGAGCTTGTCCATTATGACCCCTACTTTATTTTCAGTGATACTATCTGCTTTCCAGGATACAATCCTCTATTCTATAGGTATGATCTGATTTCCTTGTTCCTACATGGGTATGACTTTGAATTTGGCTGTATTAAAATACATTGTGTTTGAACAGGCCCAGCTTACCAAGTGATGCAGATTGCTCTGTATGACTGCCCTGTCCTCATGATTAACCACGCAAGAGCCCTGGGCCTCACTTCCATTTTGTCTTATTTTCATAAAACTCATGATTCTGGGTTTCAGATGGCTACCAGCAGAGGTCAAGAAGGGAATTTTTCCACCCAGTGTATTCTGGGAGGGTTTTTTTTTTAAATCTCCTTCCACTGAAGCATCAGGGATGGCAACAGCTGGAGATGCGACATTGGGCAGGTTGGGCCCAAGACTCTGAGGTGGTTCTGAGCATTCGGTCTCTCGGGTGTTTGGTTGGTTGGCTCTTGCTTACATGTTCAGGGTTTAACTCATCACCCTATGTGGGGTCAGAAAGGAATTTCCCCCCAGGTCAGATTGGCAGTGACCTTGGAGATTTTTTGCCTTCCTCTGCAGTGTGTGAGTGCAGGTGACTTGCCAGGATTATCTGGGTATATGTCACTTAATCATTTCTGCGATTGCGAGGGCTTTGACCACTGTTGTTCCTCAGGCACTCCTATTCTCTACCTGTGGCACATAATGGTCTAGTCTCCTGTGCCCTGCAATACTGTGGTCTAATTTTGGCTGTTGTGTTTACTGTGCAGATGCTGGTTGGTGTTCATGGCCTGTGCTATACAGGAGGTCAAACTACACAATCTGGTGGTCCCTTCTGGCCTTAAACTCTATGACACTCTGCCAGTCTTTGGATGTCATCCACAAATTTCATCAGCAATGATTTTATATTTACTTCCAAATCACTGATGAAAATATTGAATAGTGTGAGACCTACTACCAATCTGTGCAGAATCCCTCTAGAAACGCCTCCTGAAATAATGTCCGCCAAGTTGCCCACATCTTGTGTAACTCCTACATCTCACACCCTAACCACTGGACAATGTTTCCCGTCTGCCATGTTGTAGTTTTCTTTGAATAAACAACGGACAACAAGTTTCCAGATCTGTCGATCCAGTACCTCTCGGCAGCCCTCAATTTTTTTTTTTTTTAAAGATTTGAAAAATGAAAATGTCTGTAAATCACCCTCTCTTCCAACTCTACTGTACATGAATATATCTGTTTCTAAATCTTAACAACAAATACAGTACTGGGCAGACCTAGAATGAAACCTGAGCTGAAATAAATAAGGATTATTATTTTTTTAAAATAATGCCAGAATAATCTACTAAAGTGTTATCAGTCTAGAATTACAGTAAGCTTACATTAATCTAAATTCCCATCTTCATCTTTCATTGCTGTAATTGGGTCATTTGCTTAAGCCTTCTAACCTAATTACTAAACTGCATTGTGCTCGCTAGTGCCATTTGTTACCCCCAAAAATAGTTTTCCTGCTTGAGTTGGAAAATTCTCAAACTATTTGGTTGGCCCCTACATGTTCCTAATTCTCACAAGATTAGGCCAACATAGAACATCTTTGTTTTGCAGTTGTTAGGGCTCTAAAGCAGTTGTTGGGTCTCTGTATGCTGAACATTTCTCACCACTTAACTCAGATCTGAATTTTTGGAACTGAAGAGGATGTAGCTCATTGATGAAAATTTTAAAGACAGAGGAAGTCTCTATGGGAAAGTTTTCATGAGATGAAAGTGTTGTGAATTATCTATAGTATTTGCATCAAAGCTGGTCAGAGGGGAAAACAATCCTGCAGAAAATTTCAACTTTTGTGTGAAAAATTGAAAACCAAAATATTTTGATTGGGAAACTATGGCGCATCATCACAGTGGTAGTTTGGGTGCCTTGTTATCCCATTCTCCTCCATAGGCTGGGTCCTGAGTCAGAATACCTTTCCCACAATGCACTACTGTCTTTGCTCTTCATGAGCTACTGTGGTACAACATGGAAGATACATTCCAGTTTGGTCAACATTTTCATCTAGTCAAAAACAATTTTCTTTGGAAAACAGCATCAGTAGGAAATTTTTGACCAGCCCTAATGTGCATCCCAAAAGGGGAATTTGTACATGTGTATTTGTATTTGGGTGTGCAATGTTTTAAAAAATTATAAGTAATTCTAGATACCTCAATTCTTGGACACCTAACTAGAGTTTATTTAAAGGAGCCTGATTTTAAGAGGTCATGTGTTCTGCACTGTCTGAAAATCAGGCCTTTTAAGACTTCTAAAGTTGAATATTCCATAATGGAGACGCCCAAAATCATTAGTCACTTTTCAAATCTTGGCTGTATAGGTAGATGGATACTATAAATAGAATGGTTGAGTCAAGGCATATGCTTATTTGTGTAGTCAAAGGCTAAGCAGATAGTAATGAGTTTCAGAAATAAATAATTTACATGAGAAAGATATGATCTAACTCACAAGCAGGCAAAAATAATGGTTAAAAAGTATAACTATGGTGATATTATTTCGTTCGGCAATTCAAGACTATTTAGGGATAAGGAACCCAGTTTGGGTAAAATGGAAAGCAATTCAATCCTTCATCCAAAATGTGAACGAAACCCCAATTAGAAAATAATGTTTTTGAGGTTTGAAAATATTTGACAACTCTTTTCAAAGTTATTTTTTCACTTTTGCACATTCCTGCCCAGGCTACTTGTAAATAGGGCACTGGACTGAGAGTCAGGAGAACCTGGTTTTATTCCCGTCTCTGACACTGGTCTATTGTGTGAGCTTGGGCAGGTCATTTCACCTCTTTATGCTTCTGTTTCCCTATCCAGTGTTTGTCTTGACTAGTTATGCTTTAAGCTCTTTGCAGCAGGGACTGATTCTTACTGTGTGTTTGTACAGCGCCTGCCACAGTGGGACCCTGATCTCTGTTGAGGCCTCAGAGTGATTTTATAATGCATATAAATATTATTAATAATAAATCCTGGCCTGGAAGAGGAAAGGCTGCTCTCAAACTATTTCTGTCCCATTCCTGATATATTATAGATCTATTGAAAATATCAGTGCCCAGTCAAGTTTCACAGATCCTAGAAATTTGGATTAGCATCCAGATTTTTAAGTACTTAGCAAATTCCCTTGCTTTGCCTTTTTTCAGAATAGCCCTTTACATGAAACAATCTCTTTCTTCTGATTCCTCCTCTCCTTCAAATCACACCCCAGGCTTAGTCTACACCTAAACATAGGTTGAAATAGCTACATTCCTCATGGCTGTGAAAAATTTCACACCTTGTGCATTATAGTTAGGTCAACTTAACCCTGCCCCCCACAGACACCTCCAACTAAGGAAGAGATCACTCAAACCATCAAATCCTTAAAAAAATGGGAAAGCTCCCAAGGATAACTTGAATGCAGAATTGTTCAAGATAAATCCTAAGTTAGCAGCATCTATCCTGGCCCCGCTATTTACATCAGTGTGGGAAAGGGGAAAAGTACCAGATGAATGGACCAATGGGGTTATAGTGAAGATACCAAAGAAAGGAACTCTCAGTGATTGTAATAACTGGTGTGGTATCACACTTTTATCTGTGCCAAGCAAAGTATTGTGTAAGATCAGAGTCCAGCGTATATCAGAGGCAGTCAATAGCGTTCTCAGAAAAGAGCAAGCAGGTTTTCGGAAAGGACGTGGATCTTCACTCTACAAAACATAATAGAACAATGCTTAGAATGGCAACGGCAACTCTACATAAACTTCTGTGACGGGGCAAGGCCAGATGGCTATTGTAAAGTAGTGGGAGACAGATATATTAGCCACAGGCTAAACAAATCCCTGTTACCAGGATAAGTAAATGGCAGCAGCTCCAGGTCAATTAAGACACCTGGCGCCAATTAAGATTTTTCCAGAAGGCAGGGAAGACAGCTAGGTTGATTGGAACACCTGAAGCCAATCAGTGGCTGGCTGAAATTAGTTAAAAGCCTCCTAGTTAGTCAGGTGGGCATGTGTTTCAGGAGCTGTAGGAGGAAGCTGTGCTGTTGGAGAAACTGAGCAGTACAAACCATATCAGGCACAAGGAAGGAGGCCCTGAGGTAAGGGTGAAGGAGATACTGAGGAAGTGGGGGCTGCTGTGGGGAAGTGGCCCACGGAAGTGTACGCATCCTGTTTTCAAAAAGTCAGCTACCATAGCTGATACTATTAGGGTCCCTGGGCTGGAGCTTGGAGTAGAGGGCGGGCCCGGGCTCCCGCCTTTTTCCCTTCCCTCCCTTCCCCCCAATCAATCACTGAGACTGGGAGACAACAGAGACTGTGCGAGGGAGGGTTGTTTCTCCTCACCTCCCTTGCTGGTTTATGATGAAAATGGCTCAGTAGGCTGTGACCCTTGCCTCTAGAGAGATAAGGGCTACATGGAGGATCACAATGAGCCTCTGAGGCTAGCGAAATCTGCCAGGAAGCGCGGGACCCATGGAGACAAGGTCAGAGCTTTGTCACACTTCATAGACTTTGTGAAGGCTTTTGATATCATTCACAGGACCAGCCTATGGCACATTCTGCAGGCATATAGAATCTCTCTCCATATAATCAACCTCATCAAAAGCTTTTATTTCAACTTTACATGCAGCGTTGATTACAGTGAGCTCAGTTTTGAAGTCAAAACAGGAGTACGTCAGGGATCCTCTTCAACATTGCCATTGACTGGGTAATGCAGCGTACAACAGAAGACATGCCAAGAGGCATTAAATGGACACCCTTCTCATTCCTTGAAGACCTGGACTTCGCAGATTATCTCACTCTCCTATCACATACCCAACACCATATACAAGAAAAAACAACTCGACTCAACGCATTCAGCCACCAAATTGGACTGGAAATCAGCTGCAATAAGACGTATATCATGACCTCTAATATTGTCTCACCATCACCAGTACGGATAGAGGATTATGTTCTCACCAATGTAGAAACATTCACATACTTGGGCAGCATCATCATCCAGGACGGTGGAACAAGCCAGGACATCCAGAACCAAATCAATAAAGCCAGGAACACCTTCAGGAGCTTAAATACAGCTTGGAAATCATCAAAATACAACACCAAAACCAATCTCAAGATTTGTCAGAGCTGCGTACTTTCAACATTACTTTATAGTGCAGAATGCTGGGCAATGAGAAAGAATGACATATCCAAACTGTCTTCATTTCATACAACCTGCCTCAGAAAAATCCTCCATATCTTTTGGCCCAGAATAATCTCAAACCAAGTTCTATTGACACAGTGCAGCCAAGAAGATATGTGTGACGGGTTGGATCACAGAAACCCACTTGGGAGCTGCCAGCTGATGTGCAATGGCTACCTCTGTTCCTGTTCTCCCTGCCAGCTACCGGTGGTTTCAGCACTCTGTCTTGCTGAAGCCAGAC
Organism: Platysternon megacephalum; assembly: GCA_003942145.1. Lineage (NCBI taxonomy): Eukaryota > Metazoa > Chordata > Testudines > Platysternidae > Platysternon > Platysternon megacephalum. The sequence continues at coordinate 10,552,040 of QXTE01000012.1, forward strand.
ACACCCATCTGCTCCAGACACAGACCCAGAGTCTGAACCGCCTGTCCCAAAGCTGCAGGTTTACCTGAGAACAGCTCACAGAAGTCTGCTTGCCCTTAGCACTCAGATGCCCAATTCCCAATGGGGTCTAAACCCAAATAAATCTGTTTTACCCTGTATAAAGCATATACAGGGTAAACTCATAAATTGTTCGCCCTCTATAACACTGATAGAGAGATATGCACAGCTGTTTGCTCCCCCAGGTATTAATACATACTCTGAGTTAATTAATAAGTAGAAAGTGATTTTATTTAAATACAGAAAATAGGATTTAAGTGATTTCAAGTAGTAACAGACAGAACAAAGTAAGTTACCCAGCAAAATAAAATAAAATGCGCAAATCTATGTCTAATCAAACTGAATACAGATAATCTCACCCTCAGAGATGCTTCAGTAAGTTTTTTCTCAGACTGGACACCTTCCAGGCCTGGGCACAATTCTTTCCCCTGGTACAGCTCTTGTTCCAGCTCAGGTGATAGCTAGGGGATTCTTCATGATGGCTCCTCTCNAGTTACATTATACTCACTTCTTATCATGTTTTTATAAAACTATTCCAATTACATTATATTCACTTATGTTTTTACGAAATCATATAGACTGCACGTCACAATATGAGCACCATCATTTCCAGGAGGTGGTGGAGATGGATTGGCTATGTGCTTAGGATGGAAACTGATTCCATCACCAGAGTGGCAATAAGATGGACACCTGAAAGCAAGCGAAAATGAGGCTGCCCGAAAACAACATGGCAAAGAGCTGTGGAAGCCAAGCTGAAAAACCTGGGACACAGCTGGGGAACCATTGAAAGATTTGCCAGAAACAGACAGGAGTGGAGGAGCTTCGTCACTGCTCTAAATGCCAGAGGCGTAATAGGAACATGATGATGATGATGAACCCTGGCCCCCTGTAGACGCATCTGGGACAAATGAAGAATCCTTTTATCAACCTAGCTATCGCCTCTCGAGGGGGGGGTGTTTACCACAGCGATAAAAAGCAAAAAAACTTCTGTCACTGTAGTAAGTGTTGACACTACCGCAGCATAGCTGGCAGCAATGACTTAATCAAACTTGTCTGACTAAAGTTAAGCACCTCATTCCATAGTCAGGCACACAAAATTATAATTAGCAGCTAACCTCGTAACAGCCTACAAAACTCCTCACCCTCATATACTAACCTCCCTCAAACCCTTCCCTCTGTATCCGCCTCAGCAAATCGATGCATCCTGCATCGTGCCCGAAAGATCAATATTAGAGCTGTCCAGAGGACAACAGTTCTGTTTTGCAGCAGCGTTAGAAAGAGTTCAAAACTTGCTTTTGCTCTGCATTTGAACAAAACCTTTTGAATGTTTTTGTGAAACGAAATTGTGTCAAGATATCCATTTTCAAATAAAAGAACTAAGGGTTCTGTGTCTCTCTGGTCAGATATGACCAGAAAAAGCCCTGAATAAAATTAAAAAAAAACCTTTCTGACAAAAGCTTAGTGAAAACCAGGACTCCTCTGCAAAACACTGTATTTCAACAGAATTTCATTTTGTCAAAAATGTTACAGACAGTTCTAGTCACCATACATGGGCTATCTGGGGCAAAGGACAGGAGATTGTTCCAAAGCTTGAAGGCCCCCCTCAAGTTTTACTGCCATCCCCCTCTTTTGTATACTAAGCAGGGTCCAGATCCAGTGTTTCCACATATAGTCAGTGTGTCTGTCTGGCTACTTGTTTTCTCTGACATCACAGTGGGACAAATCCCAAGGTCTTTACTCATTGAAGTCTATCGCAGTCTATCTAATGCTGTGGATGCACTTAGAAAGGAAGGATGGTCCAGCGGTTAGGACATTAGCCTAGGACTCGGGAAGCCTGCATTCAACTCCCTGCGCTGCCACAGGCCTTCGGTGTGATATTGATCAAGTCACTTAGCCTCTCAGTGCTTCCATTCTGCATCTGTAAAGTGGGGATAATAGCATTGCCCTGCCCGGTAATGGTATTTTAGGACAAATACATTAAATATTGTAAGATCCTCACATACTGCAGCAATGGGGGCTATATAACTATGTAAGATAGAAAGCACCACCTAAGTCAATGGGCTGACTCAAGTAATTGCTACTTGGATTGAGGCAGGGGTGGAGGACTGATTTCTGAGCTAGGACTTGGCCAGTTTAGTAGCAGCATGGGACAAATTGATAAGTGAGATAAGCAGAAGTAAATCCATTTACCTGTCTGCTCTGAGCTAATTAGCTGACCACACCTCTGGATGCAGAACCTTATTAATATGGTGTTGGAGAAAGTTACACCAGTTCTTTAAAACTGACAAAACTGGAAACCTTGACTAGTCATGAGAGCTAATAGACTAAATGAGGTTCTGGTTTCCAGTTTGTGTAAATCAGTCAATGATTGATAACATTTCATGGCTTTAGCAGTATTAATATTTAGCCTCCCACAGTGACTTCATGGTGACTGTATATTTAATAATTCAATTAGTCATTCCCAAGTGAAGTGTTCTAATTGATTATTTTTCAGCTTCCTCTGGTGATAAAGGTAATGGATGTTTTGGTCAAGCAAATTGGCTTTCTCTCAATATCTGTTTCTTGATGTCACTGCCTCTCAAGGAAATGGTACAGTGTATTTCTATAAATAGACCAGTGGCTGGCCAAAAAAGAGCCGTGCATTTCCTGACAATTCAAATTTCACACTAGTTTAATTACCACAAATTACACGCCTGAGCCACTACTATTTCAGGGAGCTTTGTAGGAAGCAGGGAATAACTTGGACATTAACAGATACTGCTTAACAAACAAAAGCTAAATGAATCAAGTGCTCCTGTGAAATGTCAGTGGTTTTCACTTTTGGAAATTGGCTTTCTCAGAAGAGGATAAAGCAGAAGCTATGAACTGTGTCTCACATTGAGAATGTATATGATATTTATTCAGCTCTCCATCCAGGCTGCATTTGAAAAAAGAAGAGTAAGCTGTGTGAACATGCGGGCCTGCACACACACAATTAGTTCCGCATTTGCATAAAAGTTGTGAAGTTTTGTATTTTAGCTATGTGTACAAATAGCTGCATGCAGTTTCACTGCTCCCCATGGAGGGACGAGAAGCCAAAAGAAGAGACAGAGTTACCTTAAAATACACCTTGAATGCCAGTCTCTCTGTGTCTCCATAAGGAGCAGTCGATTTCTTTGTGCATTTCCCTCCATCACCTAGAACAGCCTCCCTGCCTATCGGCACCTAACAAACACCCTGGCTCTCATTTACATCCCATTGCAAGACTAGCACTGTGCAAAATATTTTTTGTACCTAAAGCAAAACCACTGGACGTTTGGCCTTTTACCAGTTCCGCATTGGCTAGGAAGATCATTGGTTTTTTGCCAGAGATGTTTGCATTATTTTGTGGTAGTGAAGTTGTTTTTGTGGTTTAAAAAAAAATTCTGGTTTTACCAACCCCTGGCTTTCCTTTCCCTCTAGACCGGGCCTAAAGAAAAATAAAATAAAAATAAAAGGCCTGCTACTCTGAGGTTTTTTGGTACCTTCTAGATCGCAGGTAGGTTCATGGAGGAAATAATGAAGGATTCCTTGTCTAGTGTACAGTGGCATCCTTCCAGTTGGCAGTCTTTATGGAATGGAATTGTTTAACAACTACAGCACCTACTAGCTTGAATGCATTCTACACTGGCTGTGATCCTGTCAGATCTACAGGCAAAACAGAGCAGTGTCAAGACTGTGATTGCATGGGAAACCTTTGAGGAAAACCCAGTGTGTTGCAGTGCCTGAAGATGGTGCTAGGGGCCATTATGCTTCTGTCCTTGGGATAAGATAGAAAAACAAGGTTCTGACCATTATAGGTCCCTAAAGATCCCATGGATTTTCTCATAGAGGGAAAGGTGTTAATTCAGATGTCTAGACCAAATTCCAGCTTGCTTCATTAGATTCTGCCTTTCTAAATTGCCCTACCATTTCAATAGGCTATAGTATCCTTCTTTACTACCTATCCCGATGTGTAATATTGCTATGCACTCTCAACAACTGCTGAATTTTACTTTTGAGGAAAATAAAATGATCTTTAAATATAATTTCTATAATTGCTTGTAAAGTAGTTTATGTTAATGTAAAAAAGAATTATAATAAGAAGAGAGGGAAAGATGTATTAGATTATGTTGTCCACCCCTTGTAAGTGCAAGATATGTCCCCTAACAAAGAACATATATGGTGTTAACTGTTTCACTCCCAAACTCTTTGTAACAATATGAAAAATGTCTTGGCCTTTAGAGGCTCTTAAGAATGTAGTAATTAAACTGATAACACATTTAATATTAGGCAAAAGGTGATATTAATCACCCACCAATGTAGGTATTTTGGAGCTATCACTTACTCTAGCATGAATCCAGAGTAACTCCATTGACTTCATTGGAGTTGCTCTGATTTTAACTGGTGTAAATGGGAGCAGAATATAGACCTTAATAAATAAACACTTTTTTTTTAAAGATTTATTTTACTCCAGGCTTATGAGCACTACAGGGTTTGGGTGCCCTGCAGTTTCTTCACCTTGTGCCAGGAGCAGTTGTGGGTAAAGACTTTCGCACAGAGAAATTGGAGAGATTGGCTTAACTTTTCTCTATATCCTTCCTTTATCCCTGACCTCTGACTCCTATTTTCTCTATAATACAAAATACAATCTTATTCTTTGAGCACCTCTCCTCAGGTGGTGAACATAGACATATCTCTATTGATTTTGATGTCTGTTGGTACCAATTTATGGCAGCTGAGGATCTGGCTCTCATCACTGAATCTCTAAATTCCCCACATTATATCCCACTGAACTCACATCCTACTTCAGCAGATGTTACTTGCATGGCACTCAATGATCTACATACTTGGTTTTGCACATATAGCACAACATTTTACTGGCAGGCTATGAGAGGGTGAGAATTTTGATGGCTCTGGGCATGAAGTGACCATCTTTATTGTCAGTTCCAGAAGTTAGGACCTTAAGATTTGGTATACTGAGTAGTACAAACATACAAAACATAATGGGTCAAAGTCATCCCTGATGTAAGCCATTTAGGTCAATGGAGTTAGTTTCGGGAAGAATTCTGCCCAGTTCCTATCAGAACAACATGAAAGCACCAAGAATATTGACTCACTAGCCCTGTAGTCTAATTCCTGGAGATATGTAGGGCTTCTGGGAACGATGATGATACCAAGAAGAGAGGTAGCAGCTCTTTAAGTGCGATATACAGAGATTAAAATTCCTCTCTTGCAATCCAAAGCTTCTACCCTGTGTTAAATCAAGCTATGTATGGGTTGCAAGTGGGCTGGAGGGAGTCTCAGAGCACAGCTTTTTCAGTTAAATTGAGCAAGACTAATGGACTAGACACCGTGGTGGTCGGCACTATAGAAAGCCCTAAGATAAGCAATGTTCATATGCATCTGTTTCCTAGTGCTCAGGGGGCTAGCTGGTATGTGGGAGATGGTACAAGCTCAAAAGGAGAGGAGGATGAAGAAAAAATGTTGTGGAACCTGCACAAATGAGCTAGGAATGCTGGCTCCTGGAGGAAAAACTCAAACAATGTGCCGTGAAGATGTGTGAACAAGTTACACTGTGCCTTAGGCAAGTCCAGCTTCTGTGGCAGATGATAAAAGCCAACACTGACCTCACAGGCATTACAGGTGTCATGTTTTTACTAGGATAGTGATTACAGTGGGTTTTTGACAAGGGGAGTCTTTATATGTCACATGTCCCAGTCTACCCCACAGACCAGTGGTTCTCAACCAGGGGTACATGTACCCCTGGGGGTACAGATTGGTCTTCCAGGGGGTACATCAACTCATCTAATTATTTGCCTAGTTTTACAACAGGCTACATAAAAAGCACTAGTAAAGTCAGTACAAACTAGAATTTCATACAGACAATAACTTCTTTACATTGCTCTACATACACTATACTCTGAAATGTAGGTACAATATTTATATTCCAATTAATTTTATAATTATATGGTAAAAGTGAGAAATTAAGCAATTTCTCAGTAATAGTGTGCTATGACAGTTGTATTTTTTGTCTGATTTTGTAAGCAAGTTGTTTTTAAGTGAGGTGAAAATTGGGGTATACAAGACAAATCAGACTCTTGAAAGGGGTACAGTAGTCTGGAAAGGTTGAGAACCACTGCCATAGACAACAGAATCTTCTTGGAGGAGGAAGAAGCCAGAATTAAATTTCAGGCCATTACTCCACATTTTAGCTACTGGCACTTGAACACTTCAATTCACTAAACAAAAAACAAGCATAGCTTCAACATTAGCAATGAAAGGGCAGGACTGATCCTGTAGTTGATTCACAACTAAAACATCCATTGAGAGTTTGGCCTTCTATGAGACTGCAAAATCATTATCATTATGATTCAAATTTGGAATGTCCATCCCGTGGAAATTCTGACATTTAAACATTTGTTTTGGTCCCAAATTGGGATGAAAAATTGAAATGTAAAGAAAATTTAAATTTCACAGAAGGGAAATGCGAAAAAGATTTATTTGGAAATGTTGAAAAATCATAGAAATATAGGTCTGAAAGAGACCTCAAGAGGCCATCTGTCCAGCCTCCTCTCTAGGGCAGGATTAGGTATAGCTAGACCATCCTTGAAAAATGTTTTTCAGATCTACAGTGATGGGTATTCCACAACCTCCATAGGTAACTTATTCCACTGCTTACCTATCCTTATAGTGAGAAAGGTTTTCCTAATATCTAATCTAAATCTCCCTTGCTGCAAATTAAGCCTGTTACTTCTTGTCCAATCCTCGGTGGACATGGAGAACAACTGATCACTATCCTCGTTATGACAACCTTTTACATATTTGAAGTCTTTAAATCATGATTGGAGGACTTCAGTAACTCAGCCAGAGGCTAGGGGTCTATTACAGAAGGAACTGGGCACAGGGCCGCCCAGAGGATTCAGGGGGCCTGGGGCAAAGCGGGGGAGCTCCGGCCAGGGCCGGCTTTAGGCACCGCGGGGCCCGATTCGAAGGAACTCCTGCCGAAGTCCCGCCGCTGTCTTTGGTGGTAGCTCAATTGCTGCCGCGGAGGAAGGTCCCTCTGCCGAAATGCCGCCGAAGACAGCGGCAACGATTGAGCTGCTGACGACGACAGTGCCGGGACTTCGGCGGCAGCTCCTTCGGGACGTTGCGGGGCCCTCTTAGGGCCCTGGCTGTGGCGCTTGTACTCACCCGGCGGCGGTCCGGGTCTTTGGCGGCATTTCGGTGGCGGGGGGCCCTTCAGTTGCTACGCGTCTTCGGCAGCACTGAAGGACCCGCCGCCGAAATGCCGCCGAAGACCCGGAGTGACTGAAGGGCCCCCGCCGCCGAAATGCTGCCGAAGACCCGGAGTGACTGAAGGGCCCCCGCCGCCGAAATGCCGCCGAAGACCCGGACCTCCACCGGGCCAGGGCTCGCAGGGCCCCTGCGGGGCCCGGGGCAAATTGCCCCCCCCCTAGGTGGCCCTGAGTGGGCAAGATTTTGTGGCCTGCAATGTGCAGGTCAGACTAGATCATTACAATGGTCCCTTCTGGCCTTAAAGTCTATGCCCCACCCCGTCCAGTCTTCTCTTCTCTAGATTAGATATGCCCAGTTCTTTCAACCTTTCCTCATAGGTCATGTTTCCTAAACCTCTTTTGTTGCTCTTCTCTGGACTCTCCAATTTGTCCACATCTTTCCTAAAGTGTGGTAACCAAAACTGGACACAGTACTCCAGCTGAGGCCTCACCAGTGCTGAGTACAGTGGGACAATTACCTCCCATGTCTTACATAGAACACTCCTGTTAATACACTTCAGAAATACATTTACCTTTTTTTGCAACAGCATCACATTCTTGACTCATGTTCAATCTGTGACCCACTGTAACCCCCAGATCCTTTTCTGCAGTACTGCTGCCTCACCTGTTATTCCCCATTTTGTATTTGTGCATTTGATTTTTACTTCCTAAGTGTTGTACTTTGCACTTGACTTTATTGAGTTTCATCTTGTTGATTTCGGACCAATTCTCATATATATCAAGATCACTCTGAACTCTATTTCTGTCCCCCAAGGTGCTAGCAACCCCTCCCAGCTTGGTGTCACCCACATATTTTGTAAGTGTATTCTCCACTCCATTATCCAAGTCATTAGTGAAAATATTGAATAGTACCAGACACAGGACAGACCCCTGCAGGATCCCACTTGCTATGTCCTCCCAGTGAACCATTGATAACTACTCTTTGATCACAGTTTTACAACCAATTGTTCATTCACCTTACAGTAACTCAGTGTTGTTGCTATTACACTTTGCATTTTGTTTCAATTACATTTTGTTTTGATATTTTCTGTCAAAACGGAACATTTCAACATTCCTAAAATTGACATGTTTTATTTCAGTTTATTGACTGACCTGAAATGTTTTGTTTTGAGTCAGTCTGACATTCAACTGCATTTTCCCATAATAGTGCATCGGCTCCTGGGGCTTGTATTTTGGGAGTCTGATGCCCCCATTCTTTGATATTTTGGGGCTTTCAAGGCTGACACCTTTTCAGTAGTTGCAGTGTTAGATTTCTGTATGCAAAAGACAGCTTTGTGCCATCAAAAAAATTCACAAACCTAAAGGAAAAATCTCATGCTGATACGGCAGTAAAGGGACTGATACTCTGAGGTGCTCAACTAATTCCCATTGATTTCAATTAAATAGCTTGATTCAGTGGAACTTGAGAGTGGCAGAAGGGAGGAAAGATGGTCTTATGTTTAAGACACTGGATTAGCACCAATTCCTGGCTCGGTCACAGACTTCCTGTGTTACTTGTACTCTGTGCTGCTGTTTCTCACCTGTAAGATACTTCACTAATGTCATGAATTTACATTCATTAATATTTGTGAGCTACTAAAGCCATGGAGGCCATATAAATATCTGGATGGATGGATAGATAGATAGAGGGATGGACAGATACCTTTCAGGAGATACTCATAATATTGGGACTAACATTCACAAACTACTGGCAAGTTCACAATATGTGGTGAAAATTCACCCTTTTGTACATTCTATAACTAGTCATGAAATCTCTGTTTTGCTGCATGCATTTGGCAAAAACAAAAACAAAGACCCTGGATGTTTTTCTTTGTGTTCCAACAAAAGAGTTGAAGACTAAACAGCATAATGTGGTTAAGACAATTTCCCCATATATTGCCACTCAGCCATTGCAATGGGGTTTACAAATCCCATACTGAGCATTGGCAGAAGGGAGAGGAGAGTCTTCATCGCTTACAGGCTGATCACACCCCAGCACAGCTGCCAAGAACTTCCAGTCAGGGAGGCCTGCACCCCCCGCTGAGACCAATAAGGAAAACAAGCCCAGCTATAAAGGAAGTGGAACAGAGAGAGAGAGGAGGAGGCAGAAAGGCCCAGGATAGTGGGGGGCAACAGCCCAATGCCAAGCTGCCTCTAAGAAACTGACGGGGAAGCAAAGGAAGACTGCAAGCCCTTGTGGTTAAGGTCTGATTCACTGTAGGTTAAGTTGATGGGCTGGGCTAATTCGAGATGAATCGAGGCAGACCAGTTAGGAGGAAGCTGGGAGCTCTAGAGAGACTGCCCCAAGAGCAGTTGACAACATGGTACTACAAGTGGGATTGACTTTAACGGTCCCTGCAGAAAAGAGAAGCTCAAAAACAAAACAAAACACACGTTTTGGTGCTTGATATATATGCAAGAGAGCTATGGAGGAGACTCGGCTCCTGCACTGGCTGGCTGACTCTCAAGCACAGCAACAACAGAGGCAGCAACAACTGTTCGAACAGATGGCATGACAGCAGCCACAGTTGTTACAACAGATGGCAGACCTGATACTGGCTGCTATTCCTCGGGGTCCCACCATCACAGGGAATGCGTCCCCTGCACTTCAGCGAACCACTCTGACCCTGAAGCTTCCCAAGATGAAGGCAGACAATGACCTGGAGTCCTTCTTAGTAATTTTTGAAAGGGTGGCCCAGGCTTCCCAATGGCTCCCAGATCAGTGGGCAATTCTGCTTGCTCCACTCCTCACTGGGACAGACCAGTCAGCATACTGGGGATTGGACGATGCAGCATCCCAGGACTATGAACAGGGGACAGCTGCCACATTGGACAGGCTAGGTCTAGATGAAGAAACCTACCGTCAGCATTTCTGCCACAAGCGCTACCTGCCCCCATAGCACAGTCATGGTTAATCGCCCAAAGGCTAAAGGTCTTCTGCTGGCATTGGTTAAAGCCAGAGACTCTAACAGGACCCCAGATAGCAGAACTCACGGTTATGGAGCAGTTGATACAGATTCTTTCACCAGCAGGCCGAGACTGGGTTTGTAGACATCAACTGGTAACCCTGCTGCAGAAGCACCTGCTCCATACACACTGGAGAAGGAAACAGACCAAGTATCTGAGGATGGATAATCCCCAAGAAAATCCAGACACTGACTGGTCATCAGGTAGGACAGTTGACAGGTGCCCCTCTCAGTGTCCATGGATAAGATTCCCAGAAGACAGCAGGCCCATGACTTTAAACGCCTTGCAAGCCCCATGCCAACACAGCAACAAGAGCCCAGTGAAGTTCAGAAAGAAGACTAAGCCAGTGGAAGACAAGGGCCAGACTCAATAGTCTGTTACTCCTTTGGAAAACAGAGACACAGGTTTTGCGACTACATGGAGTGTAATATCAGGCAGGTGTGGACAGGAAAAAATAGGGCCTGAAAAAAAGTCCCAGGGAAACTCATGATTCCAGTAGAGATGAATGGTCAAGAAACACTGGCCCTCATAGACTCGGGGTGTGACCGGACATATGTCAGGTAGCAGATAGTGGGAACAGTAGGGAAGCCTTCCACATCCAACACTAAGCTGGAAGTTTGTATGACAATGCCAATTTTCTGTCAGGAGAAGTAGCTTTCACCAGCTTTGGCCTTGAGGAGGAGGATATGTAATAGGATTTACAAACCCCATACCAAGCATAGGTAAAAAAGAGAGGAGTCTTCCGGATTTACAGGCAACCAGGCTGACCACACCCCAACACAGCTGTCAGAACTACCCGACATAGAGGCATGCAGCCACAGCTGGGCTCAATAAGGAAAACAAGCCCAGCTATAAAGGAAGAACAGAGAGAAAGGAGTCATCAGAAAGGTCTGGGACAACAAAGGTGCAACAGCCTCACGTCAGGCTGCTTCTAAAAAACTGACAGGGAGAAAAAGGAAGACTGCAAGCCCAAGAGGTTAAGGGCTGATTAATTGATTTTAGGTTAAGTTGATGGACTGGGCTAATTTGAGATGAATCAAAGCAGACCAGTTATGAGAAACCTGAGACCTCTAAAGAGACTGCCCCAAGAGCAGACAACAACCACCCTGTTCATGAGTGGCATCACTGTTGCTGACCAAGATGTAATACATGCAAGCTGTATTGCAAAACAAAGCTATTTCTATGGTTCAGTTAAAGTCAGGGATTCCCTCTGCCTGCAATTGAAACTTATGCTGAAATGTAGAGTTAAACAACCCCTTCCCAGATGCCAGCAGTGTATAGCCATGTATTTTTTTTATTTCTTTGTTGACAAATGTCATGCAGACAACACCCCCACCTGGTCATACAGAAAAACAGAATAAAATGTCAGAAAGGTATAGAAATCATTTATTGATAAATAAAATCCTTATTCCATACTAAATGTTGGAAAGTCCGCTGTATGTTAATAAGTTACAGCTAAAATCATACAAGCACAGAAGTTGAGAGATTCAAAGTTACGGATATTGTAACAACTGCAGACCACAATACATCAGGCCAGATCTCCACTCATTTACACTGGGAGAGGATTTAGCCCATAGTGTTTTATATTACTGTATAAAGTGTTTGTTAACATGTACAATATGTGTATTCTAGATAATTTTAATATTTTAATACTTATGTGCAATGTGACTGAATCACATTTCATATGAGATAAGTTCTTCCTTTTGTTCATGTATCTCATGTGAGCCAGTGGTCTGGATGAGCTCTCCCTGCCATCTGTTGATGGGCTGGGAGAAAAGATCACAGGAGCAGTCTGTATTTGCATAGACACACCTACTTTGCCTAGGTGATCAGCAGCCAAAGGTGGTGTTTAATTTTCCCAGCAAGGGGTAGAGGTGTCGTGGGCAGACAGGGAGAGCACCAGAGAGACAGTTTCTCCCTGTTTTCAGTTCCAGTGTCCAGTTCTGTCCCATTCCCCAGTCCCAGGCTCATTCTCAGCAGCCCAGACCCACAACTGCAGGGCAAATCCTGCTCAGCCTTGGACTGGAGCAGGCTCAGTGCAGATGGAATCTTTGGGGAATTTACATACGAAGCTCTTTCTAGTCTCCAGAGCATGTGCAAATTGCAATTTTTCAAAGGCTTACAACTTGGCTAAATTTGGGCTGATCTTCATGTGGTTGGCAAAAGACACTTGCCTGACACACAGGTTACCATCCCATCAAATGTCAAGTCCTTGCCCCAAAACATTGGTGCACTTGAGTTTTCCAAGAGAAGGCTGCCAGAATTCTTTAACTTATTTTTCTCTAATCTTTTTTTCAGAACAGCTGAACATTTTTGGCTGAATTTTTCCAAAAATCAGGCTGAGTCAGATACCCAGCATGGAAAATTTCAGCTTAAACAATTAAAGTTTGGCAAAGTTATAAGCAACTAAAAACAGGGTCTTAGGACGGGATGTGTCAGACAACTTTACAAATAGGCAAAACTACCAGCCTTCCTATAATGATTGTTGAAGATTTAACAACATGACTTGAGAGATTTAAAAATATGTAATATGCTACTGGCCTATTATATATGGTAGGCAATGAAGCCTAATAATTGTAATCAACAGGTATTTATTGGCTATGTGATTACTTTCCTATTAATTCTAAATTAAATGTTTAGTTAAGGTATAGTTCAGACATTTTGTTATAATTTAAAGGGTTGCTGATAGGAAAAACATTACCACTTATTGAAAAGGCAATAAAGCAAATCTGAAAATCTTTATGCCTGGAGTTCATCTTTCTCACATAGCCCATGGTGTCATCAATAAAACATGTTTTGGACAGCTCACTGCTAGGCAGAGCTGAGAAGGACTATTAAAAATAGCAGGTATTGATCATTTTCTGTCCTGACCCGTCCTAACAAATGTTTTACTATTCACATTGCTCTTGGATCACGTCTCACTTCTTTAGGACATGTCAGTTCAGTATCCATGCAGCTGACCTAGCCAGCATTCCTAACATTACTTGAGTCAAGCCTCAGTGCTGAGTTTTTAAAAAGCCACTTTAACTGACAGGGTACAGTATGAAACTCCCAGTTTGTCTAATCTGTTGCATGAAGTAGTTTCGTGGCTAGGTGGCCTCGCTTTATTGCTCTTGTAAACCGTAAAGAACAAGTTACATTCTCCCCCCGCCCCTCCCCCCGGTAATATTGAGTAGCATGAGAGAGGACAAGGGAGTGAGTATTAATACTTACAAATTACTTTGAATTTTCACATGTCCCTCTTCCATATTCAGTGCATATTACAGTCCTGTCCTTTGCAAACCTGGTGGTTTCCCTTAGCATTATGGGATTTACACTCAGTGCAGATCTGTATCTCTCAGCCAAAATTATTTAAACCTATTCACTACACCACCCAGAAACAATGCATTGTTTTTTGACTCAGGCTGGGATTGGCAAAGGAGCTTCAGGGAGTGAGGTGTCCAGTCCCCACAATTTTAAGGGGAGATGGGTGCCTAACTCCCTTAGGTCCCTTTGAAAATCCCAGCCTTAAATACTAAAAGTAAAATTTTCTCTCCAATGTACACAATCTGGGTGGGATTTCCAAAAACTCCTAAGTCACTTAGGGGAACAAGTCCCATTGACTTTCATTTGGGACACGTGAAAGTTAGTGGACCTGTTTTCCTAAGTAACGTAGGGCTGGTCTTCACTACGGGGAGATTAATGCTGCTTCAATTGATGCAGCAGGGCTCAATTTAGCGTGTCTAGTGAAGACTCGCTAAATCAACAGCAGAGTTCTCTGTGGTCGACCCCAGTACTCCAGCTCTCCAAGAAGAGTAAGGGAAGTCGACTGGAGAGCATCCCGTCGATGCAGCACAGTGAAGACACCGGGGTAAGTCAACCTAAGCTACATCAACTCCAGCTCAGTGCTTTGAGCATTGACCTGCTAAACCCAGGGTTGTGAGTTCAATCCTTGAGGGGGCCATTTAGGGATCTAGGGCAAAAATCCGTCTGGGGATTGGTCCCCCTTTGAGCAGGGGTTGGATTAGATGACCTCCTGAGGTCCCTTCCAACCCGTATATAAAAAAAAAATATTCATGTAGCTGGAGTAGCGTAACTTAGGTCAACGTACCCCCATAGTGAAGATAAGCCTGTAGATGCTTTTGAAAATCCCACCACTTAAATGAGCTGTGCAATAGGAAGGGTCCTGGCGACGGATTTCCCCGCACCCAGGCAATGGAGCCACCTTACTGCTGTTAATGAAATCCCAGGACAACAATAACACAATGTTTGGTACAGCTGTGCCGACCCATAACCATTGGCCATGCCTCCTCCTGAACCCACAACCATACTCCACGCCGACGGTTTGTCCAGCACCTCGCACAATTGGATCCTTCTGAGATATGAGGCAGAAGCCAGGGTCCTCAAATGGGCAGCAATAAGCCAATCAGGTGTGAATCCACTGAGCTATAATACATCATAGTCATTCCTCCATCACTTAGAAGAACGCTGCTGTTCCAAGTGCAAGTTCACAGACGCATCTCCCCAGAAGTAGAATATTCTCCCCCTGTTTGTAATGTCTGATATTATTAATATTGATATACAATTATTCTAATGTTGGGCACCACATGCCCAAAGGCATGAATGAATAAAAAAATATAGTTACGAAATAAATTGTGTACCCTAGGATGGGTTTGTTTAAAGTTCTGATTGCTTATGTAGCATAATTAGGTTTTTGGTGTTTGAGGTCTTACTCAGAATACATAATGTTCAATTTACTTGCAAGTTAAAATCTTCCAAGAAAAGACATTAAAAAGCAGTGAGCCTCCCAACTATGAAATGCCTTTGATAATTCACACCTTTGTGAAACAAAAGGGAATTGCTGCCCTTTAATATGTTATACTGAATTCGGTTTGGATCACAATCTTAGGGATATAGGATATCCTAAAATGGACCCAACCTTAAGAAACTCATCTAACTCTATTCTCTTTTGAATTTGAAGTTATTATCTCTCAATATTTTATGTTCCAAACATTGTACATATTTAACTTCTTTAAAAACTGTTTACTTTTGTTCGTATTTTTCTGCCTTTTGCAGTTTGCTTTATAATCCAACTTTTGTGTTATGAACTTTCTCCTAACTTCTGATTAAACCCAATGCTCTTTTAGTTGAAATTCATGTATACCTGTTAAAAATACAGAATAAGGGCCAGCTTCCCTTCTGGTGAAATCAGTGGGAGCAGAATCAAGCCCTACATTTGTTATCAAGAAAGAAAATAGTGAACAGAGACATGTAGGGTTTATAGGACAAAACTTCTCTATAAGGCTGGTGTTGATTTCTCAAAGTTCAGAGATCATTTCTAGCTTTAATAAAGACCCCAGTGAAATGTTATTTTGTTAGCCAAAGAAGCAGAAGAGCTTTTAACATTAAATGCAAGGTAGGGAGGGGTCCCTTTGGGGGTAATTGGGGATCAGTGTGGGTTTCATTGAGCCCTAGGGGAAAAGATCCTGAAAAGAATTAGGGTTGTTTTGAAAAATAAGGATGATAAAAGTATTGGGTAAAAATAATAAATGCAAAGAGGAAAAGTACATGGGTCACCGAGCTGGGACATGGCATTCATTTCCAAGATATGTCTGTTCTGCACTAAAGGGGACCTTTGCTGTATGTTTAAAGAACTTAAAAGTTGCCCCCTCTAACCTTGCAGGAAGCTGTGTGTAGCTTTTCACAGTCCATAATTTAAATGATCCCACTGGGGGGGAAGGTGGTGGGGGGTGCATGTGTGCATGCATGCCCTCGGAGCCCTGTCACTGATGGGAAAAAGATTAGTCCTGCTCGCAGAGACATGGAGCAACATGATAGGGAGGATAACTCAGCAGAGAGTCTATCCCAAAATGATTTTACAAAATTGCAGCAGTTATAAGGAATGTTTGCTCGACAGCCCCCCACTAAACTGGGATTAGCATCAAGGCTGCAATGTGGGAACAGCTCCAGAGTGACCAGTATTGAAGACAATAGACAATGCTGCTTTCTTTAATCTTATGGCTAGTGAAACAGACCCTTGACAGGTGATGGATTAGCAGAAACTAACACAACTTCCTAATGTCTTCATAGAACACTGTATGGTTTATCGTCAGGCACACTGTAGCCATTATACTGCCTCTCACAGTCCCGCTTTCTCTAATCCCACTCTTTCCTCTTGCTGCTGATTCCTTCTCTTGGTTTATCCTCCCCTCCAAGCTCCCCAGAATCCCCTTAATCAGCATCTAGCCGGCTGCTGTCACAGCAGGAAAATTGATAGGATCTGCATTGCAGATGAATCAGTAGAGCCAGATTAGCTGCTGATGCTGATGATGAGGCATCCTCTCTCAGCACCGCTGCTCTCTGCAGTTTCCTTTGTCTTCTACTGTCTGCGTCTGTGTGCAGTTAGTCAGATGCTTTCAGCTGCTGGTGCCAGCTAGTTGCATTCCTGCTGACAGATGGCCCAGCCTCTGATACAGCAGCACCACCTAGAGATCGATACAGGGTATATTATTACTGGTAATTTGCACATCTGCTGGATGAGAGGAAGCGAAAAGGGAAAACAATCAATCTCAGCTAATACAGGACCAAGTGACATATATGTCTCGACTCTGGGGTTTGCAATGCAAGGAACAGAGAGATACCATTCATACTAGGAGTAAATGAATCTAAAAGGCCTGTGCATTAGGACCTCTAAAAGGGCAAAGTGAGAGATGCTGCTGCTCCCAAGGGTTTCAGGGCCCTGAAGAAAGAGATTATCATGTAGTGGCTTGTATAGACTGAGCTGTGTCACTACTATGCAATTCACAGTTTTGATTCAGTACTTTCTAATCACCTTAAGGGAAGCCTTAGGTGACAGATGCACATCAGAGGGATCCAAGCCAAGAATGTCGGACTAAGTAAAGGGCCCGAGGGTTTAGGTTCAAAGTACAATTCATTTCAAGCATTTGGTATCACTTTGCTTGTAAGGGAAGGTGAATATCAACTAGGGACTACAGCTGTGTGCAAGTTTTCAGATGAATAGTTTGACCTAAAACTGCATTTTTCTGAGAATACTCAAAACTATTCATCGATTCAGGATGAATTCAGCAAAGAGCTTTAGCCACAAAATATTTGATTGTTTTAAGTCAAAACATTTTGTTTTGACATTTTCAAAAGGAAACAGTTCAACGTTCAAAACATTTCATTTAGAAAAGTAGCTAGATTTATTTAAAAAAAAAACCAACAACAAATCCATTTGGGGTCAACCTAAACTGAATTTATTTTTCTGGTTCGGACAATGAACCAAAAAAATCAATTATTAATTCAATGCTGCAAGAGACCCTTAAGCAGGTGACTTCTTCAGGTGAGTAGTCCCACTGATTTCATTGGTATTACTCATGTAAAGCTTTACTGCATGGCCCTTTGCATGTATAGGCATTATATACCTTATTCTATTTTTTAATTTTTGGTCCTGTGCCTATCACTATGGTATCTGAGAAACTAACTGCCTATTACCATAATATCTGAGCACCACCCAAACTTTAATGAATTTATTTAACCGGCTCTGTTCAATATCTTCATCAATGACTTAGATATTGGCATAGAAAGTACGCTTATTAAGTTTGCAGATGATACCAAACTGGGAGGGATTGCAACTGCTTTGGAGAATAGTATCATAATTCAAAATGATCTGGACAAATTGGAGAAATGGTCTGAGGTAAACAGGATGAAGTTTAATAAAGACAAATGCAGAGTGCTCCACTTAGAAAGGAACAATCCGTTTCACACATACAGAATGGGAAGAGACTGTCTAGGAAGGAGTACGGCAGAAAGGGATCTAGGGGTTATAGTGGACCACAAGCTAAATGAGAGTCAACAGTGTGATGCTGTTGCAAAAAAAGCAAATGTGATTCTGGGATGCATTAACAGGTGTGTTGTGAGAAAGACACGAGAAGTCATTCTTCTGCTCTACTCTGCGCTGGTTAGGCCTCAACTGGAATATTGTGTCCAGTTCTGGGCACCGCATTTCAAGAAAGATGTGGAGAAATTGGAGAGGGTTCAG
This sequence comes from Platysternon megacephalum, assembly GCA_003942145.1. Taxonomy (NCBI): domain Eukaryota; kingdom Metazoa; phylum Chordata; order Testudines; family Platysternidae; genus Platysternon; species Platysternon megacephalum. Next base: position 10,570,358 of record QXTE01000012.1, read on the forward strand.
AGAAGAGCAACAAGAATGATTAAAGGTCTAGAGAACATGCCGTATGAAGGAAGGCTGAAAGAATTGGGTTTGTTCAGTTTGGAAAAGAGAAGACTGAGAGAGGACATAATAGCAGTTTTCAGGTATCTAAAAGGGTGTCATAAGGAGGAGGGAGAAAAATTGTTCATCTTAGCCTCTATTGATAGAACAAGAAGCAATGGGCTTAAACTGCAGCAAGGGAGGTTTAGGTTGGACATTAGGAAAAAGTTCCTGTCAGGGTGGTTAAACACTGGAATAAATTGCCTAGGGAGGTTGTGGAATCTCCATCTCTGGAGATATTTAAGAGTAGGTTAGATAAATGTCTATCAGGGATGGTCTAGACAGTATTTGGGCCTGCCATGAGGGCAGGGGACTGGACTTGATGACCTCTTGAGGTCTCTTCCAGCCCTAGAATCTATCCCCACAACACACGTGTAGTAGAGTTTTACAAATGGGGACACTGAGGCGCACAGCGATTTAAGGGATTTACTCAAGGTATCTCAGGAAGGTAGTATCCGAGTTGACAAGTGAACCCAGCTCTTATTAGTTCTAGTCAAGTACTTTAGCCAGTGCTCATACCTCTTATCTAATTGGGCAAGTACTATGTATCCTGCACTGCAAGCATTCAATTGTCAAGGTTTCCCTGCCTAGTTGCTTGCATAGGAACAAATGCCTACTAAATACCTTTACAGTAGCTTGGTTTGTACTTCAGAGAAGCAGATGTTAACTCCCTGATTTGACCATCTCCCTGGAGCACTGCCCTATGGTACTTGAAGTCCTCTGGGGTATTGTGCTTCAAACTGATATGTATTAATTAAACAAAAGAATTTAAACCTTAGCCCTCCTCTCTGCACAGCAGTGACTCTACTTTGTGAGCTAAAAAAGCAGATCCGACAGAAAAGCAGGAAGTTCTCAACAGTTTAACCTGGATTATTTCACCAGGTTTCTATTATGTTTCAAATAATGAGACAAGAAAGACCATGTGGGATTAAACAGAGATGTTAGAGGGGAGAGATTAACAGTGTAATTAGTTACAGGCCTTCAAACTGGGTTCAGGGAGGCTAGAACTGTATGATAGACTCAAGGAGTAAGTGATGTTTACAAAGAGCTGTTTTTAATGGTGTGTTTTATATGTACAGTTTGTGAATATGCACGTGTCCATGCCCTTTAAGAATAGCATGGAAAGGTCATTATGATGCCCTTCATTTATGCGTTAATATAACCGTGTGTTTTCCCTGAAAACACAATTACTAAGTACAGCTACCTTTTCTTTCCCTTGCTTAGTCATAAATCACAGAGAGGACTCAGTGTTTTGTTCTCTGTCCATATGAATGACGGAGGTGGATGATTATTCAGAGCCATAAAAAGCTTGTGGGGGAAGCAGTGAAAAATAATCCATACTTGTCCCTGATAGACCTTGATTGAGCTGCCATGTATTTTCCTAGTATTTCCAGCATTACCAAGTCAAGTACTGTACACAAAGACTAACACTTCGGCGGAACAGAGCAAAACTGATGAATATGGAAGCCTTCCAGTCAGTAGAGCTATATAGCTGACAGGTTTATAAGTCCAAACTTTCAGTCAAACAGTGAAAAATGTGTGCTGTGACATTGCTGAATAATGTACTATGATGCTGAAAGAGAATGTAAACGATAGCTGGATGGACTGGGGGAAAAAATGAAGTGGAGATGAATACAGCTGAGTCGCCTAGGCTTTTAAAAGGAAATTGGCAATTTATTTCTGATTATTAGTTTTCAGAGGATTTCCTTCTAAACTTAATGATGGCAGCACCTCAAAAGGCTGAGAGGGCTGTTTCTGACCAATTGTATGAAGAGCATGGCCCTCTGCCGTTAGTGTCGATGTTTATATTGCACAGACATACAATCAGGGCCGACGAGAGGAGGGGTAAGCCGGTACAAATTACCGGGGCCCGGCAGTCTGGAAGAGGGCCCGGGGCCCGGCTCCCCCCGTCGCCTTACCAGGGCCCGGCGGTCCAGAAGGGGGCCCGGAGCCTGGCTTCCCTGGCTTCCCCCCCCTCTCGTCGGCCCTGTTTAGCCGGTCCGCCCTTGCTGGGGGGGCCTGAAAAAAAAATTTCACCAGGGCCCGAACCTGCTCTCGGCGGCCCTGCAACAATAATTGTATAAAACTGTATTTTTGAAATTAAAAGCTCGCCTGCAGCCATGCTACCTCCAATGCTTCTGAAAGAAGTTAAACAGAGTTGGGGTTGGTTAGTACTTAGATTGCAGACTTCTCATGAAAACTCAGGTGCTGGTAGAGTTGATTTAAGTGTTAATCTTCTCATGGAGGGCCCAGTTCTGCAACCCTTTATCACCCTGGATAGTATTTACCTATGCAAGTAATCAGTGAGTTTATTCAGGTAAATTGAATTACACGAGTCCGTATTGTGGCAAGGGGATGGCATTAAGTATGCACTTAACAGCTTTCTTGAATCAGGGCCTAATTCCCCAATACAATGTCAAGGGAGCTGTGGGACTGGAGGTGTTCTCTTATGGCACAGTTGTAAATCTGAGGACCTGACAACTGGTGCTCATGAAAAATTCCCCACGGCACTTTTCATAAGAGCAGAGGCCGGGTAACATTCCAATCTGGGTAATCATGTTCTACCAAACTGTGATTTTAACTGGAGAAATTGGTCTCTGGAGGAAGGATGGTCCAGTAGCTACATTGCTAGCTGAGGAGACAGGTGATCTGAGTTCAATTCTCTGCTCTGATAAATAATTCTTGTGTTACTCTGGGCAAAGTCATTTCATTGCCTCAATTTCCCCATCTGCAAAATGAGAATAATAGTACTTCTGTTCCTCACAGGGGTGTTGTGAGAATTAATATTGTAATGGTATAAATACCTAAGATAGGTTTCCTGCGCTGAGGAGTTGTGTAGAGTTGTTGATGCAGAACAGATGTGTTCCTTCTTAGAGGCAATTCAGTAATGTGTCAGGGATCCTCTCTATATTAAAGATATAGGGAGAGGACCTGATCTTTAAAGAGGTTCTCAACTCGTCTTCCCTTTCCCCCAGTGTTGATTCACCAATTAATGTTGGGCAAAGTTGTTTGGAGGAGCAAAAGGAGAGGTTGTTTTTTTTTCTAAATCAGGTCTACAATCTTAAAGTCCTTTGGAATCCAAGCTTCTTCACATTCTTCAGCAGGCAGAACTGCCACTGAAATAGCCCAGTATAAAGTTACTAGGTTAGATTCTGAAATCCATGGTAGTTTGCCTGCCTCTGTAAGAACTGCATAGAACTGAGTAAGGATCTCAGGGTTTGCTTCACTATTGTTACTGAATTAGAGTGACTCTGTGAACATGCCTATCAGATGTAGTTAAAAATTAAAAGCAAGTCTAAGGGTATGTCTACGCTACAGAGACTGCACCAGCGGAGCTATACTGGCATAACCCTGTAGTGTACATCAAGCCTATACAGACTGATAGAACAGTTTGGGGTTTTTTTGTTATTGGTGTAGGAACTCTACCTCCCCAAATGATGTTATCTATGTCAACAGAAGCACCCTTCTGTCAACCTAGCTGTGTCTGCACTGGGGGTTATGTGACTGTTACCTATGATTTTTTCACACCACAGGCTGACATAGCTATGCTGATACAACTTTTTAGTATAGACCAGGGGTGGGCAAACTTTTTGGCCCGAGGGCCACATCTGGGTATGGAAATTGTATGGCGGGCCATGAATGCTCACAAAATTGGGGGTTGGGGTGTGGAAGGGGGTGAGGGTTCTGGGAGGGGGGGCAGAAATGAGATCAGGGTGTGGGAAGGGGCTCCGGACTGGGGCAGGGGCCTGGGGTGCGGCAGGGGGAAGGGCTCCAGCTGGGAGCGTGGACTCTGGGGTGCGGCAGGGAAGGAGGGGTTGGGGGTGCAGGAGGGTGCTCTGGGCTGGGACCGAGGGGCTCAGAGGGCAGGAGGGGGATCAGGGCGAGGGCAGGGGGTTGGGGAGCAGGAGGTGGTCGGGGTGCAGGCTCCGGGTGGCACTTACCTCAAGCAGCTCCCAGAAGCAGCAGCATGTCCGTCCCCCCCCCCAGCTCCTACGTGGAGGTGCGGCCAGGTGGCTCTGCACACTGCCATGTCCGCAGGTGCTGCCCCTGCAGCTCCCATTGGCCGCGGTTCCTGGCCAATGGGAACTGCGGGGGTGGTGCTTAGGGCAGGGCAGCACACTGAGCCCCCTGGCTGCCCCTACACATAGGAGTCTGAGGGGAGGACATGCCGCTGCTTCCAGAAGCCGCACAGAGTGGGGAAGCCCCAGATCCCACTCCCTGGTGGGAGCTCGAGGGCCGGATTAAAATGTCTGAAGGACCGGATGTGGCCCCCGGGCTGTAGTTTGCCCACCCCTGGTATACACCAAACCTAATGCAGCTCACTTAGCACACAGAAAATTGCAATAACTTAATTGAAACTACTCACATGAGTGAGGTGAGCAATATTTTCCCCATCTTTACCTTTGTTACTAATAACATTATTACTATAACATATTACACCCTATTTAATATTATGAAATCTGTACCCATGTAAGGTGAATTGTGTCATCATTTGTACTAAAGATTAGCATAACAAAATCCTTCCCGTACAAGCATTCAGATTTCAGCATTTGATTTCACTAGACCTGGCCCATCCATATCTGATGGCTTTCTTCAGTTCTCTTAGTCCCTGCAGTACGGTTTTCTCATTAGTAATGCAAAGGCAGCAATCGCATCAGAGATTTAAAAAAAAAATCTTATTAGATTTATTTTACCTGATGGAATTACAGTTCTCTCTAAGTACATTGATCAGGGAAACCTCAGAGTGGTATTTGGAAATGTTTTTTTCCTTGGGTTGGAACAAACCTCCAGCAGCCTTATTGTGGAGTTTCTCTGAGGATGACCTCACAGTTCTGCAGTAGAGGATACTGAGTAATGCTGAGAAAGCACAATTAGAACAGGTTGCTGCAGGGAGCTGAAAGCTGTTTTCTCCTTCCTCACCCTTCTGCTCCCACATGTGGAGTGCATATGATTCTGTGGACTGCCAAGAACTGTTAAGGACAAAGAAAACTAATGTGGCAAAAGGCTGAGAGAATATAACCCCCCAAAATCACACTGAACTTTCTAGCACTTGTTTATTAACCCTGTGCTGATCTCCCCAAAACATTTTATCACGTTGCTTTACATCAAATGAGAATTTGGTCCTATGTTTTCCACATTCTCAGATTGTTATTGATCTTGTGAATTATGTTTCTTTATACCATGCACGGCATATATTACCAGGAACTGGGGGGTTAAATGAACAGTTTGTTGATGTACAACAATTTTTCAAAGCAGGATACTGAATACCAAGGGTGTTTCACTAGCTGACATTTGGATTTGTTCAAGTTCTTATTTGAGTTGCTCCTGGCCAGCTTGATATTATTTAGCATCTGACTGTGGCTTTGAAATAAGAATGCATCGTAATATCTAAGAGAAAGAAGAAGAAGTTGGAGGGATGAGATACAAGCAGAGATGATATTTCCCTACCTTCACAACTGCATATAAAGAGTGATCTGCAAAAGGATTTTTTTTTTTTGGTCTGTTTATAAGATTGCACAAGGAGGGGAAGTGAAGTATCTAGCCTTTGTTTAGAAGAGGCCCAGTTTGTCTCTGGTCCTTGCACTGATGTGAGGTAGACACATGGAGGCAAGATACCTTCCTCCCTTTGTGCACTCAGTGCTTTGACCAGGGACCTGATCAAATCCCAGAACCTGGTCTCTTTTTCCAAACTAAGCATACCCAGTTCCTTCAGCCTTTTCTCATATGGCTGAATTCCATCCCTTTGATCATCTTTGTCACTCGCCTCTGGATCCTTTCCATTTTCTCTAGATCCTTTCTATATATTGGTGATGAAAACTGGACACAATATTCCATCTGAGGCCTAACCAGCTCCGAGTAGAGTGGTACTATCACCTCCCATGACTTGCATGCTATGCCTCTGTTAATGTAACCTAAAATTTCATTTGCTTTTTTTTTGCAACAGCATCGCATTGCTCACTCATGTTGAGGTTGTGATCCACCACAACTCCCAGATCTTTCGCAATAGTGATGCTGCCAAGCTATGAGAATAGAACACAGGGTCCTGGAAGAAGAGAGGCAGAAGGTGCAGTAAAAACACCCTTCAAAATTCTATATGTGAAACTTCCTGATTTGAATGTGTCTGACTAGCTCTGCAAAAAATGCCCACCTGGATACTCCAAAACTACAAATCTTAGGCCCTGTGTACATCAAGGGCCTTATTCCCAGATACAACCCTTCTTTTGTGTGTACATAATAACATCAAAGTGTGCACGTTTTGAACACCCTAGATTCTAACACCTGAATGTGTAAGGGAAAGAATTTATGTACACAAAACCCACTTGTCTAATGAAGGTGTTACCTGCACACCTAACTGCCAGATTGTATCTGTTAATACAGCATTATGCAGTCACAAAAGGAGAGTGGAGGAGGTGTTGGTAGGGGGTCTTTTTTGCTAATTCTACTCCTTAGAGCAGTTGTTCCCAAACTTTCTCCGTCATGCCCCCCCCTTACCTGTAATGTAACCTGTCCGTGTTCCCCCCCACACTCCCTAAGCTTGCCCCATCACTGCACTCTGAGCCCTTCTGTGGATAAAGAGTCCTTGTGCAATGCACGGGGAGCACAGAGACATCTTGCTCATCTGCTCCACTGGCCTCTGCCGCATGCAGCCCCATGGCAGTGTTTAAATTGTGCCCTTTGGGGGGTGGACTAGATGACCTCCTGAGGTCCCTTCCAACCCTGATATTCTATGATTCTATGATTCTTACATCTTGCTGAATTTGACTGCAGGTCAGCAGTTTCAATGGAAGCTGAGCAAGCCAAATTGATATGTAAGAGCAGATCACGGCCAATTTATGTCTGAAGGTAAAAATCATGCAGTATTTAACTCCAAACAAGGTGAGCTAAGGCCACTCTGCCTACCCTGGAGGCATCCATACCCCACTCTCCACCTCTTTTAAGCCTGGTACTGATTTCATCACAGAGTGGTGTGTGCCTGGGTCTGCAACCTATAGAGTATTGGGCACCTAGATCATTAACTCTGAAAGTAGACTTGCAACTATCATACTCAGGCTGCGCATCAGACTGACCATCTTGCACACGCTGTGCGGTTTCCCTCCATGGGACACTTAAGCAACAGGATACCCTACAGAATTATAAGGGCCAGATTCAGACCTCTTATGCTGATGTAAAAATAGTGTAACCCCATTAACTCCAAGGGACTTACTCCAGATTTACATTGGTGTAACTTACAGCATCCATTGCTCCAAAAATCACATGAAAAACAGTTGCAGCACAATCACTGCAATTTTAAATGAATTCATACTCTTCTTCACTTCCTGTCTTAAACTGTTGGGTGGCTTGCTGCCTGCCATGTTTCAGGCTAAGGCTGGCTGCATTTGAGTGGTTAATGGGAGGTGTATCACAAACATGGAGGTGGGAGGATATGGGCAGGTCTCACCGCTGTCAATTGGAGGAAAGGAAATAACCCATTTGAGGTGCCCACATTATTATGTACATTACAAGACCCCACCATGTTCCTAGTTAGTGTACAAACACACAGTGACACTCCTTGCCCTAGAAAGTCAAAAAATACAAGATAGAGAAATGGTGGGAGAAAGGAAGTAGCATTCTCCTCAATTTATAGACAAGGAAATAGGGTACTGAGAGATTAAGTGACTTGCTCAAGGTCACACTGGAAATCTGTGGCAGACCAACAAGTTGAACCTACATCTTCTGAGTCCCACTCTAGTGACTTAATCACAAGGCCATCTAGCCTCTAGTGCCTTGTTTACACAACCACTTTCTCAGGGGTGTGCTGTCTCCTTTTTTTCTAGCTGAAGCACTGCTGTGTATAGTGTGTACATTGTAAACCACAGAGGTAATTCACATTCACAGAGGTTGAATTAAAAGGTACTATAACAATATATCATACACTATTATGATGACTGGATTGTGCACTGCTTGTATTTGGCCACACAGTACCTCCTCCCTCCGCCCACCCCCAAACACTGCTGTATAGCCACACAGGATCTTCTTGGATCTTGGGTCCAGGAGTAGTGGGGAAAGGGAAAAACAGGAGCTACACATCTAATGCCACCATTCCTTTCCTGTGTGCAAGTGGGTAGGGAGCAGATGGAACAGGGCAGAGCCATGTCTTCAACCGCCCACGCACTGGGCAGCAGAGCTGGTTGACTGTGATGGAGGGACCTATTCTGCCTGATTAAGAGTTGACTCAGCATACTCTTCCCACAGCAGATAAGGGGAGCTTCAAAAAGGGGTATCTCTGAGGCACAATTACTTCCCCATGCTTCTACTGGAGATTTACAACTACATACTGCCCCGCATGGGGCTGGGCCTAACGGTTCACTCTAGCCCTAATTAGAATAATAGAATTGTAGGACTGGAAAGGACCTTGAGAGGTCATCTACTGCACAGGGCCGGCTCCAGGCACCAGACGAGAAAGCACATGCCTGGGGCGGCACATTGTATGGGGCGGCATTCCAGCCGATCTTGGGGCGGCACATTCCGGCTGCCCTGCCGTGGGTGTTTTTTTTTTGCTTTGGCAGCCCGGTCCGCAGCTCCGGAGCCCCCAGCCGGCTCCCCACTCTCCGCCAGTCCCAGCCCAGCCGGGACAAGGACCCCGGCCCGGGGGGGGCAGGAACAAGCAATCCCTGCCGCTCACCGTGCCGCCGGGCTCCCCAGGACGCGCCACACCCCGCCACCTGCACAGGCCTCCGCCTCCGGGGCCGCTCTGAGCCCGGCCCGGCCAAGTCGCCTTTAAAGGAGCGACTGAGCCAGCACCTCCTGCAGCCCCCGGGGGCTCTGCCTGCCCAGCCGGGAGAGGCACCCCAAGGCCGGAGGAGGGAGCCCCTCTCGCCCAGCTGCGAGCAGGCTACAGCGCCTGGCTCCCCACAGGCAGAGGGATCAGGCGGGCACCGCGCTTCACCCCCCTGCGAGTCACCTTGACCGCCCTCCATGTGCTCCCTGTGGCTGCCATTTTTGTTTTGTTTTTTGCTTCGGCAGTCCGGCCGCCCTTCTTTCTTTATTTTTTTGCTTGGGGCAGCAAAAAAGCTAGAGCCGGCCCTGCTACTGCAGTCCCCTGCATTCATGGCAGGAGTGTGTATTATCTAGACCATCCCTGACAGGCATTTGTCTAACCTGCTCTTAAAATATCTCCAATGATGGAGATTCCACAACCTCCCTTGGCAATTTATTCCAATGCTTAGTTAACCACCTTGACAGTTAGGAAGTTTTTCCTAATGTCCAACCTAAACCTCCCTTGCTGCAATTTAAGTCCATTGCTTCTTGTCCTATCCTCAGAGATTAAAGAATTTAATTAAACAATTTAATTTAATTAAGAATTTAATTCAACAATTTTTCTCCCTCCTCCTTGTAACAACCTTTTATGTACTTGAAAACTTATGTCCCCCCCCCCCCCAGTCTTCTCTAGACTAACCAAACCCAATTTTTTCAATCAGCCCTCAGAGATCATGTTTTCTAAACCTTTAATCACTTTTGTTGCTCTTCTCTAGACTTTCTCCAATTTGTCCATGTCTTTAGGCCTAATCAGCATGGAATAGAGCAGAAGAATTACTTCTTGTGACTTGCTTACAACACTCCTGCTAATACATCCTAGAATGAGGTTTGCTTTTGCAGCACTGTTCCTTTCCGCAGTACTCCTTCCAAGGCAGTCATTTCCCATTTTGTATATGTGTTCCTTCCTAAATGGAGTACTTTTTATTTGCCCTTATTGAATTTCATTTTATTTACTTCAGACCATTTCTCCAGTTTGTCCAGATCATTTTGAAATTTAATCCTATCCTCCAAAGAACTTGCAAACTCTCCTAGCTTGGTAGCAAACTTTATAAGTGTACTCTCTATGCCTGGACCCAGAACTGATCCCTGCAGGATTCCACTTGAGATGCCCTTCCAGCTTGACTGTGAACCACTAATAACTACTTTTAGGGAACAGTTTTACAACCAGTTATGCACCCACCTTATAGTAGCTCCATCTAGGTTGTATTTCCCTAGTTTATGAGAAGGTCATATGAGACAGTATCAAAAGTCTTATTAAAGTCAAGATATACCACATCTACCGCTTCCCCCCTATCCGCAAGGCGTGTTACCCTGTCAAAGAAAGCTATTAGGTTGGTTTGACATAATTTGTTCTTGACAAATCCATGCTGACTGTTATTTATCACCTTATTATCTTCTAGTTGTTTGCAAATTGATTGCTTAATTATTTACTCCATTATCTTTCTGGGTACTGAAGTTAAACTGATTGGTCTAATTCCCCGGGTTGTCCTTATTCCTCTTTTTATAGATGGGCACTATATTTGCCCTTTTTCAGTCCTCCAGAATCTCTCCCATCTTCCATGACTTTTCAAAGATAATTACTAATAGCTCAGATATCTCCTCTGGCAGAAGAGATTCTCAGGGTTATCTGCGATCAGGATCAGATTGTCTGCATAGGTCAATATATTCACCCTGTTGCCGTACACTTTGAAATTGAATAACTGATGTACATTACACATGGATTTATTAACCTCAATATCATAGAATCATAGGACTGGAAGGGACCTCAAGAGGTCTTCTAATCCAGTCCCCTGCACTCATGGCAGAACTAAATATTACGTGACCATCCCTGAAAGGTGTTTTTCTAACCTGCTCTTAAAAATCTTCAATTATGCAGATTCCACAATCTCCCTAGGCAATTTATTCCAATGCTTAACTACCCTGACAATTAGGAAGTTTTTCCTAATGTCCAAACTGCCCTGGTGGAAATTTAGCCCATTGCTTCTTGTCCTATCCTCACACGTTAAAGGGGATATTTTTTCTTCCTCCTCCTTGTAACAACCTTTTATGTTCTTGCATCATGATCAGTGGTTTGCTTCGGATATTTTAAACTATGCTTATGAAACCATTAGAGGACATCTAGGATTTAATTCAGTTCCCAGATTTCTAGAAGTAAGAAAGTGTTGATCCTTAGAGCAGAGTTTAGTTTGTCCTGGCTAGCCCCACCCCACCCCTCTTTAACCCACAGTCTAGACAGAACTATTGAGTATGCCAGGAAGTGGAGTTTGAAATATATAGGTTGCCTTTATCATTCCCCTATAAACAGATTAGATAGATTGATTCATATTTTACTGATGTCACTTCTAAACATGAATGGATAATGGGCCCCCCTTTGATTCCGTATGATGGCTTTGTGCATTAATAGTGTAGATTGTTCATTCCAGCCAGACCAAAAATATACCTTAGCCTTGCATTAAGCATCATTAAAACAAAATGTAGTAAGTACATATTATTCATTCCTCAGTGCCCATCAGGGTCATAGGTTATACATTCTTATATGAACCAGGGGATGGAAAATGTATAATAAAGGTTCTATTTCATGTTTCTAGGACTAGGACCAATTAAGGAGCTGATTCTGCAAACCTTTACTCACTTAAGTAGTCAACAGGAAATGTAAATCCTCAGCACCTGAGAAAATCTACAATGAAGTGTCTCAAGTTAGGCACCTAGAAATGGAGGCAGCCCAATAAGCAGTAGCTTATGAAAATGTGGCTCCTAGTGACTTGGACAAGGCAACACAGGTTCAGTGGCAGTGATAGAATTAGTATTGGTGTGGCCAGATTCTCTCCTGAACTGAGTGGAGGATGGAAACCAGGGCTCTAGTTACAACACTCAGATTCAACACCCCAATGTTGAATCATAGAATATCATGTTTGGAAGGGACCTCAGGAGGTCACCTAGTCCAACCCCCTGCTCAAAGCAGGACCAATCCCCAACTAAATCATCCCAGCCAGGGCTTTGTCAAGCCAGACCTTAAAAACATCTAAGGAAGGAGATTCCACCACCTCCAGAGGTAACCCATTCCAGTGCTTCACCACCCTCCTAGTGAAAAAGTTTTTCCTAATATCCAACCTAAGCCTCCCCCACTGCAACTTGAGACCATTACTCCTCGTTCTGTCATCTGGTACCACTGAGAACAGTCTAGATCCATCCTCTTTGGAACCTCCTTTCAGGTAGTTGAAAGCAGCTATCAAATCCACCCTCATTCTTCTCTTCTGCAGACTAAACAATCCCAGTTCCCTCAGCCTCTCCTCATAAGTCATGTGCTCCAGCCCCCTAATCATTTTTGTTGCCCTCCACTGGACTCTTTCCAATTTTTCCCACATCCTTCTTGTAGTGTGGGGCCCAAAAATGGACACACTGCTCCAGATGAGGCCTCACCAATGCCGAATAGAGAGGAATGGTCACGTCCCTCGATCTGCTGGCAATGCTCCTACTTATACAGCCCAAAATGCTATTAGCCTTCTTGGCAACAAGGGCACACTATTGACTCATATCCAGCTTCTCATCCCCTTTAGCCCCTAGGTTCTTTTCTGTAGAACTGATGCCTAGCGACTCGGTCCCTAGTCTGTAGTAGGATGGAAGAATCCCATGCACTAAGTGCAGGACTCTGCACTTGTCCTTGTTGAACCTCAGATTTCTTTTGGCCCAATCCTCTAATTTGTCTAGGTCCCTCTGTATCCTATCTACCACTCCTCCCAGTTTAGTGTCATCTGCAAACTTGCTGAGTGTGCAATCTACCTCCTCCTCCAGATCATTAATGAAGATATTGAACAAAACTGGCCCCAGGACCGACCCTCGGGTCCAAACTGCTGCCTTAATGGATCGTATGCCTGTGGAGAATTGGCATAGCTGCATCAGTCACTCTCCACCCCGTATCCCAGGGTGGGAAAAATAAGTCAGATCCAACATATCTATGCTCAATCTTTCCTCATGCCAATAGAATTTTCTGCTGGGAATTTGTGGCCATAGTAATATTTATTTACTTATAGTAAATGGAACAGTTCCAACAGGAGAGATTCCCCCTTCCAGTATCCTGTTGCCTGGTGAGTAGGGCATTTCCCTGGGATGTGGGAAACCTTGGCTCAATGTCCTGCTCGAAATCAGGCAGAGTGACGATTCAAACCTGGGTCTGCCATGTCAGTGCCCTGGGCCATTGGATATTCTTGGAGGAAAAACCCTGCAGACAGACCAACATTTCTGATTTGCTCACCCCAGCTGTCTTTTGTACTCGTTAGCTGCGCTCTGAGCATGCCTGCCCGATCAGGTCCTACAAGTGAGATAGACGGGGAAACAACAGTCTGAGAATCTCACCAAGGCTTCTCGTCCATCCTCCCTGTGGAAGAAAAAGGGTAGAGACTGTCGAATCGTGGAAGTCAATGAATGGCTACGCAGGTGGTGTCGGAGAGAAGGCTTTGGATTCTTTGATGATGGGATAGTGTTCCAAGAAGGAGGAGTGCTAGGCAGAGACGGGCTCCACCTAACGAAGAGAGGGAAGAACATCTTCACAAGCAAGCTGGCTAACCTAGTGAGGAGGGCTTTAAACTAGGTTCACCGGGGAAGGAGACCAAAGCCCTGAGGTAAGTGGGGAAGTGGAATACTGGGAGGAAGCATGAGCAGGAGAGCACAAGAGGGGAGGACTCCCTGCATCATACTGAGAAAGCATGACAATCAGCGAGTTATCTTAAGTGCCTATACACAAATGCAGGAAGCCTGGGAAACAAGCAGGGAGAACTGGCAGTCCTGGCACAGTAAAGGAATTATGATGTGATTGGAATAACAGAGTTGGTGGGATAACTCACATGACTGGAGTACTGTCATGGATGTATATAAACTGTTCAGGAAGGACAGGCAGGGCAGAAAAGGTGAGGGAATTGCATTGTATGTAAGAGAGGAGTATGACTGCTCAGAGCTCCAGTATGAAACTTCAGAAAAACCTGAGAGTCTCTGGATTAAGTTTAGAAGTGTGAGCAACAAGGGTGATGTCGTGGTGGGAGTCTGCTATAGACCACCAGACCAGGGGGATGAGATGGATGAGACTTTCTTCCGGCAACTAACAGAAGTTACTAGGTCACAGGCCCTGGTTATCATGGGGGACTTCAATCACCCTGATATCTGCTGGCAGAGCAATACAGCAGTGCACAGACAATCCAGGAAGTTTTTGGAAAGTGTAGGGGACAATATCCTGGTGCAAGTGGTGGAGGAACCAAGTAGGGACAGAGCTCTTCTTGACCTGCTGCTCAAACAGGGAAGAATTAGTAGGGGAAGCAAAAGTGGATGGGAACCTGGGAGGCAGTGACCGGGATATGGTCGAGTTCAGGATCCTGACACAAGGAATAAAGGAGAGCAGCAGAATACGGACCCTGGACTTCAGAAAAGCAGACTTTGACTCCCTCGGGGAACTGATGGGCAGGATCCCCTGGGAGAACAACATGAGGGGGAAAAGGAGTCCAGGAGAACTGGCTGTATTTTAAAGAATCCTTATTGAGGTTGCAGGAACAAACCATCCCGATGTGTAGAAAGAGTAAATATGGCAGGCGACCAGCTTGGCTTAATGTGAAATCCTTGCCGATCTTAAACAAACAAAAGAAGAAGCTTACAAGAAGTGGAAGATTGGACAAATGACCAGGGAGGAGTATAAAAATATTGCTCAGGCATGCAGGAGTGAAATCAGGAAGGCCAAATCACACTTGGAGTTGCAGCTAGCAAGAGATGTTAAGAGTAACAAGAAGGGTTTCTTCAGGTATGTTAGCAACAAGAAGAAAGTCAAGGAAAGTGTGGGCCCCTTAGAGGATGTGGAAAAAGCTAATGTACTCAATGCTTTTTTTGCTTTTGTCTCCACAAACAAGGTCAGCTCCCAGACTACTCTACTGGGCAGCACAGCATGGGGAGGAGGTGACCAGCCCTCTGTGGAGAAAGAAGTGGTTCGGGACTATTTAGAAAAACTGGACGAGCACAAGTCCATGGGGCCGGATGCGCTGCATCCGAGGGTGCTAAAGGAGTTGGCGGATGTGATTGCAGAGCCATTGGCCATTATCTTTGAAAACTCATGGCGATCGGGGGAGGTCCCGGATGACTGGAAAAAGGCTAATGTAGTGCCNTGGGCTCAATGGCTAGTGATCAATGACTCCATGTCTAGTTGGCAGCCGGCATCAAGCGTAGTGCCCGAAGAGTCAATCCTGGGGCTGGTTTTGTTCAATATCTTCATTAATGATCTGGAGGATGGCGTGAACTGCACCCTCAGCAAGTTTGCAGATGACATTAAACTGGGAGGAATGGTAGATATGCTGGAGGATAGGGATAGGATACAGAGGGACCTAGACAAATTAGAGGATTGGGCCAAAAGAAACCTGATGAGGTTCAAGAAGGACAAGTGCAGAGTCCTGCACTTAGAAAGGAAGAATCCCATGCACTGCTACAGACTAGGGACCGAATGGCTAAGCAGCAGTTCTGAAGAAAAGAACCTAGGGGTTACAGTGGACGAGAACCTGGATATGAGTCGACAGTTTGCCCTTGTTGCCAAGAAGGCTAACGGCATTTTGGGCTGTATAAATAGGGGCATTGCCAGCAGATTGAGGGACGTGATCATACCCCTCTATTCTGCATTGGTGAGGCCACATCTGGAGTACTGTGTCCATTTTTGGGCCCCACACTACAAGAAGGATGTGGGAAAAATTGGAAAGAGTCCAGTGGAGGGCAATAAAAATGATTAGGGGGCTAGAGCACATGACCTATGAGGAGAGGTTGAGGGAACTGGGATTATTCGGTCTCGCATGATATATATACGGTCTCGCATGATAGTCTTATCGATAAACTAGGCAAATACAATTTAGATGGGGCTACTATAAGGTGGGTGCATAACTGGCTGGATAACCGTACTCAGAGAATTGTTATTAATGGTTCTCAATCCTGCTGGAAAGGCATAACAAGTGGGGTTCCGCATGGGGTCTGTTTTGGGAACGGCTCTGTTCAATATCTTCATTAACGACTTAGATATTGGCATAGAAAGTACGCTTATTAAGTTTGCAGATGATACCAAACTGGGAGGGATTGCAACTGCTTTGGAGGACAGGGTCATAATTCAAAATGATCTGGACAAATTGGAGAAATGGTCTGAGGTAAACAGGATGAAGTTTAACAAAGACAAATGCAAAGTGCTCCACTTAGGAAGGAACAATCAGTTTCACACATACAGAATGGGAAGAGACTGTCTAGGAAGGAGTACGGCAGAAAGGGATCTAGGGGTTATAGTGGACCACAAGCTAAATATGAGTCAACAGTGTGATGCTGTTGCAAAAAAAGCAAACATGATTCTGGGATGCATTAACAGGTGTGTTGTGAGCAAGACACGAGAAGTCATTCTTCCGCTCTACTCTGCGCTGGTTAGGCCTCAACTGGAGTATTGTGTCCAGTTCTGGGCACCGCATTTCAAGAAAGATGTGGAGAAATTGGAGAGGGTACAGAGAAGAGCAACAAGAATGATTAGAGGTCTAGAGAACATGACCTATGAAGGAAGGCTGAAAGAATTGGGTTTGTTTAGTTTTGAAAAGAGAAGACTGAGAGGGGACATGGTAGCAGTTTTCAGGTATCTAAAAGGGTGTCATAAGGAGGAGGGAGAAAAATTGTTCACCTTACCCTCTAAGGATAGAAAAAGAAGCAATGGGCTTAAACTGCAGCAAGGGAGGTTTAGGTTGGACATTAGGAAAAAGTTCCTAACTGTCAGGGTGGTTAAACACTGGAATAAATTGCCTAGGGAGGTTGTGGAATCTCCATCTCTGGAGATATAAGAGTAGGTTAGATAAATGTCTATCAGGGATGGTCTAGACCGTATTTGGTCCTGCCATGAGGGCAGGGGACTGGACTCGACCTCTCGAGGTCCCTTCCTGTCCTAGAATCTATGAATCTATTTAGTCTGCAGAAGAGAAGAATGAGGGGGGATTTGATAGCTGCTTTCAACTACCTGAAAGGGGGTTCCAAAGAGGATGGATCTAGACTGTTCTCAGTGGTACCAGATGACAGAACGAGGAGTAATGGTCTCAAGTTGCAGTGAGGGAGGTTTAGGCTGGATATTAGGAAAAACTTTTTCACTAGGAGGGTGGTGAAGCGCTGGAATGGGTTCCATAGGGAGGTGGTGGCATCTCCTTCCTTAGAGGTTTTTAAGGTCCGGCTTGACAAAGCCCTGGCTGGGATGATTTAGTTGGGGATTGGTCCTGCTTTGAGCAGGGGGTTGCACTAGATGACCTCCTGAGGTCCCTTCCAACCCTGATATTCTATGATAGGGATCCAAGGAGTTTGTTAGCTGTGGAGTAACTTCTGAACTTAGGTGGCTTTCACATGACCACCAGCATAAATTTAAACACCTATGGGACATTAGGAGGCAGCTGAACAGTGGTTTTGAGCATGCCCATGGCACCTACATTTTGGATTTAGTTGCTTATAGAAACAGAAATAAGTTTTGAGACTTTTGCTCTAATGAAGTTTTGATAATGAATTCCATAACTTTCATTGCAGTGTATCTATAACAGATCTAGCCATTGAAATCCAGGCACCAAATTTTCCATCTTTATTCAAGTGGAGTAGGAGTCCACGAGAAAGGAGAAAATATGACAGAAGTATATATGGTAAGATAATGAATGCAAACGCAATTTTAGGTTGAATTAACAGAGGCATAACGTGCAAGTCACAAGAGGGGATAGTACTGCTCTACTCAGCACTGGTTAGGCCTCAGATGGAATATTGTGTCCAGCACTGGTCACCGCTGTATAGAAAGGATGTAGAGAAACTGGAAAGGATCCAGAGGCGAGTGACAAAGATGATCAAGAGGATGGAATGCAGCCATATGAACAAAGGCTGAACCAACTGGGTATGTTTAGTTTGGAAAAGAGGAAATTAAGGGAGGACATGATAGCGGTCTTCAGATACTTTGAAAGGCTGTCACAAAAAAGATGGCGAAAAGTTGTTCTCTTTGCCACAGAGGGCAAGGCAAGGGGAAATGAGTTCAAACTACAGCATAGCAGATTTAGATTCAATCTCAGGAAAAGCTTCCCAACTGTAAGAACCGTAGGACAATGGAATAGACTGGGTAGAGAGGCTGTGGAAGCTTCTTCACCTGAGGTTTTCAAAAGAAAGCTGGATACTGGATAGTCATCTGTCTGGAATGGGTTAGACAACAAATCCTGCATCTTGGCATGGGGTTAGATTAGATTATCCTTATGATCCCTTCTAACCCTATGACTGATTAAATTTAAAGAAATCTAATCGTCTCTCATTCAATTTGGAGGGATACCTGCCTCCAAAAGGCTTGCTTCTTGGAAACTTTCCTCTCTGAGGATATCCTCTTCTGGTAATGGAATAAATAAACAAATGTACTTTTAGCAGAGTAAGAGATTAGCGGAAGAGACATCTAGCTAACTTCCTAGATGTTTGGGTAAAGGAAAACATGCCATTTAGTTTCACATGAGGGGAAAAGGTATCTGATTTAAAATTTAAGGGTAGCTCCATGCTGTGGGGCTTCTAGATGCTACTGTAAGTACTAAATAATACATCTGAAGAGTTTAAATGGCACTGAAGGGCTACACAAACTTTCTATTAGCTTCTGGGATGAATATCACCTTTTGTGCCTTATTTTCCCCATCCATAACATAGGGATAATAATACTAGGCTTGACTAAGCTCAGTGATTTAACACCACTAAAGTATATGAAAAGACCTCAGGGATGAAATTTGACCCTCTTTCCTTATTTGATCCACTTTCCTTATTCCTAGTTCCATGAGAGTGGTGTGTTACAAATGTTAATTAATTAATATAATCTGGGAATGTTGTTAAATATAAGATACCTGTAGGCCAAATTTATAATTATTACCTACCAGTCAAAGTAATCAATCCAAGAATAAAAGGAAATCCAGTAACTATAATGATGGATTTAGTAAGCATGGATTCAATATAAAAGCTAAATTATGTGAAATCTTTACTTTTATCTCTGCACTCACTGATTTGACCCCACCCCCCAAAAAACAAAAACAAACATACCTTTCCCTCTTTAGACTAAGTCATTGAGCACAAATATATTTGAAAGCAAACACTGAATCCAATATGAACAGCTTTTTATTTTCTGGGAATCTTTTTTAATGTACCTATAGAGTAAAAGCAAGGGCATGTGAGTTACTGCTGACATAGGCTAGACGCTAAACCACCAACCTCACCACCCTGTGGTTTGCTCAGCAGCCAGGGATATAAGGAGCTATTTAGAGAAACGGGTAGGCCTTGCCTGGTGCTGATGTAATGATGCATTCCTGTGGCTTGCAGGCTGTTTTAGAAGAGAAATATGCTGTTCATGTGCAGAGGGGTGGGAGCCCAGGCTCTGCTACATCCTGCCCAGAGGCCAAAAAAGGAAACACAGCAGCAGTAAGAATAAAAAGAGAACAGGCAGCATATAAGATTTGGGGGGAGCGGGGGAAGAAAAAACAACCTTTGAGTGAGTTGGAACAGGGAACAATACAACTTTATGCAACCCACACTCCATAGAGGATGATGTGCGTATGGCTCAGTGAAGGGTTTTCCTTAACCAAACCCCTCTATAACCACAGTTTAATGGGCCTGATTCTCTTCTCCTTCACATCAGTTAAATTAAAGCCAATGGAATTTCGATGGCATTTTAGTGTAATGTAATACCCTAAAAAGCACCTGAACCCCCTACAAAAACACTGCGCGCACACACACTTCCCCTCTTCCCTCATGGGATAGAATGAGACAACATCTCATGTGATAGATGTTCACCACGCCTCTTAATGCACTATTGGAAGGCGCTCAGATACCATGGTGATGAGTGAGGTGTCAGAGCCTGTATAGAACAGGACACAACTGATTTACTCCTGATTTAAGAATCAGGCTGGAATTTCTTTTCTGAACCAACTGATAATTTTTTTTTTTTTAATACCATCTGGATCCTACAAGAAAACCAATAGTAGATGTCATAAAAACAAAATAAAAAAACATGGACCCAGCCCCAAAGTCCATAGTCACTCTCTTGATCAACCTCCCACTCTTCTGTGGGAGTTCTACCTGAGTAAGGACTAAGTACAACCTGAGCCAGGATCCTAGTATGTGGCTAATTACGAATGTACAAAAAGGTGTTAGAGCAACACTTCCAGTCAAAGACTCTTAACTGTTCAACTTCATACTTTTTAACTGCAAAGGGAAACACACTAAAGAAAACTGGAAACCGTAAATAAGACCTGTTTCTAGTATGTAAATATTAATATTATTTATTTCTTGTGTGCTGGCCAAGGGCTTGGTGCTGCCCTGAAGGATGGCCCCTGTTTTAGGGGATTTATGATAGAGAGGCAAAACAGTTCAGACAAATATTACACAGACATAGGAGCAAGATGGTGCAGAAATGAGCCCAAAAGTAATCACAGAAACAAAGTGTGTTGTAAAAAGTAATCTCATCTTGAGGCCCATCAGTGATGCTCACAAGAAGTGAATTTAGCAGTAATATTAGACAATAGTAATGAGCTAAGAATTTCCCACATGCATTCAGTCTCCTGAATGGGTATTTGAGAAAGGTTGCACTTTGGGTGAGGACTTTATCTGTTCTGTACAGTCACATGCAATTTTTGTCACTAAACACATGTTTTAAAAGGAAAGGACTCTGGGCTAGATTGTTGGAACCTTTGCTCAGCCACACAGGAGAGTGAGAAGGGAGTGAGGTGTGAGGCCTCCCTTACTTCTTTACTCCAGCTTGCTCAGATGGTCACTCTGGCTGTTGGGTAGAGAACAAAAGCCACTTGCCTGATACTCCCTGGTCAAGAAGTACGAAGAGGGGCAAGGTCTGGGAGATGCTTGGCTGAGCATATCAGGGTAGTAAGCTGCTGCATGACAAGCGACAAAGTAGCTTGTTCCACTTTACTCCCTTCAGCAAGGGGCAGGGGCAGGAGAGGAATTGAGAGTCTCAGTTCATTCTGTGCTTTCTCCTGGGGAGGTACAGTTAGGCACCACACTCTATCCAGGGCACAGATAGTCTAGCCCGATAATATCCCAGTTATATACAGTATACTGTACTACGTACAGCTGCTAAAAGGAGGGATTCTCTCTGCCGGTCTTTGAAATCTGAGCTCAAGCATCCTGAATGTCCACCCTGCCCAGATGCCAATATATTGTCAGATATGCTAGGATTTCAGAGTGATGAATACTGTTCAGCCGATGCACCTGTTTGGTGCTGCAGGGGATTCACATACAAATAAAGATACGGTATGTTGTTTCAGTCCAGTATTTATAAACAGGAGCCCGGTATGTAAATGATTGCTCTACCTCCTGGTCATGTGACTCATTACCATTTTTGGTGTCCGTGTTTTGCACAATCCTGGAAAGTAAGTGTGAGTGTGAGTGAGAGAGTGAGTGTGAGTGAGAGAGTGAGTGTGAGTGTAAAGACGTAACTGAATGATGGATATTGTAAATCATGAAGGGAAAGTTGAATATATTGGTCCTGCTTCTGATCCTATGGAAATCAGTTTGACTACAATGGGTTCAATGTGCTTAAATGATAAGAGTGACTAGGGGTTTTTTCCATTTAAAAGGCTCAGACAATGTTAGAATTTGCAGGAGCTTAGCTGGTTCTACTTTGCCCCAATTTCTCACCACTGCTGCCAGTTTTACCAAGTGAGGGAAGCTCTAAAAGGGTGAAAGGAGACCAGCACTTGCTGCAGAGCAAACGGTCTCACTTTTCAAAAACACAATGGACACTGGGCATTCATTTAAAAGGGTTTGGTGAAATTTTATTGGCTTACATTTTTTTTTGGTTTCAAATACAGTATACTTTTTCCCTTACTTTTTCTTCCTACAAAGGTCATTCACTTTAGGGAACATGATCAAAAAGTTATCAAAAAAGGAAAAACTGGCATTTATGATTATTAAAATAAGTAATTACAGAAAGACTTTGCATATTGTTTTCCCGATGGAAATATGAATGGCTGCAAACTACATCATCAGTTCTCTTATGAGCTCCAAGTGGGCTATTCTAGTTCTTGTACTACTCTTATCATACTCTCGGCGTACCTTCCAGATGAGTTTCATGCTATGTTCATTTCAGGATTGGGTCCTATCCACCCAATCCTATTCCCACTGAAGTCAATGGAAGTTTTGCCATTGATGCCAATGGAAGTGGGCTCTGGATTTATTTTAGTAATTTGTTTCCAAATCATTGAAGGACATGAGGCTTTTAAAGAATTTAAAATTACTTTTTAAATAGGAATATGGAAACTGGCATATCAACACACAGCAGTGGTACATCTAGGCTAATATACCTAAGATGTTTATACCTGATGTTTCAAAGCAAAGCATAACATCTCCATAATTTACTTAACTGTGTGATTCTGTATCCTGGGGAAGTGCTGCCTGACCTCTGTTTGTGAAAAGCTTTTGCCCTGAAATATGATGGTGCATAGTTATAATATTTATCATACATAATGTAACTACTAGGACTGTCAATTAATCGCTGTTAACTCTCACGATTAACTACAAAAATTGTGACTAATCACAGCTTTAAGAGTGTGATTAAACAATAGAATACCAATAGAAAATTAAATATTTGTGGATGTTTCTACATTTTCAAATATATTGATTTCAATTACAACACAGAATACAAAGTGTACAGTGCTCACTTTATATTTTTTATTACAAATATTTGCACTGTAAAAGTGAACTGAAAAATACTATTATACTATTTATTTTATCACCTCATAGTGCAATCTTTTGATCATGAAAGTTGAACTTACAAATGTAGAATTATGTACAAAAAAATATAACTGCATTCAAGAACAATGTAAAATTGAGAGCCTACAAGTCCACTCAGTCCTACTTCTTCTTCAGCCAATCGCTAAGAGAAACAAGTGTGTTTACATTTACAGGAGATAATGCTGCCCACTTCTAATTTACAATGTCACCTGAAAGGGAAAACAGGCGTTTGCATGGCACTATTGTAGCCGGCACTGCAAGGTATTTCCATGCCAGATACGAATGTTTAGCATATGCCCCTTCATGCTTCGACCACCATTCCACAGTACATGCTTCCATGCTGATGACGCTTGTTAAAAAAATGTGTTAATTAAATTTGTGTGACTGAACTCCTTGGGGGAGAATTGTATGCTCCCTGCTCTGTTTTACCTGCATTCTGCCATATATTTCATGTTATAGCAGTCTCAGATGATGACCCAGCACCTGTTCGTTTTAAGAACACTTTCACTGTAGATTTGACAAAATGCAAAGCAGGTACCAATGTGAAATTTCTAAAGATAGCTACAGCACTCAACCCAAGTTTTAAGAATCAGAAGTGCCTTCCAAAATCTGAGCGGGACGAGGTATGGAGCATGCTTTCAGAAAAAGCAACACTGATGCGGAAACTACAGAACCCGAACCACCAAAAAAGAAAATCAATCTTTTGCTGGTGCCATCTGACTCAAATGATGAAAAAGAATATCCAAAGCAGTGAAGAATAATGGATGTTATCGAGCAGAACCCGTCATCAACATGGATGCATGTCCTCTGGAATGGTGGTTGAAACATGGAAACATATGAATCTTTAGCTTCTATGGCACGTATATATCTTGCGATGCCGGCTAAAACAGTGCCATGCAAACGCCTGTTTTCACTTTCAGGTGACATTGTAAACAAGAGGTGGGCAGCATTATTTCCTGCAAATGTAAACAAACTTGTTTTTGAGCTATTGCATGAACAAGAAGTAGGACTGAGTGGACTTGTAGGCTCTCAAGTTTTACACCATTTTGTTTTTGAATGCAGTTATTTTTTTGGACATAATTCTACATTTGTAAATGCAATTGCTTTATCATGAAAGTTGAACTACAGTATTTGTATTAGGTGAATCGAAAAATGCTATTTCTTTTGTTTTTTACAGTGTAAATATTTGTAATAAGAAATAAATATAAAGTGAGCACTGTACACTTTGTATTCTGTGCTGTAATTGAAATCAATATATTTGAAAATGTAGAAAACACCCAAAACATTCAAATAAATGGCACTCTATTATTGTTTAACAGCACAATTAATTGTGATTAATATTTTAATTGCTTGATAGCCCTAGTAACTACACATGCTACCATTATTCATTTAAATATTTTATCCTTTTTTAATATCTTATTCAGCTATTTGCCTCAAGAGTATCCTACTGTAGTGAGTTCTACAGAGTAATTAAACATGACGAAGTAGTTTTCTATTTTAAATTGGATACATTTTAGTTTGTAGGCCCCTTTTGTTTTTGTAATATTAAAATTGATTTTAACCTTGTCACTGTACTGCAGTGACTGTGTGTATGTATCCATGTTGCCATCTAGTGGGTGGCTCATAGTAAGAATAAAGGACTGACTACTAGGGCCAGCTCTGATAGATCTCCTTCAGCTCAGCTAGAGATCTGTGCTTCTAGAAAGGAAAGACTAGGAGTGAAATCCTGGTTCCATTGAAGTCAATGGCAAACTCCCATTGACTTTACTGGGGCCAGAATGTCACCCCAGATGCATAGACTTAGCTCTCCACATGCATGTAAGATTTATCTCATTGCTGTGTTTGTTATCTATAGCATATGCTTTTATCACACTGCTGCTTCCTTTCCCAACCTCCTCACCTTTTCTGACTGCTTCTCCAGTCTCCACCACATCTCTTGCTCCAACCATATTCCGCTCCCTTACCATTCCAATTAACACTCAGCTAGAAGTTCAGATGAGTTTCCATCTCTTCCCAAATAACTTGGGAATGAGGGGTATAATGTTTGATTTAAATGATTGTGCATTATTAGACAGACACTGCAAAAGGCAATTTAATTAGCAGTGAGGGAATAATTATTCGGTTCAGTGGCCAAACCAAAAAAGGAGAAAAAATGGTCCACCTCAAACAGATTCCACCCCTCACCCCACTGAAACAAAAAACAAAAAAATCATTTCAGGTCAAACAAAGTTTTGTTCAACCCAAAATTGCATTTCATTTTGGAGTGTTTTTATCCTTTTTAAAGAAATAATTCTAGCTAAATTTCAAAATGAGAAACAGTTTTGAAACGAAAAGTTGTAACATTTCACTTCAAAAAATGTTGAAAAAAGCATTTTGACTTTTTGGAAACAAGTTTTTTATTTTTGGCTGAAACTAGTTGCCAAGTTTGACCCGAATTGACAAACAGTTTTGTTCACCCCAAAGCTGCATTTTTTGGCAAGTAAACTGCCCAGCTCTAAATTTAATTCCTTGAGTTTGGGCATTTTAATATTTTAAAGGGGTTGTGGTAACCACAATCAACCATATGTTACTTACAGTCAATTGTGTCATCAACCTATGGAGAAAGTAGATATGAAAAAGTCAATAAACCAATATCATTAGATGGTCCTCGTATACATTCCCAGACAGAACCAGCAGGCAAAGTGAAGCTCCCTGCATAATGTGATTTGCAGCACTTCCTAAATGATCTCCCCTCTGGAGATGGGATTCATTATGCTGCTCCCACTCTGGGTAGTGAGAAAGTAAGACACTTGGATGGCTGACAACCCTTCTTTCCCTGGAAAGGTTGGTGGTGGAAGAAATAAAAGTAGATCAGGCTCTCTGGGTCAGATCCTAAGCGGATATAAATTGTCACAACTCCATTGAAGTCAATTGACACCAGCTGAGGATCTGTCCGTATAATTCTTTCTTCTGTAATGATGAGCTAAAGCACCAAACCCTCAATAACTTGAGAGACACTTTGAGAGTTGTTTCAACACATCTATCACTTGCTGAGGGCTAATGAGCAAAGCAAAAACTAGCTGAATGATCACCAAATGGTGTGCCAACTTTTTTTTTTACTGATGGTGCTACTTTTTTCTACTACCAGTGTCTCACTACTAGCATCACTCCCTTGTGTTCTTAGTCTGTTTTAATGCCCTTTAAAATCTTGTAGCCCTTTAATATTTTCTTCTGAGACAGAGCAAGATTCTTTTTACTTTGAATCTAACTACCCTCACTTACATTGACGTAACTCTGGAGTAACACTACTCAGGTTAACAGAGTTCTATTGGTGTAATGCTGGTGGGGGAGAAGAATCAGGCCCTTTATATCTGT
The DNA here is from genome assembly GCA_003942145.1 of Platysternon megacephalum. Lineage (NCBI taxonomy): Eukaryota > Metazoa > Chordata > Testudines > Platysternidae > Platysternon > Platysternon megacephalum. Next base: position 10,596,356 of record QXTE01000012.1, read on the forward strand.
GTGTTAAATAGAAGCTAAATTGTTTTGCAAAGCCTCCTGAGTTTATTATATAGCTCTAGAGGCTTTTTGTGAAACCCAAAACGTCTATGTTCCCTTGTCCATAGTTGTTTGCATTCACATTTCACATTCAGATTTCACTGCATAAAGGGCAAGGAAAGTTTACTGAATGGAAAGACCTTCGGGTCTACAATATCAAACAGTGGAGTGACCTCAAAGGAAAACATATTTCATTAAAAAAAAAAAAAAAAAAAAAAGAAGGGTTTCCTTGCAAATCCTGCTTGTTTTACCCACCCAGCTCTGACTCTTTGCTGCCTCTGTGGTAACACATGTTTTATATGAATCAATATAAAGATGAATTTTAACATACAAATAACTAGATGCAGCTATGCAGTAGGAGGGAATTCCTACAGGATGATGTCAAGTTTTTTAAGCAGTAAAATTAAAAATAGCGCATAAAACCTGACCAGTCAACTTGGCTTTTAGCCAAGTCAACACATTTGGGAAACATTATCAAGTTTATCAGGGGTAATGTATCGCAGAAAATCTGCTTCTGTTTATATACCATTTATTATTCATTTTTGACATTTTCCTTTTTTCCTTCAACCTTTTTCCCCCCTAAGCAAATCTATGCTAGACTGAGCTGAAACATGAGATAACAGAATGGCCTCTTTTTTTCCCCTTCCACATAAGACAAAAGCAGATCTGACTAGAAGCAGAAACTCTTAAGTGAAAAGTTATGATTTGCTATTTTTCTCTTCTAAGAAATATAACTGCAGGAAGCAAATTTGAGTTGACAGGGAATATCATTTGGCAATAAAGGAGAAAACTGACTCAATGAAAAACCTGACAAAAATCAAAGGCTTAGGTAGGTGAGACTGTATAGATCATCGTGTATAATATTCAGTAGCATCTGTAGCAAACGTTCCTTTTTCTACAGTGGACCAAATTCTACCCTGCTCTATGCTACGATATATGCATATATGATATACTGTAGGACTTACATATCGCTCATTGCCAACCTCTTGCTCATAGGAGTATTGACATATTTTAGTCAAGAGGTCTAATTCTCTGCTGGGGTAAGTACTTTGAGTTCAGTGGGGTTATTCCAGTAGAGAATTTGGCCCATGAGTTGCAGGAGTTTTACAATAAAAAAGGTTCGTAGAAGACAGGCCTAAGTCAGGGCAGAATGTGACCCAATGAAAGGAAGTTATCAACATGGTAAACACCTTATTTAGACTGCATGGGCCCAATCTTACAATCCTTACTCAAACAAATTCCCATTGAGATGAACTTTTAATGAGAACTATGCCTTACTGAGATTGAACACTCAGATCTTATATTAGCTTTCTGGTCAGTCTTCATAGTAGAGTTGGATGAAAGGAGAGCCTGATCCAAAGCCTCTAAAATAAATGTGAGTTTTTCCATTGATGTTGTTTGGATTGGGATCAGGTCCTCAATGAATTTTGCATATTTTCCAGCAATTTGTCCATCAATGGATCATTTCCTTCAAAATTTATAATTTAAAATTATTTACTAATTGTTTTAATAAATAATTATTTGACTGTATCTTGTGAGCATTTTATTGCAAGTATCTGATACTCAAATTTCAAGTTGGACAGCATGAGGTGTTTTCTGTTCCCTGACAGGATGAGCAGAAGTCTTAGAATCAGATTTTTGGAGCAATTCCTCATAAATTAAAAAATTAAAATTCACTTTCTATTAATATTCTAAAAAAAACCAACACACAATCCATATCACTAGCCACAGACATTCCTACCGGTGCACTTGTTTTCCAGAAAGATAAAGCAAAGCATATGCAACAAGGGGCAGGAAAATGCCTGAGGCCAATTTATTTTGAAATTCAAACAAATATTCTCAGAACATTTTATTCAATATTTGCAACTCTATTGAATGCTGTAGGTATGGATATAGTGGTTTTTTTTAAATCAGGAATAAGCATAATTCCTTAAATATTTGCTATGATGTGTTCTTTGCTGATGGGAAAAATAGATTAACTGATTTTCTATCTTTATTTCTTTTATTAAACCAGAGAAATTCTCAAAAATACTTAAAATTACGATGTGTGATGAGTGTACACATTCAGGTTCAGATTGCTATTTGGAGTATTTTTGGTCAGCTCTAAACAATTATGGCTGGCTATAAAACTTGTGCTGCAGCAAATGGAACATGTCTTAAAACGTAGTAGCATTGGAGAGGATCTCTGTTCAAAGTGGACACAGATGGAAAAGAGACCCAGAGAGAGTAAATGAAAAGGAGTTCCAAGTAACCCAGTAAGGATGAACTGCTGAACTCTTCTGGAGAAACTAGCATTGCTCGTTAGCCTGTGGCCACCAGAGAGAAAAAGGAGGATTTACTAGGGTACATGAGGATGTACATGGGGTACAAAAATGTTAGAACTTGAAATAACTGCTTTTTAGTTTTGTTTTCTTTTTAAAGTTCATAACAGACTCGATCCAAAACACATTAACTTCAAGGGGCTTCAGATCAGATTCTAAGTAAACAGCTACATGGGAGCCAAGTCACTGGCTTTATTTTCCATTGTTCCCACTGTGGTTCAAGTACCTCTGTTTGGCAATTGCAGTCACCTCAGCCTGGTAGGGCCCAGAGTACCAGGCGCACATACACCAATCATTTATAGTGGGTCGGTGGGGGGGCGTGTCTATGTATTAGAATTGTTAATATGTGCTGTTAGTTAAGCACTGATCTGATCATAGTCATGAAGGTCCATCCATCTGCATCAGCTTGCAGGACAGGGCCCTAAGTTTCAGACACACCAGTGTCAGTGAAGGTGACCAGTGTAGGTGCGTTTGCAGTCATGGAACATTTTCCTTTGATTGAAAGTGCACACCCACAATCAGTTAATTCAGTCTAGAGTTTAAATGTGTCCCTGAATTCCTCATTGATGCTAAGCTCTAACATAGCAGCATCTGCACATGATGCTTTCTACCATCTCTGCTAGGCTATGGAAGGAGATTCGATCCCATCCCATCCTAAATTATACACACCTTTGTCACCTCCCATCTGGACTACAGCAATGCAATGTACCTGGGCATGAAGCTGTCAACCCTTAGCAAACTCCAACTACCTCAGAATGGAGCAGCACTTCTCATAGACTCATAGACTTTAAGGTCAGAAGGGACCATTATGATCATCTAGTCTGACCTCCCTCATGATGCAGGCCACAAAAGCCGACCCACCCACTGCTGGAATAATTCTCTCCCTTGACTCAGCCGTTGAAGTCCCCAAATCATGATTTAAAGACTTCAAGTTGCAGAGAATCCTCCAGCAAGCGACCCCTGCCCCATGCTGCGGAGGAAGGCGAAAAACCTCCAGGGCCTCTGCCAATCTGCCATATTTGGGGTCAGGAAGGAATTTTCCTCCAGGGTAATCAGCTGAACCTCGAGCATGCGGGCAAGACTCTCCAGCCAGACACTCAGGAAAAAGTTCNGGGCAAGACTCTCCAGCCAGACACTCAGGAAAATGTTCTCTGTAGTAACTTTTAATATCCCATCATTGACCATTGGTACTAATTACCAGTGATGGCACGTTATTGACCTATTGACTAAGATCACGTTATCCCATCAAACCATCCNACTCTTCTGATGGTTAGAAACCGTAGTCTAATTTCAAGCCTAAACTTCCCAACGGCCAATTTATATCCATTTGTTTATATCCACTTCTCCTCAGCTACTCAAGCTACCAGGAGCACATCAAACTTGTTTACTGCCATCTATACTAGCTTCTTATGCAATATCGATTAAAATTTAAGATCTCAATCCTTATTTTAAGGCACTCCATGGCCTGGGCCCAGCATATCTAAAGATCAACCAAAGCTCTGGAATGAGGACCATAGTGGAATGACTCTGCTTCTTTGGGCACAATGGGACTTTCTACCATAAGAATATAGCTCATCTGTGCAGGAGACATAGCTTTCTCTGAGGGAGATCAGATTGTGGAACTATATTTTATAGAAACTCTCTTCACAATCCTCCTCTCCTTCTGCTGCAAGTCCAAGGTGTGTGTCTTTGACCTGCCTTCTTAACATATATGCAGAGTAGCATGTATATGAAAACTAAGAAACAAAACATACCCACCAAAATAAAAAGAACAAACCACTCCACTGCACACACAATTCTCATTTAATGCATTTCAGGAAGGTGCTCAGACATGATGATAATAAGAATGGTCAAGACCCTGAATAGAATGGAAAAAAGGGAAGAGACGGCATGAGAAAGGAAAGAGGGGACAGCTTTACAATCATACAGATGCTCCGATTATGCATGGACATATCTTTTATTGACAAATAAATAAGAGATCCACTAAGATAAGAAAGCTAGTATTATTGACATAAGAATGGCTATACTGGGTCAAACCAATAGTCCATCTTGCCCAGTATCCTGTCTTCTGGCAGTGACCAGTGCCAGATGCTGAAGAGGAAATGAAGAGAACATGGCAATTATCAAGTGATCCATCCCCTGTTATCCAGTCACAGCTTCTTGCAGTCAGAGGTTATGGGTCACCGATATCATGAGGTTGTGTCCCTGACCATCTTGGCTACCAGCCATTGATGGACCTATCTTCCATGGACTGACACTTATTTTAAACTCGGTTATACTTTTGACATTCACAACATCCACCATGCTTCCTTATTTTTTAAACCTGCTGACTATTAATTTCATTGCATGATCTCTTGTATGTGTGTGATGTGCCTATTCATTCTCTCAACACCATTCATGATTTTAGACCTGTACATATCCCCCCTTAGTCATCTCTTCAAAGCTGAGCAGTCACAGGTCTTTTTAATCTTCCCTTGTACTGAAGGCATTCTGTACACTTCATGATTTTTATTGCCTTTCTCTGTACTTTTTCCAATTCCAATATGCCTTTTCTGAGATGGGGCAACCAGAACTGCATGCAGCATTCAAGGCATGGGCATACCATGGATTTATATAGTGCCATTATGATTTTTTTGTCTTATTGTCTATCCCTTTGCTAATGATTCCCAACATTGTTCGCTTTTTTACTACTGCTGCACATTGAGCAGTTTTCAGAGATCTGTCCACGATGACTCCAAGATCTCTTTCTTGGGTGGTAACAGCTAAGTTAAATCATATCATTTTTATGTATGGTTGGGATTTTTATTCCTATGTGTATTTCTTTGGACTTAACATTAAAATTGATCTGCCATTTGTTGCCTAATCCCCCAGTTTAGTGAGATCCCTTTGTAACTCTTCAGTGTCAACTTTGGACTTTACTCAAGGTTGCAAAGTTTGCAGACAACACAAAATAACTATCTTACTGTTCACCCCTTTTCCCAGATCATTTATGAATATATTGAACAGCACAGGTCCCAGTACAGATCCTCACGGGACCCTGCTATTTACTTTTCTCCATCATGAAAATTGACCATTTATTCCTATCCTTTGTTTCCGGTCTTTTAACCAGTTACTGATTCATGAGAGGACTTTCCTTCTTATCTCATAACAGCTTAGTTTGCTTTAGAGCCTTAGGTGAGGGACCTTGTCAAAGGCTTTCTGAAAGTCCAACTACACTATATCTACTGGATCACTCTTGTCCACGTGCTCATTATCCCCTTGAAGAATTCTAATAGATTGGGGAAGCTTGGTTTTTACTTTACAAAACCCATCTTAACTTTTCCCCAACAAATTGTGTTCATTTATGTGTCTGATAATTCAGTTCTTTACTAGAATTTTCAACCAATTTGCCTGGTAGTGAATTTAGGCTAACTGGCCTGTAAGTACCAGTATTGCCGCTAGAGCCTTTTAAAAGAAATCAGCATTACTTTAGCTATCCTTCAGTCATCTGGTACAGAGGCTGATTTACATTCCACAGTTAGTAATTCTGTGTTTCATATTTGGGTGAATACCAGCCGACCCTGGTGCTTTGTTACTGTTTAATTTATCAATTTGTTCCAAAATCTTCTCTATTGACACCTCAACCTGGGAAAGTTTCACAGATTTGTCATCTATAAAGAATGGCAAAGATGTGGGAATCTTGCTCACATACTCTGCAGTGGAGAATTCATTTAACTTCTGCACCAGGGCCTTGTCTTCCTTGAGTGGTCCTTAAGCACTTTGATTGTCCAGTGGCCCAACTGATTGTTTGGCAGGCTTCCTGCTTCTGGTGTACTTAAATATTTTGCTGTTAGTTTGTGTGTCTATTGCTAGCTGCCCTTGAAATTGTTTTTTGGCCTGCCTAATCATAATTTTACACCTGACTTGCGACAGTTTATGCTCCTTTGTATTTTCCTCACTAGGATTTGACTTCCAATTTTTAAAGGACACTTTTTTGCTTCTGATTACCTTTTACCCTGCTCTTTAGTTTTGGTCCTCTTACTTTTTTTGTTTGTTTGTTTGTTTTAATTTGGGGTATATGTTTAGTTTGAGCCTCTGTTAGGAAGTTTTTGGTAGTTTCTGTGCAGCTTGCAGGCATTTCACTCATGTGACTATTCCTTTTAATTTCCACTTAACTAGCCTCCTCATTTTTATGTAACTCCCCTTTTTTGAAGTTAAATGCTACTGTGGTGGGTTTCTTTGGTACCCCCAACCATAAGGATGTTAAATTTAATTACATTATAGTTGCTATTATCAAGCGATTCAGTTATATTCACCTCTTGGACCAGATCCTGTGATCCCCTTAGCACTAAATCTAGAATTGCCCCTCCTCTTGTTGGCTCCAGGACTAGCTGCTCCAAGAAGCAGTCATTATAATGGGGTTTAGAAATTTTATCTCTACATCCCATCCTGAGGTGACATATTCCCAGTCAATATGGGGATAGTTGAAACCCCCCATTATTATTAAGCTTTGTTTCTGTAGCCTCTCCCACTGACACACATCGGGGGGATCTGAATGAATAGAGGGATTATTATGAGAGGAAATTATGGAAGAGAGGGCAGGAGTTGTCATGGTGCTAGTTATGGCTGCCTGATTTGATGGGCCAGTCTATCTTAGAGACAGTTCTAACATATGCCAGTGGATCAATAGGGTGGAACAGAGCTCTGCTCTTCCCCTGACATATCCTCTCGCATCTTTGATATACTCCCTACGCTGCGCTGGAGGTGGGGGAGTTATCACAACACCCAGTAAGCACAACATAACACCAGGAATGTGGTTTAACTAGGCTGCCATTTTATTAATTTATGCATTTGGCAACTATCCAGCAATAACTCATCCAGTGCAGGTCCTCCTTCCTTTGTAATACATTCCACCTAATAGAGCGGCAGCCATCAGTCCCTCACCCCATTAACCTGGTCCCAGAACCATTTGTGAGCCCTCACTGCCTTCCCTTTATCCGAAGGCTAAAAACCCCATTCCTCACCTTCTTTAGGAGAGGTCTTCCTCTAATCCACTTTTAATTCCAATCCCCTTATGAACAAGTACCTGCAGCGGGCACAAGCCAAGTTGCGACAAAATTAATATTACAGCCTCACCTACTCACCAGGTCTCTGGGCTGCTGAGTTGAAGGCGAAAAACCCACCCTCCCAGACCAATCTGGCAGGGAGGAAAAATCCCTTCCCACTCCCCAAAAGGCAACTAGCATGATGCTCACAGCAAAGGAAAAAACCCAGTCCTATTGTAGTCCCAAGGAGGCAAAAGGTTTTATAAATCCTCTCCTTGGGTGCATAGGAACCAATAAACTTATGCTGAATCCTTCACCGAACCAATCAGCCTAAGCCATCCTCCTCAGGCCTATGAGGAGGGGCCCATGAGGAGGGGAGAAAAACAAGGGTAGGCGTGCCATCTTTAAAGAGGCCAGGGGTTTTCTTTGCCATGCTGACCCAGACAAAGCCACCTCTGAGGCTGCTGGGGGAGGAGGAGGAGGCGGCCCTTCCCAGAATTGTGCTGATATTGGTGTATAAGTAAAGCAGGGAACAATCACAGTTAGGGTTCCCCCTTTCGTGCTGGGAATCATATGCAATATATTTCATGTGACGTCTTTTTCTGGCAGCATTCAGAAGTCTACGCTTCCAAGGGTTCACTTCAGTTCCATTGGACATACTGCAAAAGAGGGCTGGGAAGAAATAAACCCTGCACCAGATAGACAAGGAGAGAATAGACCAAGGAAAGAGGTTTTATTTTCAAGCTTTTAAGTGGAGGAGGAGTAGGCAGCTAGTAAAAATAATATTAAAGCCTATTAAAAAGTAGTTGAGAGAATGTCTTTTTAACTGCTCTAATACCAGCACTCTGGCCATGAATTGTTTTCATACTGCTTTAGAGATCACGGAGGTAAATGGCCACCACTGCAGGGGTTAAAACACTATCTTTCATTTTTATGTTTCTTGACCTGGGAAGTCAATAAAAGCTATGTCAAAGGAGTACACCCAGCAAGAGGCAGTTACAATTACCATAGTGTGTAATACAATGGAACAGGAATCCCCTGAAAAATGAGCTTCCCAGGCACACAGAGCTTTAAGAGACTTTCCGCACTAGGCTAAAAATTGCTATTTCATTGGGAGCTGTGCCTGCTTATTTGACTCTTGTTTCACACTGAATAGGATATGAAAGAACCCTCATCTGAATTAATCTAAATACAGCATCTCCTATACTACTAAGGAGTATCCATTCTTCTCACCCGCTTGTTATGCTTCATTACAATATGTAAAAAGAAAGCAAGCTGCAACTTTCATTCAACTTAATAACTTGATGGCTGATTACTTGTAGCCACCATATGTGATTGATTCTTGGGGAGGGATTTGAAGAGAAGCAAGCGGCTTTGCAGACCAGCTGAGGCTATGTCTACACTTCAGCTTATGTTGGCATAATTTATGTCGCTCAGGGGTGTGAATAAACTGTTCCCTCTGAGTGACATAAGTTTCACCTACATAGCACTGTCCACATCGATGCTTGTCTGTGTGACAGCTTCTCCCGCTGACACAGCTTCCGCCAGCCAAAGAGGTGGCTTTATTATGCCGATAGGTGAGCTCTCTCTTGTCAGCATAGAGGGTCTTCACCAGACGTGATGCAGCAGCACTGTATGTGTAAACATGCCTTGAAGGTATGTTTTATATGTTCCCTCACAGAGCCATTGTTTCAGACTCCTGGCAAACTCAGGCAGAGAGCACAAAGTTTGTACCACAACCTTGAGGACTAGAATCTTTCACTCCTATAAAAAGTGACATCTTAGATTCTGCAGAATGAATGTGAGCTACATAAATACTAGTGTTAGTTGAAAATTTTCAACAGAAAAGTATTTTGGTTATAGACGGGGGTTTCTTCAAAAGCAATATTTTCCATTAAAATATTGTTGACATTCAATTCTCCATTTTCACAGAAAAGGTCACTTTCCACAGAAATTCTCATTTCATTTTAAATCTTTTTTCTGACAAAGCAAAACGGAAATTTTTGTTCCCTTTGCTGGTTGAAGCAGAAAGCTACACAATTGTATTTTTTCCACAGAAACTACTACCTATACTGAATTACAATCCTAATTTAGAATAATAGCTGCTGACTGTAGTGGCTAAAATAAGGACTTGTATCACAGGACCCACTCACCATTACGGTGCCTCCTCCTGGCTGCTCTGGGGAACCAGCTCCTTCCAGGGCTGACACCCCCTTTTGCCATCTCTCTCTGTGACCCAAGGTATTCTCTTCTCTTCATGGCTTGGCCCTCCAGCCAGGTCACTCTAGTCCTTCCCTTCCAGGGTAGCAAAGTCCTATTGGACAACTGTCCCAGATAGTCTTCTGCTCCACTGCCCAGTCTGTGCCACTTGCCCAGTGGCTGGTAGGAGAACCCAGGCCTGCCCTCTATTCCAGGTTCCAGCCCAGGGACTGTGTCTAGCAACTGTGGTCTGTTTTCTCCCAGACACTGTTGTTCTTTCCCTGGACTCCTTCCTACATCTTTTAGCTCACTCCCTGGGTTTAGCAGCCCAACTCCCTCCTCCGAAGGAGTAACTGTAGCCTACTCAACTCCAAAGCCCTAAAACACATCCCTCTTCTCCCAAAGGGTGACTGAAAACTACTTCCTTACAGCCATTTTTTACTGCCAACTTCCCAGCTTTATAGCAGACCCACCTGTTCCTCCTCAGCTGGACTCCATCATGAATCAGTCTTTCAATGGCTGGCTCTCCCCAGGTGCAGCCTATCAGATTAATTAACCTACTTTAACCATCTCTGCCTTGTGTGGAGTGGACACCTCATCACAGTTTCTCTACACAATTAGTTCAATGCAAGCTGGGTGTGAATCTACCCCACACTAGCCTTCTGTGGATTAGTTGTATGTGTGCCCCACATGTTAACAGTTCATTAGAGCACTTTGAGCCAGTCCTGTTTCAAAGATGACTAGATCAAAGTGTTCTCAAGAGCTGTTAATGTGCTTCAGAAGGGTGCAGGTGGTCGGTTGGTCCACAACAGGCTGCTGCAGAGTAGATTCACACCCCAGCTTGCCACAAACTGAATGTGCATGTAGGCAAGTCCTAAACGTTTACTGTATTTTACTCCTGTTCACTTTGTGTGGCCAACACATGTATTGTGAGCTGGAGTTTATTCCTATTTGTGCATTATCCACAGACTTGTTTATTAAGTTCCAGTCAGTTACAGCTAGACAAATTGAAGGCAAAAATGCTTTAGCACTCTCACACAAGACTAGGGTGACCAGATAGCAAGTGTGAAAAATCAGGGTAGGGGGTAATAAGAGTCTATATAAGAAAAAAGACCCAAAAATTGGGACTGTCCCTATAAAATCCAGACATCTGGTCACCCTACACAAGACCTAGTTGTCATTCCAAAGTCTAATTGTGTAAAAACCTCATATAACCCAAACAATGGAAACAAGATTATTTTATTATCAGTTAAAAAGCAAATGACTACAAGGAGATCATTAGTCACATCAGAACTGGAGTCATAAGACCTAATTCTGATGTTGCTCACACCAGTATAAATCAAGAATATTACCACTGATGTCAATGGCCAAATGCCCATTGATTTCAATGGGGCCAGGAATTTATACTATGTAAAATGGATGTAAGCGAGAGAATTGGGCCCCACATATCCTCATGCGTACTAGACTCTCACTATTCAGAGCAGGCCGTCAGTTATTAACGTAATTAATTTCTCTTTTCTATATAACTTTGGGTGTATTATCTTAATGCTAGCACCATAAAAAACATTGAGAACAGCAGGAAAGCAGGCAGAGCCACAAGGTCAATGCACTTATAAAGGGGAGCAGCTCTTTATTTTTTTATTGGGTTCCTATCTACTATTCATTACCAAATGTAAAATCCTTGACATTTAATTATCTCTAGATGTTCTGATATGAATCATTGCCACTGTAAAATACAAAAGGCTGGTGGTAGCTGGTTTGACCTCAAAGCAGCTTAAATTATTTGGGTCAGATCGTCATCTGGTGTAGCTTTGGAATAGCTTTATTCACGTCAATGGCACAAGAGCAATTTGCATCAGTTGAGGATCTGGGCAATTATGTCATGAGTGATAAAAATAAAGGTTAATTATTCAAGCTTAAATGCATATTCCACTAAATTAATTAAAATAATTATAGCTGTGCAAGACATCATCAGAATGGTAAGCCTTAATGTGAACATGAAACCATTGAACAAAGAAATCTTCATTAGCTTATTTAACTTGTTAATTAATAAAACAAATGTCATTCTGACAGATTAAGTTAAACAAATGGCCTTTACTTTGTAATTTTAAAACACAGCAGCACAGAATTGGCTGGGCTAGGAGCTGGAAATAATCTTTAAGGGTATAAATATTAAGATATTATTATGAACATATATTTCAATCAAAATGTGTGCAATCAAAAAATCAACATAATGAATACATACTTTTAATCTAATACACATAATAAGAATTTCATGTAAATCCTTAATAAGGTTGGTCTGGGGTCACAAAGGTTTCGTTCCACAATTAGTTATTAATTTTACAACCATTTAAATGGCTGACCTCACCATGGCATCCCCTTTGAAAGCATAAACCGAGATAGCCAAATATCAGTAACTGAGACCAAATATACTAATTTCTGTAAAACTCATGTAAGACCCTGGTTCACATCTACTCTAAGGAATCCTATGTTAGAAATCCTTCTATTGGGGATAGCGTGACCAGAGAGCAAGTGTGAAAAATAGAGACAGGGGTGGGGGGTAATAGGTGCCTATATAAGACAAAGCCCTGAATATCGGGTCTGTCCCTATAAAATCGGGCTATCTAGTCTCCAGAGTTGGGGAGGATGATTTCTAAGGCCCTGATTCTGCAAGGGTATTTATGCTTGATTTAACTGGAACTACTACTGTCTCTGTGTGCACTATAAAACAGTGAGTTTAATTCAGGTATGGACAAACTGGGTTGTAACACAATTCGCTCCAGCTTGTGTTGGTTGGGGACAAACATGTTAAAACATACATGTTTTAACTGATGTCTGACCTAAGGATGGGTGAATAGTGTGATAGGCCGATCTAGGTGCTGCTCATATAGTTGAGGAATATTCAGATGTGGAAAAAGTTGTAACAGAACTAAACAGGAGTAAAATATGAACTACAATAGAGAGGAGAAGAGTTAGTGAACAGGATATAGCAGCAGAGGTAGCGAATGGAGATGGCTGGAAGGTGGAGAGCAGATAGTCTACTGGATACAGCTGGTCAAAAAATGTATTCCTCCTTCCCTCCAGCACACTGGAAGCTTTAACAAAATCAAAAATGTTTTTGTCAAACGTTTTACTAGAAAATCTCAACTTTTTGTTGAAAAGTTGCCAAAATGTTTTCAGCAACCAAAACCCAAAAATTTTCACCAAAAGCCTTCTGCGAACTTAATTAAAAAAAAAAAAGTTTTAAAATAAAACCATGGAGGAAAGCAGACATTTTCATTGAGTCAAAAACCAAATTTTCCAACAGAAATAAAGTTTAAACGGAAACTTTTTGACCAATCCTAGGGCTCAGACCTCTACCCAGTGAAGTCAAGGGAACGTTGCCAATTACATCGACAGATGCTGGCTCAGTCCTTTGGCAAGCAAGCAGCAGGGATTCAACACACACACACAAACCCAGATCCACAAAGGCACTTAGACATGCATATCCCCACACTTAGGCGCCTAAGTCTCAGGCATATGGTCCTAAGTCACAGTTTTGGTACTACCGCAATCCACAACACTCCTGCCAAATCAAGTAGGTGCCTATACTTACTCAGTGCCCAAGTTCTCAAAGTAAAAGTTCCCTTGATGCCTATGTTTCAGCCTTTGGGTATGCACGGTCCTACCTCCCTTAGATGTCCAGATGCCTCTCTCTTGCCTAAGTCCCAGAGCAATTCACTGCCCAGGAAAAGACAGGGATTCAGTTGCCTAAGTCTCAGGTCGGGTCTGATTTGGTAGGTGTGCTCAGAGGCCACCTACCAGACAGGGTTTATTCAAAACTCAGCCGGAGGAGATGCCCGGTTTATAACCTTTAGCCCGATGGTTAGAGCAGTCACCTGGGATATGGGGGAGAAAAGTGCAATTCACCCCTACACTCCACTTAAGGGAGAGAAAGGATTTGAACAGGAGTCTCCCATCTCTCAGGAGAGGGATCTGAGATATTCTGATGTGGGCCTCCCCTAGTCTCTCCTGTTGAAGGTTGGGGGAAGAATGAGTATGATTCTGTAGTCCAATGGGTAAAGCCCTCTGCTGAGAGGTGGAAGATCACAGTTCAAATCCTTTCTTCCCTTGTGGTAAAGAGGGGCAATTTGAACCTGGGTCTCCTACATCCCAGGCAAGTGCACTAACCACTGAGCTAAATGTTATAAGGTAGGTACCTACTCTGGCCATTTCAAGTAGAGCAAGGCAGGCTCCTAACTCATCCTTCAAGAAGCGCCTTAGGCACTGACTTCAGGTAGCTAGGCACCGCCTTGAAGCCTGGATTTAGCTTTGCCCACACTCCATTGGTCGGCATCCCCCATTGATGAGCTTAGGTGGCTTCCCACCTAGTGTGCTGGCTTTTGCAGATTGCATTTTTAGGCATGATTTCCCCCCATTCATAGTACTGGGAGCCTAGGTGCCTAATTCAGCGTTGTGGATTACAGTGTTGTTCCTGTGATTTTTCTATGTGCCTAAAAGTTAGGTGCTGTCATGCTCAGCCTTGCAATGCCTAACTCTCTTTGCGGATCCCACCCATGGTCCTCAGCCTAAGATATGGTACAATGCTTCCAATGTGCTGAACTGAGCTGCTTTGCATGTGACCTAGCTTACAGAAATGTAAAATGATCACTCTGTGCCCAATTGAGAATGTGGTGTTCCCAAACAAACAGTTCCATTAGAAAATCATCCTGGTTGAAAGGAGATTAACGCTTACTGCAGTTAGCACCCAACCACATAAAAATGTGCATTGAAATGGTAATCTTACTGTTGGCCAATCATAAAAAACATTGATACTAAAAAAACCCAGGATTTGAAATGTATTAAGAAGGCATAAAAAAAGCGCAACATTATAGAACAGGACATTTTTTAACCTTGTGTCTTGCTTAACAATTTTACAAAGTGGGGTAAATAAAGCATTTCCCAAATTTACATCAGCTGGCCCCTAAATTTAGATCAACTGGAAAAAGTCTAGGATATTATCTTTATTATCTTCATTAAACTCAGCCTCATTCAGTCTAGTTCAGAAAATAAAGGATTTTGTAAACATCTATTAATTTTTCTGAAACATTTTCTTGATTGTTAATTTTTAGATTCAGTTTACAGACAGATAATTAGTAGATTTCAACAAGATTCTCATGTTATATATTGATCTGCACTAACAAAAGCCTAAATTTTATTAGTAATAAGTAACCAAAGAGGAAGACCATGAGTGAGAAAACACAACGTGTAGTATTTATACTAGCATTAATTAGAATTATTTCTACTGGAATCAGTTGAGTTACACTGGTGTAAAACTGATGTGAGAACAGAATCAGGCTTAAAGAATTTTGATAATATTGCAGTCACAGATTATTTTATTTAGTCTGTAAAGGAGCCATTAGAGTGGACTATTGCTTTGGCTAATGAGCTCTGATGAGAACTGGAGTCATATTTCAATGCAACCAAAATGGTTTTCATTCACTTATTTGCAAGTGGAAATCTTATAATTGTTTCAGCCCATTGGTTCCCATATTGTATTGTGTGTTGCATGTAATTACAACAATGGGCCCTGACATTCTTCTGCATTCCAGGACTTGGCTTTTCAAATTCCCATGCCCATAGAATCATACACTTCCGAGCAGTCCATTGGCCATAGAATATATGTAACTCTTTCAGCATACACAACTATAACACTGGCAAGAGGTGGTTCTGTGAGAGACCTATAATAAGGGAACTCCTAAACTCTAATCCTTGCTTTGACAATATCTCACCCTGTGGCATGGAGTATGTCTCATCCTGCTAGCCTTAGTTTCACCATCTGTAAAATAAGGTTGAAAATGTCACTTACCTACACCAAAATGGGTGTTGTGTGGCTATTAATTAATGCTTGTAAAGTACTTTACACATGGACATTGTTAAGTATTATATAGGTAAAAACAGATTGGGAATGAAAGAAAGACACCACACAAGATTGCCCAATTTATTGCACACACCCTTAGGTCATTATAGTTTTGGTCCTAAAAAGTTTTAAGTGATCTCCACCAATGCCACTGTGGTATGGAGCTTTAATCCAGGTGGTGAATTCTAAGGGTTGTGTACTGCCCACACTTCATGGATACTAGTCCCATTTATTTCCATTATCCATTTATGATAGCACTAGATATCAACTAAGCCAGCTGGCAGGACAAAACATAAAGCTGAGAGGGAGAAAAGTCCTCATTAAAAAAACCTAGCGAAGTATTTTTATCATCATTCTTCATCTACCCATAAAATACAAACACCAGAGCACTTCAGTCTGGTCTCACATCTGTTTTACAGCAGAGTAATCCCTGATTTACACAGGTGAGGGATCAGTCAGAACCAGATTGTTGCTTGGGGGTGCAATTATGAGAGATGACAACTATTTATTGTCATTTTATATATGATATTTTTGAAAGTTATAACTTCATAGATTTTTAAGGTCAGGCAGGAAAATTATGACCATCTAATCTGACTTCATGAATGACACAGGGACATAGATTTAATCCAGTGATTCCTGCATGTAGCCCAATAGCTTGTGCTTGAACTAGTTCATGTCTTTTAGAAGGACATACAATCTTGCATTAAAGGTTCCAAGTGATGGAGAATTTATGATTGTAAGCTCTGTTAGGCAGGGACCATTTCTTTGCTATATGTTTGTACAGAGCCAATCACAGTGAGGCCCTTCCCCCAAGGTGCTACCATAATACAAACGACAGTTGATAATAATACCGCATCCATACATAAATTGTCCCAATGGTTAACCACCCTCACTGTCCGATTTTGCCTTTTGCTGATCCACCTGGTGTATCATGAGTGTCACATGACTGTGGGTGCACTGTGGGAGATGTAGTCTGATGAGGGACACAACCCCATAAGGGAGAGTAGGAGTAAAAGATACCCAAACTACAACTCTCTTGAGGCACTACTACACCAAAAGCAGATGTACTTTAATGCCAAACTAACATGAAACGCAACATTATGATAAGTCTGAGTAAACACTTTTGGGGAACTTTTTCTTCTTCAAAATATTTCATTACTTCAACTTTACATCCTGTTTTAGGACAAAGACTAATGTCAAAATATTTGATCTTCCCATAAGATGGAAATTCAATTTTTGGTCAGCTCTACTGAAAAAAACAACAACCAACGCAATTGAATTTGTCAAACGCTCTTCAGAACAGTTTGAGAGGTTCTGTCAGATCCTGCCTCTCTCCTTCAGTTTCATTGGTCCTGCCTGACCCCATGAGAGGACCAGACAGCAACCATTTCTCCAGTTATATCATTACTAATAGCCCACTGGGGATGGCACCACCGTCAATGGGAGTCTGAATGAGGAAGGGAAGACACAGTTGTGATACAGAGGCCCACTGGTGTTTCACTAGTCTGAGTCAGCAACTCTTGTCAGGCCTGACATATTCACCACATCTAACACAGTGTTGTCATAATTGGTATCTAAAAGGTGTCAAGTAAGGTATCATATACAAACTGGTAACATGCTGGTCCTGAAAATCATTGTGTGGTGTATGAACAGGGTGTGTACAACTAGATGCTAGAATTATGTTCTTTAAATGTGTTTGGGCTTGTGCATTGCTTACCAGTCTGCACTAGACAAAGGACTGTGTATTTGCTTGTCTGACCAGTCTGGTAATCAGAAACAATGAAGGTACATTTACACATAAGGTAAACAAAGCTATCAAGCAGGGAAGAAGACAGCATGGCATCTACATTCCAGCAGGAGTGAGAACTTTGGAGCTTATTTTTCAAAGAATACATTTCAAAGGTTTACTATAAAAAGAAGGGGAACAAACCCCATAGTTAGCCTTCACCCGCAGAGTCAAAGAAACCAAGTGCTTTGACCGCTGCGTGCTGGGTCCAGGCTAAGGAACAGGACAGCCATGCTGGAAGAATGACTGGTGAGAAAAACTTCTTTGAACAAATGACTTTAGGTTGTTGCGTTTTAGTCTCAGAAATGTATTTTTCCTTTTGTTTGTTTGCAATGCTTTCTTTCCCTATTCCTTATACTTGGCATCACTTAAACCTATGGCCTTTTCTTAATAAAATTGTTTTACTTTTACCATAAACCAACTCAGTGCTTTGACTGAAGTGGAGGATTTCCCAACTCCACTTAATAAGCTGCTGTGTATGGTCTCTTGAAAGAAACAGCAAAGTTGAGGTTTTGTGGGTGCTACAATAGGAAGGGCTGGGCAGTGCAACAACAGACATTCTTGGGGAGAACTCAGAACTGGGAGAGTGTTGGTGTCACTCTGCAAGGAATAACCAGGCTGGTGGAAACCAGGATGAGGCTATTGTGCTGTGAGCACGCTGTTGGTGTCAGGGCTCTGATATACAGGGCAGGCAGTGATAAAACCCTTTACTAGTCTGGGTTGGACCCCAAAGCGTCAAACCAGTCAATGTCGCATAGAAGTTTAGCATTCTTGTTATAATAATGTAATTTGTTTCCACATGTCCTCAGCACAAGCATCCACAGTGGATACACAGAGAGGGAGGGGGACGAGCAATTGGAGCCCATCAGCAAGGCCATCATTCCACAAGGGGACAGTACAGTGAGTGTGCTTTGCTCTCACACAACGGAAGGAAGATCACATGGAATTTTCCTGTTTGGATTTGTTTTGTGTAAGTGCAGAGTTCATTGGAGGGACTGTCCCTACCCTCTCCTGACTCCCACTTTCACTGCTAAATAAAGGCCATAACCCCTTTCCTTTCCCCAGTTCATTCCCTCTCTTCATGGGCTCCAGAGAGAACAGGAATTGCCCTCATCATGTGCATAACACTTGCAGCTCTGCATTTAGTCAATCACTACAATCTAACCTCAGGCTTCAGGTGGTCACCTGCAAGTAGGGTGACCAGATAGAAAGTGTGAAAAATCAGGACGGGGGTGGGAGGTAATAGACGCCAATATAAGAAAAAGCCCCGAATATCAGGACTGCCCCTATAAAATCGGGACATCTGGTCACCCTACCTGCAAGGGTCAGGAAGGAATTTTTTCCCTGATTCACATTTGGCCAGCTACATTCTGTTTTTTTTTTCCCCAACCATCATCTGATTTGAAGCATCAGATATTGGCCACAGCTGGAATCAGGCCACAGGATGAGATGAGCCAATGCTCCAAGGAGGTACAGAGAATCCTCTCTCCCAGATGCTTAGCGGATGCTCCCATGCTCAGGCTCACACTGATTACCCACTCTGGTATCAGGAAAGAATTTTCACCCAAGTCAGATTGGCAGGAACCTTGCAACTTTTTAGCCTCTCTCTGCAGCATAGAGCACTGATAATCTGCAAGGGTTATCTGAGCATGTCATCTAATCAATTCCCTGCTGTCATAGGGGCCTCAAGCATTGGTTGCTCCATAATATTTCCTGGTCTCTGACTCTGGCACACAACTGTTTAGTCTCCTGAACACTGAAATGTGAACTAGAACCTGGATTCTAATTTGGTCAAATAAACCCTCTTTGGAAAGATTCAGCAGCAAGTTGTCTTTTAATCTCATTTTATTTAAGTGGGGCAGAAACTGGGTGAGTGGTTTACCCCTATTTGTCAGTGGCAAGGCTGGGAGAGAGCCCAGGAATCCTGATTCTGAGACTCACTGCACCTGAGAGTTGGAGCATTATCTACATGAGGCAAGAATGTCTGGGATCAACAGGAGGGAGAGAGAGAGAGAAACAAGTCCCAGCATGGCTGCCTATTGGATCAGGCCCACAGAAAACAGCTGAGGAGGAGTGCAGGATACCTCTTTTTAGGTTAGTGGTTAGAACACGGGCCCATGATATGAGACCAAGGGACAGATTCAGAGCTGGGACACGAATACATGTCTCCCAGCTGAGTGCTTTAACTACTGCATTGTAGGATATTCTGGGATGGGTCTCTCCTGTTGAAGCTGTTCTACTTTGTATGAAATACTTAGTCATTGTGTGAGAGAAAGAGTGAGATAATGACTATAGTCCAGTGGTTAGGAGCACTCACCTGGAAGATGGAGGTTCAGTCCCTGCTCTAATTAATATGCAAGTACTTGCACTTGTTCTATGATAAATGGTGGTGACACACATGACTCGAATTCAGCCCTTAGACATATGTGGAGATAACGTTTGTGTTTTTGTGTATTTACATATATAGGTAGTGGTCAACAGTGTAATCAACAATCCCTGTCTATGCTGTATTCTGTTAATTCAGAGATCAAAAGAACATCTTAACATTTAAATGAACTGTAAACATAGGATGTCGCTGTATTCATTTCTCTTTGAAATGTATAGCAAATAATCTCTGAATGGTGGGAAAACAGGCAATTGCCTTATGTTAATCTATGCAAATAATTACCGGGTGATCCTTAGGAAGTAAACCTACTTCAGCGTCTCTCTGGCTGCCTGTTGTTTACCCAGGACTGTATGGTTAAGTGGATGCTAGAACATTGTATAAAAGACACTTGGGGTCCTGATCCTGTCATCTCAGATCTGCTTAAGTTTCATCAGGGGAAGTTTGAGTTGCAAAATTGAGATCCCATTTAAGCTGGAACACCCTGAATAGGATATTGGACATTGGACTATAATCTATGGACTAAATTCTAAAAGAACTCTTTGCAACTACAAAGCTCACGATCTCTGCTATGAATCTGAACCTCAAGAATTGAACTCACGTCTATGTATATTGATCTTTTAACCATACTCTCTTCTTTTCTAGTAAATTTTAGTTTGGTTAATAAGCATTGCCTGTAAGCGTGTATTTGGGTAAGATCTGGAATATTCATTAACCTGGGAGGTAATGTGTCCCATCTTATGGGATTGGTAGAACCTTTTTTCTATGATGAATAAGATTTTCATTAATCCTCATCATATCTGACTTGGGTGAGTAGGTGGAGGCCTGAAGCTGGGTTGCTTTAAAGGAAGTGCGTTGTTGACTCCTGAGTAACCAGTGAGGTATAACAGAAGCGGTTTTGTGCTGGCTTGGTAAATCTAAATATTGGAATATCCACCAGCCTGCCCCATTCTTTGCAGTTCAGCCTAATTGAGTGACTTCAGCTGACTCCCCTGGGATTCCGGTCACAGGTGGACTTTAACATCCAGGCGTGTCTATGGACTACCTTTCTTGTCCTGTAGGCATAATACTTCCATAACCACCTCAGATTTAAGATGCCCAGCTGCAAACTGAAAGTCAGTGGGAGTTGAGTCTCCAACTCACTTAAAAAGCAACGAAGAGTCCTGTGGCACCTTACAGACTAACAGATGTATTGGAGCATAAGCTTTTGTGGGTGAATACGTATTAATCCACAAAAGCTTATGCTCCAATACATCTGTTAGTCTATAAGGTGCCACAGGACTCTTTGTTGCTTTTTACAGATCCAGACTAACACGGCTACCCCTCTGATACTCAACTCACTTAAGTTCCTTTGAAAATCCCACCCCAAATCTTTTAAATATAGCTTGGTCAATTTAATTGGCATATACAATATGTGGTTTTGAAAAAAATGTTTGAAGAGTTTCATTTTGCCTTTCCAGCCTCTTTGTTCCAAGGGCAGCAGTTTTAGGGCAAAAGGAGAGATGGAGGTGGAAAAATGTGCACATTACTGCTTCTATCATGAATTTTCCTCCTCAAAAGAAGTTAGCCACCCACATAGATTCAACATGCAGCCTGAATGCACCCCACCCTGCCATTGGCAGTGGCAGAAAGTTATAGCCACATGTGTACATTGCCTAGTACAATGGACGCTGACTCTACATTTGGGCACCATATTAAAAATGATGATTCCATTAAATATTTGAACTTTCTCCAACAACGGCAAGCTATTTAAGACTCTGCATTGCCTCAGAGCTTATGGTAGCCAGTTTTTATTTTGTTATAATATAGGATGACGTAGTAGTAATCAAATGTCAAGCAGCTTAAAAACAATTAAAAATGTAAGGTAAAAGTTGGAGGCTTTTTCTTGTATAAAGCCCACCACACAGAAAGATATATTATACACTCCTGGGGCAATTCTGTGCCAAAAAGTTAAAAATTCTTGCTAAAAAATTAAAAATTCTACATATTTTATTTGTCAAAACACTATATAATCATGGCAGTTTCAATTATTTTGGTAATTTATTTCAAAATACCTATCAGCAACTATGTTTAACAATACAGACACAAAAAAATTCCCCGAGGAGTAGAGAGTTAAGGAAACCCCTACGACAACTCAATTCCTGTTTCTCTACCCTCTTCCCCCCAGAGCCCAGCCGGGGGGCCAGACACCCACAACCATTCTTCCCAGAGGCCAGCTGCAGGACCTCCCCGCAACCCAGACTCCTGGAACCATTGCCCCCAGAGCTCAGCTGTGCCCCCCCCCCCACACACACCGACACTCGCACGCACCTCCTACCCCCCCAGAGCCCAGTGATCCATAGGGAGAAACATCCTGATGCTGGGTCCTGGGCTGGAATGGAGTTTCCTGCATGTCGCCTCTTTCCTTCAGGGCATGCTGGGAACTGTAGTTACCAGGAATCCTACAGCTCCCTCCCCCTCTCCACAGCAGTGTCTTCTATTTGCGAACTGGGCTCAGCTGGGTCTAGCGCTCCTTAGTGGCCGCTGGCAGCTCTGAAGCCCATTTCTCGGGTGGGGGGGAGGAGAAGGAAATTCTGAGCATACTACTAATTTCTGTGCAAATTCTACTTTGCACAATGGCACAGAATTTCCCCAAGGGTAATTATATAGGATACATTCAACCAGCAGAGCTGTTCAAGTGTCTAACAACTGTAGTATCTGTAATATTACTGGTATAGAAAAGTATAACATTTATAAATTGGGGATATTTGGGGATATTGAATGGAACTTTCAAATGTCAATCCATACCCTCCTTTCTTATTACCCACTGTATAAATACAGACAATCCAAATGCTGTGAATGTACCAAACTTTTTATTATTTCAAAACAAACTTCTGTACAAAATAGCCCCGTCACACCAGGCAAAGAAATGCATTGATATTTGCAAACAGCACATGACAACTTTAAGAATGCTTTCAGGTTTACATTTTTCTTTATTACACAGCTCTCCTCTTTTGGCAAGTATTAAGTTTAGGAAATTTAGCAAATAAAGAATCTACCAGATCCACTACGAATCTGTAGTCCATTTAGCTGACAATGGCAAAAGTATTTTTTTACATTTGGTAAATATCCCTATATTAAACTGTTTCTGATGACATTTGAGTACTCAGCAGCAGCTGTATAGTAGAGTCAGAAGCATTATTATCTGTATTACATTAGCTTCTAGAGGCCCCAATCAGAATTGAGGCCTCAGCGTAATAAGTGCTGTGTAAATATAAAACAGAAGGCAATCCCTATCCGAAAGAGCTTACAAACTAAATACTGACTAGGAACTGACATTGATAAGTAGCTTTGTAGCAGTGCAGTACAGTTTCTAGCATGCAGCGTTATTCCTCCAAAACATTTTAAAGGGCCACATTTTCTGAAGTACATTCATGAAAACTCCAGTGACTGCACACAAACTCCAATATGTATATGGATACACAAATCAGGGTTTATGCATATGCCTTAGAGTTTACATGCAAACGTGTAAGCCAAGCATGCAAAATTTAGTGCACGTTTTTGAAAATGTGGTCCTCTCTGCTAGAAAATTCACAGCTGCTGCAGGTCACTCAGACACTCAAAAGAGCACTTTGCTGGTTTTGGCAAAAGACCTCTATTCCTTCGACTGGAGAAACTAAGAACAAATGCAACTCAGTGAGGAACTCAACTTCTTGAAAGTATAAGTCACATTTGAAAACAACGGCTAAGTAAGCAACTGAAACGTCTCAGTTTTCACATTATTGGCTGATAAAAAGTAATATAAAGGAGTTTGACTTTAAGGGAGTTTACAAATAGCCCAACTCCCAAACACAGTCAAACCCTCTTTATATCACTCCTGCTTCTAATGAGGCCAGGTTTACACTAGAAACTTTTGCTGGTATAATATTGTCAGTTAGGGGTGAGAGAGTCTTTACAATGTTTTTATAATCAGCAGAAGGCTCTAGTACAGACACAGTTATACCAGCAAAAAGGCTTTTTGCCCATTTAAGGTATGTCTACACTACAATAAGAGACCTGCGGCTGGCCCATGTTGTGGGGATTGGGGCTATAAAATTGCAGTGTAGATGTTCAGGCTTGGTTTAGAACCCAAGGTTTGGGACCCCACAAGGGGGAAGGGTCCTGGGCTCCAGCACAAGACCCAACATCTACACTGCTATTTTATAGCCTGCAGCCCATGCCCTTTGAGACCGTGTCAGTTGACCTGGGTCAGCTGCAGGTGTTTTATTTCAGTGTAGACAGACCCTTAGATTTCATTTGGGGAACTGGCATAAGCTTTCTAATGTACACAAGGCTTTAGTACTTCCTCATTATTCTCCAAGCTTCAGGCCTAAGAGTATTTTTCTTATTCAGTAATACAAGCTTGTCTGAATCTGAGGATAGTCTTGAACTGCATTTTATAAGTAAATACATTAAACCTGAAACAGGATATTAATTTCTCAACTGTGGAACGGCAAGGGTTACATAATAAACCGAAGAGACACAATGTCTTCTTTGGCAAGAGAATTTGTTGGCTGTTATCAGCCAAGCAAGAATGAGCAGTAGGTGGCCACTTTTCCTTCTGCCTAATACAAAACATGTTGTGTCTCATGCAATGGTGCTGAACATTCAAATGACCTTCATTCCATAAAAATTCAATGGAGAACTTTATGTAAAACTAAATTTCCAACAGCACACTAAAAAAGAAATGAGACAATTTCACTTTTAATTTTAATCCACATTCAATTTCTCCTGCAAGATTTCACCCCCAAGGTTTAGTCTTTTGACCTCCATTTTGTCCTTACTACTGCTTACTTCTGTGAAAGAGGCGTCTTTTTTGGATTAAACAAATACAGACAACAACAGACTGTTATAGATGTAGCTGAAGTAAAATGTAAAAAGATAAGGCTGACATGTAAATGGAAATTGTGCTATATAAAGTCAGTCATGTTATGACTAAAGATTCATAGATTTCAGTGATGTGAAGAACATACACACAAGTATTAACACCAATCTGTATTAAATTATGTAAACATACACATCTTCTGTGATCAATACATAGATCCACTTGTCTCAGAAGGGACTACTGAAGCATAGCTCGAATTTGCTTGGAAGTAGATTCATCATTCAGGTGTTTTGTAGTGAACCTAGGAATTATAAATACAAAGTGAAAGCGTAATATACAAATAATGAACATGAATTAGGACATCCTCAAAGCTTTGTTAGCTGTTCTGCAAATTAATATGAAGTTTTACTAAATGTAGTAGGTTTATGTATATTAAACATGGTTTCCTCACTTTCCCTATGGAAAACAGTTACTGCTAGGAACATAACTCTAAAATGGAAGGTGTAATTGTATGGTTTGATATTAACACTTTCATAGAAGACAGTCAGTGGTTCCATTACCATTCATCCATTTCATCTCCATTACAAATCTCAAAACAATCTAATTAATTTTGCTTAGAAATAATCAAAATATATTTGGCTCTTTTGGAATCTTCGTTTAGTACACGTGTGCCAAAGGCGGCACGTGAGCTGATTTTCAGTGGCACTCGCACTGCCCGGGTCCTGGCCACCGGTCCGGGGGGCTCTGCATTTTAATTTAATTTTAAATGAAGCTTCTTAAACATTTTAAGAACCTTATTTACTTTACATACAACAATAGTTTAGTTACATATTATAGACTTATAGAAAGAGACCTTCTAAAAATGTTAAAATGTATTACTGGCACGCAAAACCTTAAATTAGAGTGAATAAATGAAGACTCGGCACACCACTGCTGAAAGGTTGCCGACCCCTGGTTTAGTACATATACTTATCTTCGATATGTGCATGCCTCCCTGCCCCCTTACCATATGGCCTGAGCACTTCACACCATACATTCTCTACTCCCATACATACCTGAGAGCATTCAGAAGGCCTTCCACGGTATCAGGAGGCTGTTCCTTTAAAACTTTTATGTACCCCTTCATCTAGAAACAGAAGCATATGACTATTGTACAATATAGAATTTGCAGTATATGAAAACAGATAAAAATCTAACCAATACAGGTCAACTTTATTTCCAAATATGTCTCATACAGCCAGTGAGCATGAACAGTAAAATGTCATTATATTAAATAATGGGCAAGGGTGGCGGATCCCAGAGTTCAGGCTCCAGCCCAAGCCGGAATGTCTACACAGCAATTTTTAGCCCTACAACCCATGCCAGAGAAGAGCAGCTCTGTGTGGCTCAAAAGCTTGTCTCTCTCACCAACAGACGTTGGTTGGTCCAATAAAACGTATTACCTCACCCACCTTGTCTCTCTAATATCCTGGGACCGACACAACTACAACTAAACTGAATACTACATTATGGAGATATGTCTATTTCTCTAAAACTCTAATTGGGAAAGGTTTTTTCGGGGGGGGCAGGGGGAAGAGAGAAGAGACTATAGTTTAATGGTTTGGGCACTGGCTGGAATGTGGGAAACCCAGGTTAAATTCCTGCCCCACCTGATTCCGAAAAGAATTTTTCATCCCAGATCACTTCAAAATCAGGCAGAGCAGGGACTTGAATCTGGGTCTCCCACATTCCCAGCCACTATCTTAACCACCAGGCGATGGCCATACAAAACCCCCTACCTTTTCCCCTGACAATTTTAGTTTTTGCAAAAACATGAAAAATGTTTTGTTTTTGTTCCAATGCAGAACAAAAACAAAATTTCAAAACCTCAAAATCTGTTGGGAAACAGAATCATCGTCCTCAGGACAGCTCTACTGCCGAGTCCCATTGCAGAGTTTTAACCACAAGTCAGTCTTTCCTCTCAATTTGAGATAACAATGTGTGTCTATCTGTAGGTGGATAAATGGAGGTTCAGTTAAGCACTTCCCAGACTCTCTTAACTAGCGCCAGGTCTATGGATTAGCTGCACAAGATGATCTGGAAAATGTCTGTCTCAGCCATTACTCACTGAGTAATCAAATGGACATTAGCCAATTGCTTATTCTCCCTGTATGGGAAATCCAGTTGAGCTCGCAGCAATCCACAGATAGATGGGTGCAGCCTAAGGCAGAAGCTATGCCCAAAACAGTCACTAAGTTACTTGGCGGGAAAGTGGCTTTTCTCCAAAACAGAGACAATCAGAACCTAGGAGACTCGGAGGGTAAGAAAGGGTTCATTTGCTCCACTGTCTGTAGGGTGCGCCAAAACTTTTTCCAAGAGATTGCTGGCTTGGAGAGGAGAATTGCCTTCTGCAGAAAACTGACCCTTCATTTGAATAGACCAGGCTGAAATACTGGAAGTATTCATACTAGGACATGCACTTCATGCTTGAAATTAAGATTTGGGTCCCCTTTGCACACACTAAAATCTGACTTGAATATCTCCTGCCTGCCAATTCCCTTTTACTTTGTATCTAGCTACCTACACGGTTATAAACTTGGATTACAATACATAATAAAGTGCCAGGCAAATGATCCCCATTCATTTGATAACAACATTGTGAAACAATCATCATATATATTAGGAAAGCTATCATATACAACTGGGCTTTGGGCAACATTTCAGGTGTTTTATTTCTGTGGCAGCATGGTCCATTGGGTAAGACACTGGAATCAGGAAACCTGGTCCCACTTCTACCACTGACCTTGAGCAAGTCAATTTGCTACATGTGCCTCAATTTCCCCACTATAATATGGAGTCAGTGAAAGAGTCTTTGTAACGTGCTTTGGATCTACAGATGAAATTATTATGAAAGTTAATATTACTATAAAAAACAGATGCACAATTTTTTTTGAAAGTGGTCAGTTTTTCATATGTGGGAGGGAAAGCTGTTAGGGAAAAAAAGACAGTTATCTCGAAGAACACCAGCTACGGAAAAGGTGTGTTGCTCCTGTCTATTCCACAATAGGTGTGCGTGCTCGCCACGTGCACCGGTGCTGGAAGTTTTTTCCCCTAGCCGTACCCGTAGGGGAGTGCCCCGGTGACCCCTGGAGTGGCGCCTCCATGGTGTGGTATAAGGGGCGCTGTGCGCTCAGCCAACCCTCAGTTCCTTCTTGCCAAACAACTCCGACAGAGGGGAAGGAGGGCGGGATGTGGAATAGACATGAGCAACACATCTCAAAGAACACCAGTTACGGAAAAGGTAACTGTCTTTTCTTCTTCGAGTGATTGCTCATGTGTATTCCACAATAGGTGATTCCAAGCTGTATCTGTTGGCGGTGGGAAGGAGTTCACAAACTCTCAGGACGGAGAATGGCCCTGCTGAACCCGGCGTCCTCCCTGGTCTGAGAGAGAACTGCATAATGTGAGGTGAATGTGTGAACTGAAGACCACGTGGCAGCCCTACAAATGTCCTGAATGGGGACATGGGCCAAAAAAGGCAGGCGGCAAGGCCTGCGCCCTAGTCGAGTGCGCCTTCACAATTGGTGGCGGAGGGCTTCCCACCAGATCATAACAGGTACAGATGCAAGAGGTGATTCAGTTGGAGAGCCGCTGAGTGGAGATCAGCTGACCTTTCACACGCTCGGCCGAGGCGATGAACAGTTGCGAGGACTTTCTGAACGGCTTAGTCCGCTCCAGGTAAAAAGCGAGAGCCCGTCTCACGTTCAACATGTGACGGCGGCGCTCCTCACTGGATGCATGGGGCTTGAGGCAGAGGACCAGCAGAAAAATGTCCTGACCCATGTGATAGGCAGAGACCACCTTTGGGAGGAAAGAAGGGTGTGGGCACAGCTAGACCTTATTTTTATGAAACACCGTGTACGGGGGCTTGGAGGTCAGGGCCCTGAGTTCCGAGACCCGCCTAGCCGACGTGATCGCAACCAGGAAGGCCACCTTCCACGAGAGGTGTGACCAGGAGCACGTGGCTAGCGGCTCAAACGGGGGCCCCACGAGATGGGTCAACACCAGGTTTAGGTCCCACTGCGGGACTGGGGGCCTAACATATGGGAAGAGACACTCCAACCCCTTAAAGAATAGTCCAGTCATAGCATAGGAGAATACCGTGTGGCCCTGCACTGGCGGATAGAAGGCCAATATGGCCGCTAGGTGCACCTTGATTGACGAGGGCGCCAGGCCCTGGGCTCTAAGGTGAAGGAGGTAGTCTAGAATAAGATGGATTGGGGCGGCCACCGGGGAAACGCCCCACTCGTCCGCCCATCTGGAAAACCGAGACCACTTTGCCAAGTAGACTCGGCGCGGGCCGCCTGCTTTCTAGGATGACGCGCTGAACCCCTTCCGAGCACGTCCTTTCCTCCCTACCTAACCATTGAGCAGCCAAGCCGTGAGGTGGAGTGCCGCTAGGTTGGGGTGGAGGAGACGGCCATGGTCCTGGGAGTGCAGGTCCGGGCGGGACGGCAATGGCCACGGGGAGGCGATCGCCAGGCCCGTGAGGGTTCCGTACCAATGCTGCCTGGGCTATGCTGGGGCAATCAGAAGGCCCCGGTCCTTGTCCGTCTTTATCTTTTCCAGGACCTTGCCAATCAGTGGGAATGGGGGAAAGGCATAAAGAAACTGGCTTGACCAGGACAGGAGAAAGGCATCGGAGATAGCGCCACATCCCAGCCCTCCCCGGAGCAGAACCGGGGACAGCGACGGCTCTGAGGAGTCGCGAACAGGTCCACCTGGAGAGTTCCTCACACTTGGAAAAGTCTGTGCACCACCTCTGGGTGGAGAGACCAGTTGTGCTGAGAGGAGAAGTCCTGCTCAAGTGATCCGCCCACGCGTTCTGGGCGCCCGGCAGATGGAAGGCCTGTAGGCAGATGTTGTGGGCTATACAAAAGTCCCACAGCCTGAGGGCTTCGCGGCAGAGGGCAGAGGATTGGGCCCCGCCTTGCCTGTTGATGTAGAACATCGAGGCCATGTTGTCTGTGAGGACCCTGACCACCTGGCCCTCCGGGTGCGAGCGGAAGCCCATGCACGCAAGCCGTACTGCCCTGAGCTCCTTGACGTTTATGTGGAAGGTCAGATCCTGGGCCAACCACAGACCTTGGGTCCAAACGTTCCCCACATGGGCCCCCCATTCCAGGTCCGATGCGTCGGACACCAGTTCCAGCGACGGGGCCCTGCCCCTGAACCGGACCCGTTGGAGCATATTTCTTGGGGAGGACCACCACCGTAGGAAGGTGATCACTGGCTCGGGCACGGTGAGGACTTTGTCCATCCTGTCCCTGGCCTGGGAGAACTCCGAGGCCAACCAGAGCTGGAGGGGCCTCATCCTGAGTCTGGTGTGATGGACCACATGTGCACGCTGACATGTGACCCAAGAGCTGGAGGCACGCTCTGGCTGTTGTCACCGGAAACCTTGTGACCGTGTCGATGAGCCCCTTCAGGGTCTCAAACCTGTCCAGTGGGAGGGAGGCTCTGGCCGACGAGGCGTCCAGGACCGCCCCGATAAATTCTATGCATTGTACTGTGACTAATGTGGACTTAGTGTTGTTTACCAACAGGCCCAAAGTGGTGCACGTGGACAGAAGGAGCGCCACGTGATCCCGCACCTGCGACTGGGAGCTGCCCTTGACCAACCAGTCATCCAGATAGGGGAAGATCTGGACCTGCCGGTGCCTGAGGTAGGCCCCCACCACCGACATACATTTCGTGAATACCCTGGGGGCAGTGGACAGGCCAAAGGGGAGGACCGTAAATTGGTAGTGTTCCCACCCCACCGTGAAATGGAGGAAGCATCTGTGCCCCTTGAATATATGAATGTGGAAGTACACATCCTGCAGATTGAGGGTGGCGTACCAGTCCCCAGGAAGGGAATGATGGAGGCCAGGGAGACCATGCGGAACTTGAGCTTCACCATGTACTGGGTTCAGGCCTCGCAGGTCCAAGATGGGCCTGAGCCCCCCCTTTGGCCTTTGGGATAAGGAAATAGCAGGAGTAGTACCCCTTGTCTTTGAACTCCCCCGGTATCGCTTCCCAGGAGCTGCCCCACCTCCTGCTCGAGCAGAGCCTCATGTGAGGGTTCCCCCAGGAGGGACGGGGGAAGGGGGTGGTTGGCGGGGAGGAAGTAAACTGGAGGGTGTAGCCCCGGGAGATGGTGTTGAGGACCCATCAATCTGAGGTCAGCCGCGACCACTCCGGGAGGAAAGCACACAACCGATTGGAGAAGGGAAGCTTATTGAGGGTGGATTCCTGATGAGAACTGGCAGGGCACCCCCAGGCGTCCCGTCAAAACTGCCTTTTACCTGCTTGCTTGCCCTTGGAGGACCCAGGCTGGGGGGCAGGCCGAGACTGCCTCTGTGGGTGCCTCTTATCGTCCTGTGACTTCTTATAAGCGGTCTCGTATTTTGAATGGGCGGACCAAGCGGGAGTCTGCTGCGGCTTGAACTTAGGTTTAGCCGGAGCCGGAACACAGAGACCCAGAGTCTGGAGAGTTGTGCGGGAGTCTTTCAGGCCATGCAGCTTTGTATGTTTGTTCTGCAAACGGAGCTTTGTCATCAAATGGGGGGTCCTGCACGGAGGTCTGCGCCTCGCTGGAGAGCCCAGAGAGCAGGAGCCATCATGCCCTTCTCATGGACACCACAGAGACCATGGACCATGCGGCTGTGTCCGCTGCTTCTGAAGCTGCCTGCAGGGTTGCCTTGGCAGCCACTGTGCCCTCCTCCACCAGTGCTTTGAACTCCTTCCTGTCACGCTCCTGGAGGGAGTCCTCGAACTTGGGCAGGGAGCCCCACAGATGGAACTCATACCGGCCCAGGAGAGCCTGGTGGTTCGCCACCCGTAACTGGAAGCTTAAGATCCAATACATTTTCCTTCCAAATGAGTCCAGCCTCCTTGAATCTTTATTTTTCGGGGTAGGGGCTGGTTGGCCCTGCCGTTCCCTGTGGTTGACTGATTCGACCACCAGGGAGTTACGAGCAGGGTGGGTGTATAAGTATTAATGCCTCTTAGTGGGTACAAAATACTTGTGTTCCGCTCTCTTAGAGATGGGGGCCAATGAGGCCGGGGTTTGCCACGGGGCATTTGAAATTTTCGCCACCCCTTCGTGGAGAGGCAAGGCCACCCTGCCTGGTGCCGAGGAGGACAGTACATTAAACAGGGAGTCCGAGGGCTCCTCCATCTCCTCTGCTTGGAGGTGGAGGCTTGATGCCACCCTTCTTAAGAGTTCTTGGTGGACCCTAAAGTCCTCCTGCGGGACGGAGGGAGGAGGGGCCGTAATCGCCTCATCCAGGGTGGATGAGGAGGCCGGTGCAATACTTTGTGTGTCCACCGGAGGGTCCACCACCTGGTCGGTCTCCGGGCATGGTGCCGAGGATGTACATCCCACCGACTCCTTCCTCGGAGGTCTGGTGAGGGAGGCCAATGGTCCTTCTGAGGCTCCGGCCACTGAGCGAGCCCCCACTAGGGGCTGCATCAGGGGCCACGGTGCCCACTGGTACCATTGGGCCAGCCACGGAGCCCGGTGCCACTGCACCTGCTGTGGCACCGGCGGAGCCAGCTGTTCGGCCTGGCTGGCCTGGCCCGGCCCATCGATGGACGACTATGAAGGGAGGCTAGGCTGACATATGACCTGCCGCTGTCCATGGGCCGAGAGGAGCGGAGGCGCTGGGAGTGATGCTGACCACGGGATCGCGATCTCGACGTGGAGGACTGGTACCATTGGTAACAGCTGTTCCATGATTGGCTCCGGCGAGTGGACCTGCGATGGTGAGACACCGACGATCGACGTCCGGGGCTGTGGAGGCAGTGCCATGGCG
Organism: Platysternon megacephalum; assembly: GCA_003942145.1. Taxonomy (NCBI): domain Eukaryota; kingdom Metazoa; phylum Chordata; order Testudines; family Platysternidae; genus Platysternon; species Platysternon megacephalum. The sequence goes on from QXTE01000012.1 coordinate 10,628,685, forward strand.
GGGTCCTGGAGTGGGACAACGAACGGGAACGACATCGACGTTTGTGCCGTGACCAGCTGCGATGACGCCAAAGGTCCTAGTCTCGGAGGGGCTCTCCCCCTCGGTCCCGTCGGTGTTTGCTCCTCGAGGCAGAGCAGTGCCGAGAGTCTCGGTCAGACAGAACCCAACCAGACAGCCTGGTGGGCGTTGAGGGTGATCCACATGGACTTTGCCCTGAACCGTCGCTAGGCGGCGAATGGCGTTGGGAACGTTCCCCCGATCAAGACCGAGCCGGGGGCGACTGCGGAGATCCCAGCGGCGGCTTGCCTCTGGAGCACGGGGCCAACATCGACGGTGCTCCTGGTACTGGCATGGACATAACATCCTGGGCCACCTGCAGGGCCTCCGGTGTGGAGGGCATCCAGGACATCCAGGGAGGCCTGCTCCGAATGGGCCGGGCTACTCCACTTGACTTGAGTCAGAGTCCTAGAGGCCAGTGGGGATCGAGGACTGCCCAACATGTGTCAAGCCTCTGTCCCGGGTTTAATCCGGTGCCGTGGCGAAGAAGGCCTCTTCCTAGCCTTTTTGACGTGCCCCGTGGACGGGGAGCGGTGCCGACTAGTCGATGGCACCGAAGGGTTGCCACGCACCGACACCGCGGTGCCGACTCAAAGCGGCGTGCTGGAGGCGGGGTCAGCACCGACTCCATCAGAGTAGCCCAGAGCCTAATGTCCCTTTCTCTCTTGGTCCAAGGCTTAAACGACTTGCAAATCTTGCAGCGATCGCTGAGATGGGTTTCCCCCAAACAGCGTAAACAGTCCGCGTGCGGATCACACATTGGCATTAGATCGCCAACAAGTGTCACACGACTTAAAACCCAGGGCACGGGGCATGCCCCGGCCTGGGCGCTCTAGCTAAACTAAACTAATTAAACTAACTAACTAACTACAGGTACCATACACTGAACGAACAAGCAGTTTTGGGGACGAGCGCCCCATATACCGAGCCATGGAAGTGCCACTCCAGGGGTCGCTGGGGCACTTCCCTAGGGGTACTGCTAGGGGAAAAAAACTTCTGGCACCGGTGCATGCGGCGAGCACGCACACCTATTGTGGAACACACATGAGCAATCACTTGAAGAACTTTTTTTCTTTTGTCACTTGCAGTTTAGTTTTGTTGAAGGTTAGCGGTTTAACTGATTGTAGATTTAAGTTTGTCAAAAGCACCTTTGGTAAATAGGTAGGTACCTTTTCCTGTATGTATGTAAGACATTAAAGGTTGATTTCACTTCATGACTATGTTCACCAAAACTTAAGCTAAAACCTCTCAGTCAGCATTAAACAGATAAACTTTAGGCTTAGTTTGGGTCTCAGCCAAAATAGTAACCACACAGAACAGTTGGTTATTTAGATTAGAAACACTTCCAAAAAGTGAGAGTTTTAGAACTGACAAATTACAAGGTTAGTTTATCCCAGAATGTCGACACTGCAATTTTACTGTAATAGAACAGCTAGTAAAGCAACAGAACTGCTTCATACAAGACAAATGAGCACCAGTGTCTGATACAAGATTCAAAAACAATTGAAAATGATTTGTATAAAAGCCTCAACTTCTATGGAAGAAATCTATAGACAAATATTTTGCAAATGTACAGAGCATTAAAAAAAATCTTCTTTGTAAATTATGCTTACGTCAATCTTTGATGTCTTAGAAAAAGCTCCCACAGGATGAACGTGATCATAGAGAATAATAACGCCCACCATTACTCTCATGCAGAACATAAGAGTCTTTTCACTGGTGAACCGACTTCTGTATTCTCTGGAAAATAAAAAAATAATAATTCTTGACTGATTCTGCATAGCACAATTTTATTCTTTCATGTGTTTCACATGAGAATTTTATTCTCAAACTAGAGTATTAGTGCACGGAAATCCCAAATCTGATATAATAGCATTAAAAGTGTAAATCAATAAGCTTTTAAGGAAACCAACACCAGTAATGATCCTTGAATCAATCAACTTGGCAGTTTAGAGAGAGAGAAAAAAAAAAGCCAGAAAACAACTGATGGTACAGTAAAATCGTCCACTACCTCTTCAAAGATCATATTATCGCCTCTATCAAAGCATGAATTTTAGACATTTACTGGAGGTCTCCACAGATATGGAAGGTTATAAAGGTAGACAATGCTCATTATTCACGATTAGAACGCCAAAACAATAGGAACGCAAAGTAAAGCTACTTCTGTTTAAATATGAGTAGTGAACAGGTAACATTCCTATCAAGATTTTATTTGCCTTTTAAATGGTAGCCTCAGTATGTGGATGGCAAAGTTAAACAGTCACTACAACAGTTACTCCTTGAAATCATCATCAGGGAGGTGAAAAATGAATTGAGCAGAAAAGAGGCCAGAGACTAGTCTGTGTTGTATTTCTCAACTACCTTCCTACATCAGAGGTTCAGAGTAACTCCTTTATTGTTTTAATTGACGACTTTTCTGCTGATTTCTTAAATGAAAGTCAGCAATAGGAGAATGGTGAACCTTGTTAATTTCCAAAAACTAGAAGCTGTACTTTACACTTCCTTTACTTTGAATTCCTGAACTTTATTTTCTCTTGTTTAAATAATGTAGTAACAATAATAGCATATAATCAGAAACAGGCTATGAGCACTTATATCTGGAAATGTCTGTTAACTATTCAGCTGTCTCCTTTATGATTTAAAAAACAATGTTAAAATTATGCTTTTTAAAAAGTTTTTAGGTGGTATTTTCAAAAGCAATCAGCATTTGCCTAACTCTGCTTCATATAAGTTTTACCACTGATTTAATTGGAAGCGGACAGGACAAAGCTGTGCAATTTTGAAAATGTCCCATTCCTTATTTTATTGTCTTTAAAAAAACAGTTGTACCAGGATGGCAATACAGTCTCTTGCAAACAATAACTGTAGCCAATCTAGGGATAGGCATATTATCAGTGAAAACATCTGCTCCTGACCCCGAGTGGCCAGCAAACACAAAACAAACACCCCTTTAAACTTATCAACTGGAATTCCATTACATCTATTAGCCACTCTATCTGAATGATTTTAATTCCTTACATTTTCCTTAATTATGCTACCTTTCTGTAAGCGCATGGGCCTAAATTTTGAAAAGTGACTGATTAAGGTGTCAAGATGGGTACGAAAAATTTGATGCACTCAAAATAAAGAAGCGGATGCTTAACACTTATGTAAATCAGCTTCCTATCAGATGTCAAGATGGGCAACCAAAAATGGAATCACCAAAAATAAGTCACTTTTCATTGCTCTCTTCTGAACGAAGAACAAGTTTAACTAATTCCTAGAGCATCTTTTTTAGAAAAAACATCCAATCTTGATTTAAAAATGGTCAGTGATGGAGAATCCACCACAACCCTTGGTAATAACCCTTAGCTAAGATTAAGGGTCACTAAGATATGAAATATGGAGCAGAGGGAGGATGAATTAAAGAAGGTCACCAGATTTTTTTCACCATCAGTAAGAATAAAATATTGTATCTTACATTTTATCATATTTAAGGCTTTGTTAATTCAATTCCTAGGACGATGATAATTTTTAGTATGTCATAGCTCCTGGAATGTTAGGGTAAATGAGAGTTCACTTGAAATGTACTACTATTACCTTCTTTGACCTTCAATATCTTCTCCCCTCCTCCCACCATCTGTCTAGAAGCATCATGCCAGGACATTTTAGAACTGGTAGATAAACTGCAGCAGAAGCCATAACAGTAAGTACAATTAAGGGATTCCTTTCATAAAGATGGATTGTACAAAATAACTACAACTAGACTACAATTAAAAAAAGCCAAAAAAACAAACAGTGGCTTCCTCATTACACAATCTCTAGCTAATTTTATTTAAATAAATCCCTTGGACCCAGTAAAATTACATAATAGTCCCTTTCTAAAGGAGTAAGGGCATTTGAGTTAAAGGTAAAGACAATATAGTCTACGTTCCTTTTGTCATTTTAGTATACTCTCCCTCTGTTCTTGTCAGCTGAGTACAGAAACTGAGCAGAGGAATTCTCAGCTCGGATACCAACTCCCTATATGGCTTTAGGCATTTTCTTTTGCAGCCACACTTTCCCAATATGAAAATATTAATCTAGATCACCACAGCTGTATTATGAGGATTTAATTAATGTTGGCAGAACATTGGACACATGTACTCCTTGCTAACGTACAACGGGGTCCTGTTCTTGGGAAGAAATCAGTTATTCTGTTACTTACATCCCTCTCTTCTACAACAGGGACACTGATAGTATTTGATGTTTATATTGTGGTAATGCCTAGAGGACCAAACCCATCATACTAGGCACTGTACAAGCATATAATGAGAAGATGGTCTCTACCTCCAAGAGTTTCCTTAATCTGAATAGGAAATGGATACAAACAAATTGGGAAGGGAGCACAGAGTAACAAATGACTATGATCAACTTGGTAAACCATGGTCATAACACAGCAGTTTTTGTAGGCATCAAAGCAGAGGAGCATTTCGACATTACTTTTTTTGTTGCAGTTCTATCTATCTTCTATCTATTTAGATAAACTTTAAATAAAAACTGTTGCAGTGAAGGTAGATTTGGCCAAACATCACAACTGAGTGAAAACTCTCTCCATTGGCTGGTTTAGAGCAAAATAGAGATTAAATTTAAACAAGTTCCCTGATCAATAAAATATATACTTCTCCAGAACCTCCAGTATTTTCAGAAACAAACAAAAACCCTAACCACCATCCAAAAAGACACTCTTTGTTCCCACCAGTTTGTCTATACAAATGGCATAGCTCAGATTGAAGTATCTGGTTTTGTGATATCAACTACAGGAAGATTACCCCATGTACAATTGTTTGGGGATCTTCTAAGAAATTAGACCCCCAATCCAGCAAAGCACACAGTATGTGCATAACTTTATGGATGCAAGTAGTCCCACTGAAGTCTACGTACCAATTCTAGCACTCTTCTGAATCAGAGTCTTATGCTGTTAACCTCCCTGGGCAAAACTGTTAATTTATTAATGAAAAATATTCATACTAGTCAAGATAGGAGGCATGACTTCTTATGTTAGTTCTTTGCCTACTCATAAGTCTAGTATGTATGCCTTAAATTAAAATATCTATCTTAGATTTTTATAAAGCAAATACAAGGCTGGTTGTTCTATAAAAATCTAAGATACTAGAAAGATATTTTAATTTAAGGCATACATACTAGACTTAGTTTGCAAAAACTGCTCACATGCTAGATGGCTACTTAAACAGACCCCCCTCCCCCCCCAAAAAAGATTGAACTGATAAATAACTTACGGTGTTTCCAACATGACTTTACATACACTGGCCATAGTACTTAAACAGTCTGTTGTATTCTCAATCGGTAGGGTTTTGTTCTAGAAAAGTTAAACACAATCATGATCATTAAACCAACTTGTACAACTAAATATTAAGATTTTTTGCACTATTTTCTATCACTTACTTCTGATACAAAGTGTGTTGTGGCATTGCTGAGTGTTTTCAGCATTGGTGTGGCTTCTGCATAAAATAGAGACATTCTGTTGGCCATTTCATTATTTACTTCATTCTCAATGTCTATCTGATGAAAATATGAAGAAAATGTAATTAATAAATGACACTCCTTTCAAAATGTTACCAGCAGGGAGAAACAGATAAACTGCATACTCACACACTGGTGAGCCGTTATTTACATGAGTAGTCCCATTGCAGTCAATGGTACAACTTGTCTGATTAACTGCTCACCAATGTAAGGAGTTGACAATATGGTCTTTAATGTAGGCAGCTTGTAAACCAATGCAAAAAACATTACCACCAGGGGTGGGAACGCACATCCATAAACTCCAGAGTGGAAAGAAAATGTCCAAGTTCCATTTACTTACATGCATATTGTTTATTCTGTTGCGATTTATTGTCCGTCTGTAGTAACTGAAGTCATTTTGAATGGCTGGATTTCTCATCTTAATGGATAAAAAGAATCAGTATTCAACACACTTCAAAATGCAAGGAAATGTTTCAGTGTATATTTAAAAAATATTTCTAACCTTAAGTTCATCAAAGCGGAGAGTAAAATGTAAGATTTCTGCAAACTCCTTGGCTAGAGCCTGTTCTCGTTCCAGGTGTTGAGTTGGAGTATAGGGTGGACAGGTCAGTGATTCCAATAAGCTCTGTAGTGCTTTCTCTAAGGACGATAAAAATCACACAAAATATTGTGTAGTTCTGCATTTTTGACACAATGTCAATTTGTATCTTGATGCTTTATGCCATATGTATAGCTATTTTTGTAACAAACTTGATTTCTAAATAAGAATTTGTCAAGAAGGAAGGCCCTCTGTCAACCCGTCAACCCCCCCCCCCCAAAAAAAAAACACCCCTGGCTCCTCACTCTCTGCCATCACTCCCAGTTCTTCACATCATCCTGTTCTTCTCTCTCAAAAGAGACCTTCCACATGCCTAATTCTTTGACAGTCCTTCCCATACACAAATGCTAAATAAAGATCTTTTGCATCCAGTCCCTCAGACTCTTCATCCACCTTACTTCCCCTAATGGTCACCCCACCCCACTTCAATATGAAGATGCTTCTGGGACCTCTGCCAAAAAGAATCCACCCTTCGTCACTGATGCCACTGGGGTCCAACATGAGGATTACAAATGCAGAGTGAGGGACCTGGCAATACAAGATGCAGGGATAATCTCCTACAAAGGCTTTGGGAGGGGAAAGCTCAGCCAGGTGGACCTGAAGGTTGTCTATACTTGTTTCCCATTCCACTCAAGAGTCCTAACCCAGACCCTCTTTCCCAGCTCTTTCTAGATGCTCTCCCTTAGCTCAGGAAATTGACCAGTACTGATTGTGAAAACATACACAAGGGCTGGCCAGAACCCTAAATGTTAAAGCATATGGCTTCATGCTGCTTTTAATAAATTCCCAAAATTATATCAGGATAAATTTATGTTCAGATCTGTGCAAATAGAACCTACAGGCTTCCCAGAAGAGAGAAATCTAGGCACTGTAGTCAAATTAATAGTACAACGTTTTACTGTGCAACTCTCTAAGCTTTCAGAAAAAGAGAAGCTTTGCATATCTGTATATGAAAAAAATATCGGTTAAAACAAATATATGAGGCACTCACCTAGTCTGAGTGAAAACTCATAAAACTGCTTCAACCTCAGAACCAGAGGACACACTGAATTCCAAGCTTTTTCTTGAAGTTGGATATCATTTGGGTTTTGTATTGCCTGCAATGACAATATTACTGTAAATATATATGACACTGGAGTAAAGAACCAGGCTTTTGTGGATGTATAGATATAGGAAGATTGCCAGTATGGTAATTTTAAAAATATTTCTTGAAAAAAGAATCTAGAACAATTGTAAGAAAAAAGCTGTTGAATGGGGAAAAAGAAAAAGAAAAAAAAGCCAAAAATACAAGGTCAAGGGCTTTTCAAAAAAGAGCAAAACAAAAATATCAAGGCATCTGTTTCAGCTGTGATACAAACAATATTTAATGCAGTCCTGGGAACTATTTTAAAACTATTCATTCAAAGTGCAGCACTCACATACAGGAGCATGCTTCAGAATCATCTTTTAGGTCAAAGGATCCATAGCAGAAACATTAACGAAGGCCATTTGTACTACACTCACACTGAAAAGGGTTTACAGGGTCGAAGCTTGGTCCCTTCACAGTGAATGGGAGTTCTGTCACTACTTTAGTAGTAGGTTTCGGCTGTTAAGTAACCAATTGCTCTTACTAATGATAATCACGAAGATCTTGTATCAGAGAGAACAAGACACCTATCTTGGCAAACACCCTAGGTTAAGTGAGAGCTAAAGCAGACAGATACAATTCTGAATGCTAGCAGATAATTGTAGCAATTCAGAAGCTTTCCCTTAGATGATCACATGTAGAATTGTAATTGCAGTGTATTTTTATGTCTTACATAGAACAGAAACTATTTTGCATTTTTCCTACGTTTACAGTGCCTTAATTATATTGAAATATTTTTCTAAATATGGATGTTGATTTTTCCCCCCATAAAGGTACATAAAATGTGTTTTCCGAGAACCAAAGTACAGTATTTAATTGTATTAATATTAAGATGTTTAAATGAAACATCACTGACAGTACTGTACCTATCATTGAAAGAGTTAATGTAATTTAACTCTAAATATCTACTGTATTTTATAAGTACAGTTTTACTGAGTACTTTTAATATAAATAGCTTTTGTGAACTGTCTGGCATGCAAAGTAGAAATAAATACTGCAGGCTATTACTTGATGTTTCTTCAAGAGAAATGTCATTGCTATATTATCATACATCTCTTATTTCTTGTCCAGCTCCTTTGTAAGCCTGAAGGTCTGCAAGCAAGCTTTCAGAATCCTGTAAAACTGCATTGATCTGATTCCATACCTCCCTTTCTCCATCTGTAGGCTGTGCATCTAAGAAACATAAAAAGCAAATACACAATGACACATTACAAATGAAATATGAATGTCAACATAATTCAGTTCCATTTATGGAGTTAACTCCAATTGGATCAGTCATAATTGATTTTATTCTGGTACGACTCCACTAACTTCAAAGAAGTTATTCCTTTACATCAAAGAAAGAAAGATCAGAATCAGGCTCTGATCCAAAGCTGATTCAAGTCAATTCCCATTGATTTTGGTGGGCTTTAGATCAGAACCAGTGTCTTTGCTCAATTCTCCCCCCACTCCTCTCAAGTCAGTACACTCAAATGTTCAAAATATTTAGAGAGACAAGGTGGGTGAGGTAATCTCTCTTATTGGACCAACTTCTGTTGGAGAGAGAGAAAAGCTTTCAAGCTTACACCTGAATAACAGCTCTTCATGTGTAAGCTTGACAACTTGTCTCTCATCCAACAGAAGTTGGTCCAATAAGTGATATACCCTCATCCAACTTGTCTCTCTACCATGCTGGGACTGACACGGCTACAACAACATTGCAAAGAAAAAAAGTTAGAGGTATTTTTCAGAAGTAAATAAATTAGAAACTAGGACAACCTAAATGTGCTTAACTGAAAGTTTCCTTTCTTTGAGTAATAAAGTCCACAAATCCATTACAATGGCTACTTCAGCCTCCTTGCAGCTTGAGGGTAGAACCAGATCTGTCTGTCCCAGGCAACAGGAGACATCCATCCATGAAATTCCCTCTAGTTAGGACAACTGTGACAGCCCAGATAATTCATTTCTACTTTCCTAACTTAATACAAGACTTTAATTAATTAAAACTGTATTAAGTCAATGTTCAGTTGTAAACTTTTGAAAGAAACATATTTTGTTCAGAGTTACAAGCATTTCAGAATTACGAACAACCTCCATTCCCAAGGTGTTCATAACTCTGAGGTTCTACTGTAAAAGTCTGAACACAGCCAAGAGAGCCAACAAGCACCCATGCTAGATACAACTGCCCTCAGTGACACATCACCATCACTTGAAACACCTGCATCTGAAGTCTGGTTGCCTATACGCTCACTGGTTATCATTGAAAGTTCACTGCATCTCTCTTGGAGGAAATAAAATACATAGGGAAGTGAGACCTTCTTCACCAGTTTCAAGTGATGCTTGCCTAATATGAATTGCCAGCACTACCAACCGGTAAATCCTGTATTAAAGCCTCCGAAGTGGCCGGCTTTGCCTTTTACAACCTCCACCAGCAAATTGTCATGGGGAAGGTGGAAAACATAACTAGTGTAACCCCTTGAGAGAAAATACTTCGCCAGCCCCATTAGAGATAGAGAGAGAGCTGCAAGGATGTTGTTATTCAACCAACTAGTCGTGAACAAGACAGTGGTAATCGTTTACCCTATCTGTAAGAGCAGCCTCTTTGAGGTACTCCTCAAAATGCCTGCCATGGGGTCCTAATGGTCTCTGAAGCAGAAGGGACAATCCAGGCCATTTTCCTACTAACAGTGGAGTCAGATGTTCCTGGGAAGAAATCATTGTGTCTCCTCCTTCACAGAGGGGAAAAAACTCAACTTGCCCTCAGTTTCCTCGGGGTCTAACATCCCTGATTCAAATGATCTGTTTCTGACCATGCAGTTGCTGAAAATGTAGCAACTGCCAAGTATGCATCAACCTTAGCTGTGCAAAAGCCACTGTCAGGCAGTGCCTTGCTTATCCATCAAATATACAAAGGATTGTCTCTGTGGTGAAGCTGGTGCAATTACCCGGGATATCACTAAAAGTATAGGCCATGAGGACGATATAAAGCCAATCAATATATCCCGCTGTCTCTAAGAATTTGTGATGTGGACCAAAGGCACTGAAGTTAATGAGGATGGGGTAATGTGAGGTCTTTGGTGGCCTCTTCAGGGAGTTGAAAATGAAGCCAAATGAAAGTTAAAATGTCTCCTCTTGAAGCAGGCCAATCTTGGCATGTCACTAAGTGAGGCATCATATCTGCCAAAAGCATCACACCTGTCTGGCTTTGACTGACCCGAACATTAAGGGAGCATAATGCCTTGAAGGCATTGCTTTGAGCCTATCTTGTCAGCACTGCCCGTTACTGCATAGCTCTAAAACATAGCTCATCACCCAGCACTGATAATACAGAGAACAGCATAGAATGAAAGATATTGTATGTATGCTGTAGTCATGTCTTAAAGTCACAGCAACATTGATTCTCCACCCTCATTTATCAAAAGCAATTAGACAAAAGGTATTTTATGAGCTTGAATACCCCTCTCCCCCAGCATTACTTGTTACAGCAAATACTATACTTAAGAGGACTCCAAACACCATTAAATGCAATGATTTTTTCCCCCCAAAAAGTATTAGGTAGAGATGCTAACCTCTCCATGGTTAAGATTTAAACCAACTTTCCTTATAAACTAGATTTTGAGTTTCCTACCTTCTAAATTAGTGAAAATGAAGCCAAGCCACCTGAAATTTAATGAGTATGATCACGTGCAAGGAGAATTTTTTTTGGATGTTTTCAGCAAAGGCGTTTCATGGATGTGTTTACAAAAAAGTAAGAGGCAGTGGTTTCACTTTTACTGGCTCCAACTCCAAATGCAGCTTTCGCTTCTAAACTTGTTGGTCTTGGCAAGGACCAATTCACCTTTGGTGAGGATTTTTTTTTTTTTGGAAGGGTGAAGGAATTAAGGGAGAAATTATAGCTACTTAAAAGCACTTTTATGTATGTTAAAGGAACTTGCATGCCTGTTTTTTCAGAGTCTAGGAAGTTCACAACACCTGCATGCCAACTTCTTGAACTTAAAGTAGCCCTGGTACTTCCATTGAGCAGAAGTACCCAATAGGCCATTAAGGGAGTGTCAACCTCATAACCCACATTACTTCCTAGATGCACTGCACTTGCAAAGCAACAGAACCTGGGATTCATGGGAGAACTGCATTCCTCAGTGTGAAGCTGCAAGTGGATGCCTAGGCAAAGGGCCTGGTCAAACCTGTTCATCATCCGCATGCTCTCAGGCCTTCACTGTGCAGATCTGAGGGGAATAGGAGGAGCATAAGTTCTAAGAACTTAAGACAGTTGGGGCATGATGTAATATAGATATCTACTACTTCTTCCAATGGTTGATGCCTCTATTCATGTATTAACAGGAAACTTGATTCTCCATCCGGAAGTTGCAAATGCTTTGAGCACAGTGAAGTTGCTAGCTAGCCTGAAGAGGGGATCCTTGGAAGCTTTATGACTATTTCTGCAAATTGTAATTAGCTGACAATCTATCTAACTGACACCCAATAACTTTTCTAATTGAATTGAAGCTCCACTGTTTTCTTGCTCTGAAATCACTGGGATATGAATAAAAAGAGTCTTGGATAACATTTTCAGACTCTAGTGTCTCAAATTAGGCACATAAATTCCCATTTAGACAGCTAGCCAGCCAGCTTGATTTTCAAAAATGCTAAACACCCACAACTATAATTGGTCTGAAAGGAATAAAATGGTTATTTGTACTAACAGCTCCAAATTCTCTGGTCTGTCGTTCCAAAGTTCATCATAATTTTTTAAAGCCACCTGAGTAGAAATGAGAACAAATATTGGCCAATAGTTAAATAGTGCCCTACAGAACTTGACATTCCACTTTTGAACTTACATTCAGGTCCAAGTGGTTTTGGAAGTGCCCCCGCTTTTAGAAAGTGAAAGGTATTTGGGGGGGGGGGGGGGGGGGGGGGGGGGGGGAGAAGAGAAGAGAAGAGAAGTAGTACATGGAAGAGAAGAACTGCTCAAGAAAAAACTTCCAAAATAACTTGTGAGGCTGCTATAAAACAGAACTTTTTCGAAGTTCAAAATGGACTGTTTTTGTTGCTTTAAGAAAACTCCAAAGTATTCCCAGCAAGATATTTTTTCTGCTTTCTTTGTACCCCTGAAGAAGGGCCTCCATGGGCAGCAATAAACTGTGGCAGTAAATCCTTTATGAGAAAGAGAAAATTCAGCGCCTGCTGAGAATAGCCTCAGGTACTCAGGATTCAGTCTACTAGCCATTAATTTAAACATGGTCAGACCCAAACAGTACAATGCCCCTTGAATTAACAAAATGCACATCATGGAATTCACCATAAGTGCTAATGAAAGTTTTCATTAGTTGTGATACCTAAGATTCACATGACCAATTGGGAGTTAAGATTCTGTCTCTGTATCATTTACTCTATTAACGCAAAATTTGATGGGGTAAGGGGAAGAAGTATAGGAGGTGTCTAATCAATCCAAGTCCAAACCTGTTTGAATGAAAATGCCTGCATCACCAATGCCTCGTGCTTCAAGAAGAATGCTCATTTGTTTTATTGTTGGAAGTAAAGTAAGATTATACTGGTAGTCCTTTATCAAAGTGATATGGCTTACGTTTATCTGGTCTGCATCCTACTCTTACAGAAGGGCTTTTGAAATTACGTTTTTTCCCCCACTCACAGGAGATAAGACTTGCTTCCTGAAGTGGGATATCATTTGCTGGAGAGACTGTCTTGAGCACTGCTATTTAGTTTCAAGTCTGGAGTGAAAGAAGATGATGGAAGCTGCTGAATCTACTCAGCTGTTATATTGAGATACGTGCTGTGATTAACAGCTTTAATTTTTGCCTGTCTAGTTTTTTGTTTTTTAATTTGTCTAGGTTCTTATGGCACTGATCACTACAGTACCTGCCCAACTCAATAAACTACTCCTGTGTACGCAGAACTCCCTTTGCTTGCAAGACAATATTACAGAAAAGTATAATGGCAATTTTAAAGTATTACCTCCTTAGCTCTTACTTCCATCTCCAGTTCAGAAGTATACTTTCTTGTCAAGATAATGCAGGAAAACACCAGAAGAAAAACTACACTGATCACATAAATGGTTACATGAAAAAAATTATTAGAGAGGTAAAGGATTTTTCTGTACCCGAAATCCCTAAGCACCATAGATGAAATGTAAGAAAATGGAGCTGGTCAACATTTTTGAACTTGATGAAATTTCAAAATTTGGGTAAAGAAAAAGTTGAGGATTTTCATCCTTCTCACCTACTTTTCAGCCAACAGTAGAGCTAGTCAAAATTTTATAAATTTTGAATTAAAAAGGTGTGTGGGTGTCTGTGAATTTTCACACAAATATTCAAGAGTCCCCAGCTCATTTTTTCAAATAGCCCTAGTAAGAAAGTCAAGAATTTTATGTCAAAAGACTTTAACACACTAAGGACAAAAAGATGAAAAGAGCAGGCTCGTGATAGTTGTTTGAGACAAAAGTGAGATCCTTCAACTGATTAAAAAAAGGGAAACGGACCCAGTATGGTGCTTCACTGACGCACACAAGCCTTGGCTCCCGTTCGCCCTGCGGAGCCAGCAAAGCTCCAGAAGAGCCAGCGGAGCTGAATTCCAGTAAACCTCAGAAATTTATTCCTGGGGCTGGTGGAACAGGGAAAGGCAGAGCTGGGGCCCAGGCTTTGCGAGTGGTGTGGGCAGGCAGGAAAACCAAAACACAAAGCAGCTGCGGCTCTGGGGGCAGCTCGTTGCTCCAGAGACGTCGTTAGGAGAGAGAAACGTGAAACCTCCCGACGGCAGCTACACGGTCTCTGGTCTGGCCGAGGCGGCTCCGCATTCAAGCTTCTGTGCGAAAAGGCATCAAGATCCTCAGCGCCAGGAGAGCCGCTGAGCAGGGGCTGGAGGCACTTAACACAGGTAACCGAGACGGGTCGGCTGTGGAGCCTGCCCTGCCTGCCGCCAGTAAGAGCCAGAGGGCTCTTAGGTAGGGGGGGAGGGATAGCTCAGTGGTTTGAGCATTGGCCTGCTAAACCCAGGGTTGTGAGTTCAATCCTTGAGGGGGCCACTTAGGGATCTGGGGCAAAATTGGTCCTGCTAGTGAAGGCAGGGGGCTGGACTCGATGACCCTTCGGGGTCCCTTCCAGCTCTATGAGATAAATATAATAATATATGGAGATATACCTACTTTCAAAAAGATTGGTTTACCAAAGAAATCATTAGGGATTGCAATCCAGTGTGACATTTTGCATCCATGACAGGAAGTGATAGGTCATCTCACATACCCACCCACTCTTCAGCTGACATATCCCAAGGGCTAGTGAAGAATTGCAAGATAAATTACAAAGATATACATTTCTGAGTTGATGCAGAGATTACATTTTAAAATTTTGGCATGTAGTTATGAAGTAAAAGAGTACAGTGTCCTGCTAAGTCACAACATGCAGTAAACAGAATTTGCTGTCCCTAAACACCCTTTTTTTTTTTTTTTTTTTTTTTAAAGTAACACTCTCCAGAGTGCTTTCCCAAATCAGAGTGCTGTATATTTGTCTGCACATTAACTTCACACCCAAGGAAGCTACTGAACAGCATTTATTCCATGCAAGGGTTGAAATAACATTTTTTGCCTCAGTTGGACTTCATTTTGATCATTGTAAGGAAAACAGAACCCGAAGAAGGAATGCACTGAGCTAAAACCCTGCCCCTTTTAACCAGAAGCATCACTTTGTAGAGATCTAGCTGCCCTGGCACACAGGTGATATGTGCCTGGAATAAATCCCTGTAAATACATACATGCAGATTATCCTTCCTCTAAATTTATCCAAGATTCATCCATGAATCTGGTAAGAAGAATATAAAATATTTAAGAAAGCTGATAGCTAATTTGACCTATTTTATACATTGTATTTGATACTGAATGAACTGAGATAACCAATACTGACTTGATTTAAATATAGTCACATAACTGAAAAACTTTTTCATGTGGCAAGTGTTTTGCTGAACAAGAAAGGAATCTTTGCAGCCCTGAGAAAATTAACATAAGTAACCAACTTGTCCTTATTTACCTAGATATATGTGCATATTTTCTGAAACCTATTTGTACTTCTGGTTGTCAACAAAAATCTTAACCAACAGAGTTAATGTTCAAATGCACATCCCACTTAACACAACAGCTTAAAAGTAATAAAGGAAATCATCAGTTAAGCAAATAGTCATATCTAACCATCCTTAACTCCCAGGTTTTACCACACACACACACACTTCACTGCTCAACAAACTCCACAGCTATACAACAAACTCTTTAAATTATAACAGCCACTCGCAATGCACACATCCAATGATTTGAGAGCACTCATACAAAACATGAACTCAGACCTGGGCCAGATTAAGATATTTTGTTAGTAGAAATACCTATAACAACATGTTACGCCCATAAAGTATGCCTGCACTGAGGCACTGGCATATCAAGAGCTCTCCATGTGCTGCTTTCTAGACACTCTAGGGAGCCCTTCATTCACTGATGCCTCAGCACAGGACAACCTCTTGCCTCCATACAACACCCTCTTCCCTGTCCGCATGCTTCGCTGCTCACCTACATCCTTACACAATCTCAGCTCACCCATTTGTCCTCAACCCATGTCTCAACCTTCAACCCCCCTGGACTTCAGCCCGTTTTCTAAGAGCATAATTGGGCGTGGCTGTGTGTTTAGTACAAGATCGTTTAACCTTCAGCCATGTTCTAGTGGCGGTCTTCACCCACACAACTAATGCCCCCCCCCACCTTTGTAGGGTGCAGCTAACATGCTCAGGTTTGTCACATTGGGACTCCTTTTCAGCAAGCCACAGGAAGTCCAACAGAGAGAAGAGCATCCGCAGGAGCTGAACTATTAAGCTCTGCTCCTCAGGTGCATTAATTTGCAAGTCTCCCTCTCTATCTGATCTTTTACACCATCTAACAGTGAGCAGAGAGGAAAGAGATTCTTACAAAAACTGTGCACTGCAGGTCATCACCTAAACTCGGGAGGCAATTTTTTTCTTGGGATCCACTTGTAGTTTGCCAGAGAGGGGCTTCAGCAGATATGTCAGGTGCGGACATCCATTGGTGGAAGCAATGACATCTGCCAGGGGCCCAGAATGAGTGGGCCAGGGAGCTAGAGAAAGGCTAAGGTGGTGGTTGGCTTGAATCTGTTTACAGGCAGGACTACTCAGCCAAGCCAAAAGATGCCACATCATCTTAAAGCAGAGATAGGGGACAAATTAAGCAGCACAGCTGGGGAGCAGCCCTATCAAGTAATACTGCATGTATGCCATTCTACTTTCATCATTCCACAGCTCAGTCTACATCCCCATGATCAGGCTAGGAAATTCTGAGGAGTGGAGATAGGGAGCAGGGAGACAGGCCAAGCAGCTGGGCTAGGAAGAAAGTGTCTGAAAACAGAAGTAATCCTACAGTGGGATAGTTCCATCTGCTTCTTTTGGTGGAAATAAAGCTTATTATGATGAATAACTTTCTTTAATTTGTTTGTATTTTAAATTGTAGTGGTGCCCTGTGCCTGAAAAAAGACACTGGTGTAGAACGTATGTGAACTCTGCAGTTTGTACTGATTGTGTAGCTATAGTTAACAAGAAATATCAGACATACTTAGGGCTAAAATTTCATAGATGGCTGATTTATAAAAAACAATTCCCTAGAGAAGTTGGCAAGTATTTTATCCAGAAAATGTTCCATAAACTTTACTTCTCCCCTGAACAATAGTGTTAAATTTTGAGACTGAATTCAACCATTAATATGTGAAACACAGCAAATTTAGTCCTGCTTTAAGTGAAAAGCTCAACGCTACCTGAACGATGGACTTCTCCATAGTATTTGAGAGCATTAATATATCAAAGGTCCAAATGTATTAGAGACTGCCATTTGCACTCCATTATAGAATGTATGGAGTAGGATTTGGCTTTTAGCATGAATGCATCTTACCACTTTGAAAGTATCCTGATTTGTCATACATTTCTTGTATCCTTGTCTGCATTACCCTCAGCCTCCTTTTCTTGGCAAGATAGTTGAGACAGTGCTAACACCCAAGCTCCATTAGTATCTATTCTCTGCCAGCATCCCTGAAGTCATCATAATCAGCTGTCAGATATCAAGATATGGCATCAAAATAGTTCTGCTGGTACTCATTGTTTACCCAAACCCACTGAGAAGTTTGGGCGGGGAAAAGGTCACATGGTAATAGTACTTCAATTTTTTGAAGACTTTGGTACTGCTCATCACATTGTGCCGATGACACATATACAAGATCTTGCAGAAGCAAATGGGACAACATGCTACTGGTTTCATTCATTCCTATCAAACAGGGCCCAGGGGATCATGATTGGCCTTTACTCCCGGTCACCAATGCACTAGCATAGGGAGTATTGCAAGGCTCAACATGCACTCAATTTCTCCAAGCTCTGTTATGCAGATACTGAAGAGGAGAGAACACCAGAACCTCTGATGCTGGTGACACTCAGCTGTCTATTTCCCCTCTGAGGAGGCAGACCCTGCCATCACCTACATATCCCAGTGCCTAGAAAGATCAGCACGTGGATGAAGAGCAACTGGCTCAAGCCAGGTAAGAAATAATGTCAGGAAGGGATAAATACATTGAGGAATCTGCCAATATTATCAATTATTCAAGGTCATCAAACCATAGACTATCAAGACAATACAAAGCCTTGGAGTCAGGGAAAACACTGTCATGCCAGAAATTCCAATCTGGGGACAATACAATCACAAAATAAAGTAACTTTATCAAAGGCAGTTGTCCCAAACAAAACTAATATTGACTAAGAATGCAGTAAATCAGACATGTCATTACAGTACACTAACTAGACTTCTCTGGACTTAGATGATTACCTAAGCTTGAGGAATACAGAGCTGGTTTGGGTTTATGATTTCAGTTGACACATTTAGAGTAACATCAGAGTAACAAAGAACTAATGTTTATTAGCCCTTCCCTACTGGTTCTCATCATAATCTCTAAAGCAGTAGAACATGGTCAGATTCGTTAAAGTCTCAGCACTTTTAAAGTTACATACCAGATATGTAGGACAGCACTCGAGGTGCAAATTGTTTTTATTAATTGCTACATAACAATCTCACTTTAAGAACTATAAATCTAAAACCAGGAATACATATACACTGTATGCATCCCCTATCTCCAAACCATTCGGACACATCGCTTGGCTATTGTGCACCTGTGATAAACAGGGAGGTCTGTGACACAAAGCCTGTGTGCGTCACACAATAGAGTGTGGAAAGAGTTCTGAGAGATAGTCCTAAAATAAACGTGTCAACTTCATAAGAAGCTGAAAGATGATTGAACTCAACTGTTTTCAGATGTAAAAATATATTGTTGAAGAATACTTATAATATATATTATATCCTAATAAAATGTAAAGATACAATTGAAAAGTTGTCCCTATATAAATAATGAGGAGTGATGGGGGCACAGAAGCTATAAAAGGTGTGTGTGTGTGTGTGTTTTTCTATTGTTTGCTTTTTAGGCAAATTAATTTTGAGTGAAAATTATCTTATTATTGAAATACAGTGAAAACAGTTTTAATCATGTAAGGGACCACCAACAATTGGTTGCAGAACAGAGGTGGTCTTTTAACAAACATGGAACAGAACTGTGCTCAATATAGCCCCAGTCCTCCACCACTTATGCATGTGTTTACCACTATGTGAGTAGTCCCATAGAACTGACTGAATTACTCAGACTTAAATATGAGCAAAGTGCTTGCAGGATCAGGGCATACATTTGGGAATTCTTTAGGATGGTCTCTAAAGTGAGGAGGTTCCCATTAAGGGCAGTATCTCGTTTCACTGTATATCAAAATAAACTGGCCAACTCCCAAGTCCAGAAGTATGGTGGATGAGTTCCCAGTAACTGTACAGCATGCCTAGCCCCCTCAAAGAAAATTCAACAGTGCAAAAAAAGTAAGTTGGGGGAGGGCATTGGTTAGTGTGTATTTAAGAAAAGCCTTCTGAAGTGTCAGCTTTGGTGGCATTTTAATTGACTTAAACCTAAAACTAGAAACCTTAAGTATACAAGAAGTTAGGAAACAAGTCCAGCAAGAATCCAAGTACATTCTTATGCATGCACATTAGTTTAAGAGCCTCTTTTTTATGCTGTAATGGGGTAAATGTAAAGTACATTCAAGCATGCAGCTAAGGGAATCTTCTGGTGTATTTATTTTATACGTTTTAGACTTGGCCCAATTCAATCATGTAGTACCTTTAAAAGTAATAGGTTAAAAATGCTGTGGTTTTGTTTTCACTCAGCAGTGTCAACTAATTTAAATTTGTAGGCACTTTTGCTCCTCCATAGTTGGGAGTGCCAGACAAGTGTATGCATGTGCCTATAATAATTACTTGTCACTGTCCTTGGGGAGTGGGTGTTCTCTGCATTACCCCACTCCATTTCTTGTTGGCAACATACTTCAGGAAAATCCAGTTCTAGTGCCAAGATTTTAAAAATAGATATTTCTTCCTTCAAGGCCTCCTACAGCCAGACCACCTGTCTCCTGCCAAGTCTGCAGTTCTGGCAGAAGTACCTTTTTTTCAATCCATGACATGATGGTACTGATTAAACAGTGCATCCCCAAGGCAGTAAGAGGCCTTTGTTAAAGCATAGAGGTAGGTGTAGAGCTCAATTAGAATACTCTAAAGTTTGATAGACCAGATTACAATGTTTGGGACAAAAGTTTGACACCCCAGTTTTACAATAAAACACATTCATATTATGTGGACAAGAGAGAGAAGGATGCAAGGCTTACAAACTCAAATTTTTACTTGTACTATTTATTGGAACTAACAGATTAAACTCTACAAGTAGTATCAGCATGATTCTTCATAACGTAGTAAATTAAGATCTAGGAGGGGAAATTGTTATATATCCACACAACACTATTTCCAAACTGTAGCCTCAATTCAGGAAAGCATGCTCTAGTGGTTTCTTGAACAGGCATTGATTTAAGAACATGCTGACCTGAGTGTGTAAATAACGCCATTGTTTTTCTGTTAAGAATTAAAAATAATGACTAGATTTATTTTTTTTAAAAGTGGATCCAATCTTTTAAAAATACGACTTTACGAAAACAGGTGGGTATCAAATTCTTCAAGTAGAATATTTTAAGACAAGTACAAATTTGGACTCAGACTGAAATTGTCCTTGTCATTCTTCCAAAAGAATTTGACAGAAGTCTGTAATTAATTATTTCTGCCAGAACCATTGTTTAATAAAGGTATTTAAATACTCTAAGAAAAAAGCCATGCTAACATGCATTGGTATAATTTAAAAAGGCATTTCATGTAAGAAGCAGAATTGAGATTCAATCTATGTTTAAAAATTTGATGGCCAGGTTTCAAGAGAACGTCTAGAACACATGCAGAACTAACCAGTAAAAAATGAATTATCTTGCATCAAGGTACAGATGTGGTTAGAAAATTAGCATGCAACACATTACATTTTGTAAGCTGACAAACATGTGACAAAGATGCAATGAAGCATATATACAGACCACATTTTCATTTTTAGAAGTTATAAAAATAGCCCAGTTTATTCAGTATTGAACAATGCAAAGAAAAGTGCCATCTGAACAATTTATGTTGTAGTTAATGATATACACCTCTACCTCAATATAACGCTGTCCTCGGGAGCAAAAAAATCTTACCTCATTATAGGTGAAACCGTGTTATATTGAACTTGCTTTGATCCACCGGAGTGCACGGCCCCACCCCCCCGGAGCGCTGCTTTACCGCGTTATATCCAAATTCGTGTTATATCGGGTGGCATTATATCAAGGTAGCGGTGTATGTAGTACTTTTTTTTAAAAAAAACAACCCTTTTATATGATGAAGTGACAATATATATATATATATATATATATTTTAAACATGATTCTTAAACTTAGTTTAAGGCAATCAAGGCCTTTCATCAAAAACATTAGTATTTGTGTGTCTACTTTCAGGATTGATACTACGTGTATTGAAACCAAGTCAAGACGAGACTTTACTCTTACATTTATCATCTTTGCCCAACAAGATTTTAGCAATTTTACAGTAAAATGTTTTACAAGTATACCTCTACCCCCATATAACACAACCCCATATAACACAAATTCGGATATAAACGCGGTAAAGCAGCGCTCCAGGGGAGCGGGGCTGCACACTCCGGCGGATCAAAGCAAGTTCGATATAACACGGTTTCACCTATAAACGCGGTAAGATTTTTTGGCTCCCAAGGACAGCGTTATATCGGGGTAGAGGTGTATTTATCGGAATACAATATTAAACAGAAGCATATATCAATTTGTTTTCAAATCTCTTTTTAAATATTGTATGATGCATAAATCCATACAGTATTAGGAAAAAAATATTAGAAATAAAGGCGGCAAGCCAGGCAAGAAGTTTTGCTCACCTTCAAAGTCAAGGAAAAAATTTGCCCCCTGATCAAGTTCTGTGCAAGTGAGTACTTTTAAAAAGCTTTCACATTTTGTTATTGAAAAACAGAAAAGAAAGAACAGGCATCCTGAGTGAATGAATGATCTTGGAGATATGGATTTGGATATCTGATTCTGCTGGAAACTTGCCACTATATTTGATCATTAAGAAGTTCTCTCAACCAGCTTTTAAGTCATGGAAAAGATTCTCTCATTGTCTTGTAATTTTTTGAACTTACTTTCAAAATCCAGGAAAAAATGTGGATAGTTTTCAATTTCCCTGGTAAGGACCTTAAGAAGATTACCCATCCCAGCAAACCTAGTGAATGCAACAAAATCATAAAATAATTATACTGTATATGCAAAATTAGAAAGTTAAACTAAGGGCTTGACACAGTCTGCAACATCTATTAAATTTCATGGTAAGTTCTGGACCTTACAGAAAACGTTTATTATTAATTGTGTGGTTCCAATGCGGAGAGAGTGAGGCCTTGTCTATACTTGGAAATACCTCTGATCGAGAAACAGACGGTCAGCAGTCAGGGTAGATGCATTTGTACTGACCCTTAAATGTAGGCGAAGATATGTCGGAGTTACTTCACTTTGCAAAACTGACAAGCCCTGAATGGTTGTGAATCCTCCCAATTGCTGAATCAGGAATATTCCAAAGGAAAGCAAGGTCTCAGTCCTGGACTGTAGCCCACAAAAGCTTATGCTCAAATAAATTTGTTAGTCTCTAAGGTGCCACAAGTACTCCTGTTCTTTTTGCTGATACAGACTAACACGGCTGCTACTCTGAAACCTATTTAAAACTAGAAACCTAAGTAGTCATCTATTGAAAAAAAACAACCCACCATCCATTAATCTAAGGAACAGAACCAAAAAGTTACTGTTCTCTGTGTTTCTAAAGTTAACAAGATTTAAATAGCATTATCATCATAATCACTACTACAAAAACTGTTGAACTTTACCCCTTCATTGTAGTACAATTATTTATTTATTTTTAAAAAAGGAAAACCCCTTAAACCTCAGATACGTCTTGTTAGTGATTTAAAAAACACCCAGGCCCCATCTTAATGAAAAAACCTCTCACTGTCAGAGAAAAATTTGCAGAAATTCCTGAAAAAGTAGAGTGTCTCATTGACAGACATGGAAGAGGACCTCTGTATGGCCTTGTCTTTGCTGGAAAGTTTTACTAGTTATACCAGTATAATCTTTCTATGTGGAGACTCTTATTCTGGCAGAGTATAAAAAGACTTTTTTCAGGTTAGCTTAACCCCACTTCCCAAGAGACAGAGAGACAAGCTAAACTGAAAAAGGCACCCTTATAATAGGAGAGAGAGAAAGTGTTAAACTAAGTTTAAACACGGAAGTTTTTCAGTGTTTAGACAGTTCCCATATCAACCTAGCACCATAATATTTCCCCTTTACCTTCATCTACACAAGTACCACCTCTTTCAGAAGTACTATATTATAAGATAAGTGAGGCACTACATTAATGACAATTTAAGCATGGCAAATATGTTTGTCAAACCCGATCATCCATATATCTTCGGACTGGCACCTGATAGTCATCTATTTTTTAGTTTAATCTCTCTCTCTCCCCCTCCTCCCTTCTTCATTTAAACAAGTATTAGACCACACACGAGATTCTGACTTATTAAGCAGTTCATATACCCAATTTGAGGAGTGTGGTTTTTTCCAATGGTCCTATAAACCTTGTGAATGAAAGGTGACATGACACCTGCCTGTTACACATTTAAAGAATGTGTTTCCATGACAAGAAAGAACAGGAATAGCCTTGTAGTGGAATGTTTCTATCATTTTAAAGCAGCCCTGTTTATTTCATAAAGTGTTATAAGTGAAATTAACAGTCATGATATATGATCTCACTTCATCTAGGAAGCCATATTAGGCTTTAAATGGTTGTACATTTTTCATGGAATTCAACTATCCAGAAGTTTCCTTTCCAGAACACCTCTAACGAGCAGACTGTCAAGCCCTTTACAATTAGCAACATTTTGCATTCAAAATATTAAAACGTGAACATCAGTTTTTTCAGAAAGTTATACCAGCTCATATGCAGAAACAGATTACTATCTTTTTAAAAAAACTTTCAAAGCAAGGTCTGTATTATAAGTACTGAGTTTAACTTTCCAATTAGATTACAAAAGTGAACAAAATGCAAATGGAACCAAAATTAGTTTATACAGTACTAAATCATGTATTTCTTCAGTAATTTAACATTTCATCCCAACAACAGTAATACATTGCTACTGGCATCATGCAGAAGAAACAATATGCAGATCTCAATTTCCTTTTCATAATCATGGAAGAAACAATGCCCTGTTATTGAACCTTTGCTTTAAGAAAACAGTGAACATGACCCAGTTAGCCACACTTTGGATTCCTCACTTCCAATTCATTTTAAATTGTGTCTTACCTCACTGTTCAGACAGCATCTGATAAAGCAATTTCTTCTAGTTCCAAAGTCAGCACTACATCCAAAGACTGGCTTGGTTGATAGCATGCTAGAAACAGCAAGAAAGCAGTCCCCTTTGCCAAAAAAACAAACATGCTAGTCTGAGACTAAAACTCTTATTTCTGACCCTAGGTATTTTATGAATACACTGTAGTGCAGCACTCCAGGGCTAAGGAAAAAAATCTAAATACATTTCCTGGACTTCCATTTTAATTTATTTGCTTCCCTCATTTGGAATAGTCAGGTAATTAAAATTATTTTCACCTCAAGTTTCATTTGTTCCCCGTCATAAACAAGGATTGTTTAACAAATAGTGATTTCATAGTGATCATTGCTGATGGTCATGCTGTCACTTCTGATGTTCTAGAAGTTGATACTTCAACATCCTCTAACACTGGTGTCTAAAGCTACATAAAAAAACCCCAAAACCACGAAAACTTCTGTATCAAAAAGATTTGGTGAAGCTGATTACTAAACGTTGCTCCTTGTTTTGTAGTACTAAAATCAAAAGGACAATAAAAACAAAAAAGATATGGGGTTGAAATAAAATATTGTCTCAAGTTACTGAACTTTCAGGCTAGAATACAATGTTCAACATCCTCTTAAGGGTTTCTGTTCATGGATTAAATGGAAAATCCAACTTCAAGTACTAAAAAAAAAAAAAAAAAATCTTATTTCCCAGTCTTCACATTGGGCCCATTCTTTCCTTCTACATAGGTCTCCACTTCCTCCACTATGAGAATAGTAAACCAAATGGAGTTAGTAGATTTGTTTGGCAGCAGTCTTTAGACGTGGACATAAATACTTTATGTGCATACACAACACAGTAGCTCAACATCCATGGAAACTTTTAAAGAACTAAATTCCACCCACAATCATCCTCATAAACTAAACATGATCACAAGTTCTCATGAAAAGCAAAAGATTAAAAAGTTGGGGGTCTCTATATACCTAGTTTGGAGTTATGAGAAACCAAACACTTTAGGATAATGTTGAAAAAGTGAGATTACCTTATTTTTGAACACTCATAATTCCCCAAAACTCTATATAAGATTTGCTTTAGACATGGCAGGAAAAAAAACCTGTATGTTGAGCTAAGATCATATACATGAAATTTCAGGCAGACTGGTTTAATTCTGGAGATGTTGGGAGAGACCTCTAACGTAAAGTCACTTTCAAGCCTCTAGAGAAACTAGCATCTGTCCATTTATCCATCCTGGTATCCCAACCTCAAACAAATATAGCTCCTCCTAATTAGAAAGCCCATAAATCTCAGGAATAAGAAACATTGTATCTGTTGGAAACACTGGCAAAGCCTGTCCAGCCAAGAAGTTATTGAAATTCTATTTGGATTTTAGGCACAGTCTTCTTAGCATATGTGCAATGTGCCTCACGTGGCATGTGACCAAGCACAGTGTGAGACTATCACACCAGAAGGGATGAAATAACGCTACAGCCTGGGGGCCGCATCCGGCCCTTAAAATATTTTAATCTGGCCCTCGAGCTCCCACCGAGTAGCAGGGTCCGGGACTTGCCCTGCTCTGCGCATGCTGTGGCTTCGTGTAGCTCCCGGAAGCAGTGGCATGTCCCCCCTCCGGCTCCTACATGTAGGGGCAGCCAGGGGGCTCTGCATGCTGCCTCTGCCCCAAGTGCCACCCCCACAGCTCCCATTGGCTGGGAACTGAGGCCAGGGGAGGCGCCTGCAGATGGGGCAGCACGGAGAGCCACCTGGCTGTACCTCCACATAGGAGCCGGAGGGGGGACATGCTGCTGCTTCCAGGAGCTGCTTGAGGTAAGTGCTGCCGGGAGTCTGCACCCCTGACCCCCTCCCACCCTCTCAATCCCAGCCCAGAGCACCCTCCTGCACCCCCAACCCCTCATACCCAGCCCCACCCCAGAGCCCGCAACCCCCCCCCCGACCCCAACTCCCAATTTCGTGAGCATTCATGGCCTGCCATACAATTTCCATACCCAGATGTGGCCCTCAGGCCACAAAGTTTGCCCATCCATAGGGACAGCTAACTATAAGCAAGGTTGCTAAGCAAGGTTCTACCACAGTTTTCAGGGATATGAATAGAAAGGTTTTGAACAAGGAGGTGGGGGAAGGGTGTTTCAGAAAAGAAAAAATGCAGGACTCCCCCCGCCTTGAACACCCGCTCCCCCTCAGGGTGCCTGCCTTTAGTTTTTGACTCAATGTCACTCAAATATTTATGTGCATATAATATTTGACTACAGTATGGTAAAAATGCCTGTAACTCTCTGAGCTACATTAAACTACAATTTTCAACATTGTATCCAGGATCCTTACCAGGGGATGCGGGGGGGAGGGACGACGACAAAACTATGACGACATGAGTGTTGTTAGCATAGGGTCAACAGTGGTGTTAACAGTTAATAAATACAACACATTAATCTCGTATTTCACATTTGTTCTAGCTCAAACCTCAGACATACATTTGTGTGGAGAGCTGACTGCTCTACCATATTTCAGAGTATAAAATGCAGAATTTCTACAAAATAACTTCCACCGGAAAATCTCAAATGCAGTATTTTAAGCTTTATCGTCAAGGAAGATGTAGAAGTGCAAACCAGTTTGCTTGTAAACTTTAACCTGATAAAGAATCTTTTGTGGTAATGTTGAACTCTACAAAATAGCAGCTAATTATTTCAGCTCGGGGGTGTGAATATAATTTGTCTCCTCAATCACACAGAGTGGATACTCAAGTGAAAAGCTGATAGACTAGCAAATCATGTATAATCATTAGTTTAGTTTTAGAAGAGCACAATGTTCCGTTTCACTAACCTGAAAAGTATTTGCTCTCTAGTAATGTGGACTCAGTTTAAAAGGTGAGCTCCAGCTCAACATACACATGATTAAAATGTGTGTACTGTAATACTCCTAAATGAGGTGCCAAATTCTGCTTAGTGTCCAAACCACTTAAAATTGTAGAAATAACTTACCTTTCAGTGGTATGCTTTAAATCAATGAAGTGCTGACATCAGAATCTCAGCTATATATTTATGTTTTCTTCTGCTCTCCAAACAGTTCAAATTTAGTTATGAATTTACACACGCATGTAAGAAAAACATCTTTTCTATTTCATTTACATAAATTTTCAGGACAGTTTACAGCATCAAATCCCAATTTATTCCTTAGGTGCTCCGAATTTGAAGCTCTAGACAAAAAACCAAATCAAAATTAAAAAACAAAACAAAACCAGAGAGGTCATAATAAAAAGCAGTGAGGGGTGAAGATGTTATGTCACTATATACACTTATACCTGGGCATCTGGGATCAGACCTGAAGAAGATCTCTGTGTAGCTTGAAATCTTGCCTCTTTCATGAACAGAAGTTGATCCAATAAAAGATATTACCTCACTCACCTTGTCTCTCTACATTCATTGAAATCAAGGGGGTGGGGGTGGGAGAGACGTACTGCCTCAGGCCTTGCATGCATGGGGAAAAACTGACCAAAATAGCTAAATTATACAGGAATAGTTAAATCTTTGCAGGACTGGGGGCCTTTGTGAGAGCGTCCAGTATTCAGAATTTGCTCTCTCATATACGGCTGCCTTCAGGGCATGATGTACAATTTACTTTGTTTTCATTGTTTTAAAATAAAATTGGTTTCTAATTTTATAACGTAATATATCAGTAGCAAAATATACCAATGTGCTACAAGTAATAATGAAGGGAAAAAGTGATCACTACATCACCCTCCCTAAAAATTAGGTAATGACTCAAATGTTTTTTTTAAGATCTACTTCCATAAATTACTTGAAAAAGCCCATTTGATAATTTCCTCCCTTTTCATTCAGTTATCGTGAGAGCAGGTTGAAATGTTTCAACAAAATGTTTTTTCACTGAACAATGATGATTCCTCAAAAACAATTTTGTGGGAATGCTTCAGTTTCTCAACAAAAGTTCCATCAAGAAAGAGACTGCAGAATAGCCAATAGCCCAAGTGGTTAAGACACTCACCTGGGTTCCAGTCCCTGTTGTGTCTGATTTGGAGGGACTTGAACCTAGGTCTCCCACACCCCAGGTGAGTGCCCTAGCCATAGGACATCTGTCCACTCTCTCTGATCTCTTTCAAAAAATGTGGAGAAAACCAGTTTCATCCTGGTGTGACAGATTTTTTGAAATCTTGGAAATTTTCAGGGTGGGAAAATGTTCCCTCCCAGCTCTAGTTTCAGTTTAGCTGAAAATGTAACCATTGCTGGGGCGGGGAGAGGAGAGGGGAGGGACAGAGGAGAACATTGTAGAGTTTTTTTAATCCTTTTAAACTCTCTGCCTTTATACTAGATTGTGGAAGGATGTTCTCAAACTCCTATCAACATCTTTGTATAACTCACCAACAACTATTCTGTATGTATCACTTATTTTACATAAAGGCTATTTTAGAAATGTTAGAGTTTTAAAATGCAATTGAGATTATTTTTTATCCCTCTGGGCTCCCCTATTGACCATAAATCCTGCTGTATGGACCTCGTAGGGATATCTATATTAAAACAACTACTAAAAGTTATCCTAAAGCAACTAAGCATAAAGATAATGTTAAAATAGTGGCCCTAGATACCTGTGTTCTATTAAAAAATTGGAAATATGTCTCCTTTTTCAGGAGTATAAGGCTTCCAATCCTAATCAACTGTAACCTATTAGATTTTAAAACCTGTTACTGACCCAGCACCAGCTATTCTCTATCTGGGCCAGGAACAATAGCAACAAGACTCGTGATCTGCCTCATTCATCTCAGTGAGATGTCAACAATAACTATTTCATGCCTCATGTAAGAAAGAATGGGGAGGGGGAGGGAAATCAGATGTTCACAATTTACTGAAAGTGATGTCTATTCTGGTGCACAAGCAGGTAGTGTTCACCTGAGCTTCATCACCTGCACACCAGTTAGTCAAGAAGGAGCCCAGTAAACAAGACAATGAGCACATTCAAGTGAAGCCAAACTCAAGGAGCTCAGAGACCACACAAAATCATATGTTGATCAGCAGCAATTATTCATACATTCACAGAGTTTAAGGCCAGAAGGAACTATTAGATCATCTAGCCTGACCTCCTATATAACACAGTTCATATAATTTCACCCAGTTATCCCTGCATTAAGTCCAATAACTTGTATTTGGCTAAAGCATATCTTCCGGAAAACATTCAGTCTTGATTTGAAGAGATCAAGAGATGGAGAATCCATTACTTTATGTTTATAGTTTGATCCAATGGTTAAACACTCACTATTAAATTTTCTGCACAGATTTCTAATTTGAATTTTTCTGCTTTAACTTTCAGCCATTGGTTCTTGGTATACTCTTCCTCTGATAGATTAAATATCCCTTTAGTACCTGGTATTTTGTCCTCATTAAGGTACTTATACGTTGTAATCAAGACACCTCTATCTTTTTGATAAGCTAAACAGAAAAATTTAAGAGTCTCACTGCAAGACATTTTCTCACATCTTTGAATCATTTCCGTGGGTCTTTCCTGCATTATCTCCAATTTTTCAAAACCCTTTTAAAAATGTTGACAGCAGAACCGGACTGAGCTTTCCAGTATGTGTCTCACCAAGGCTATAAACACAGGTAAAATCACCTCCCCTACTCCCCAGGGTCACTGCTTTCCAGTATACACCCCCCCCTCCCCATTCTATAGGAATGGCCTACATTCTCTCTTCCTAGACTTATGTAGGTAGAGCATGGAAGAGTACTACCACCTTTCAATCTGACCCATCTCAAACTGCTGAGATATCTGAAATTTTAGCTGTAGTTCTGGGCTACAACGATTAGTGGTCAAGATTGAAAGGCGCATACTAACTTTACTCTATCACATTATTAGAGCAGACACTTAACAGCTAAGGTTGCGAATAAGTTTTCATTATAAACCTGAAACTGACACCCTCTAGAATCCATTAAAAAAAAAAGGCTTTTGCCTCAAAACTGTTGTATTAAATCTATTAAATGTATTAAAGCACAAGTAGAATTTCTCTATTTATTTTGAACAGAATCCAACAAGGGATATTGATTCCTTTTGTCTTCAATGACTGAGGTGAAAGAAAGACCACAGATGACAAAGAACCTGGAGTGGATAAAATGTGTGTGTGACGGAGATACTCCCCAAGACTAGACTGCTTTTTTTTTTTTTTTACATAAAAGCAGCCAGATCACTTGTATATTGATTACTAAGAGCTATCAATAACAGCTGAAGAAACATGCATACAGAGGTGGGTGACCTTCTAAGAGACAGAAGAATAGCCATAGTATGTCACCAGAATATCACTGGAACTAATCCTACAGTATATAAAGAGCACGCATTTCTCTGATAAGGCTAGAGGCCGTTCCTAGAGAACTTTCATACTGCATTACCTACACCTATACTCAGCAACACACACAGATCATTCTGATTACACACTATTACTCATCTCCAAAGAAGACAGTCATTTCAGCCCCAGTATGACCCATAAACATCCTTTTAAAAAAATTGCATAAATAATTTCACAACAAAAACTAAAATCAATAATAACTGGGAAAGATTTACCCACACATCAACTGGTAGCAGGGTGTAACATGCCTGAATTACAACAAAATAACAAATGAAAAAAGGAAAATCAGGGCTACGATCTGTACAGAGTAGGCCACAAGATGGAGAATAAGAGTGTAAGACATACATAAAAAGAAAGTTGCAAACAATCCCCAATATAAGAGTAACAGTTCAAAGAGGGGAGAACTGCCATAATACAGAGCTAGACAGATAATGCTCCAAGTCTGGAATCCACACTCAGACTGTCAGCACACAATCAGGAAAGAGAACTATAGGAAGCATTCTACAGATCTGAAGGGATTAACATGTCACTGCTTAATAAATGGCCCACTATGATAAATAATTCCCCTGATTCCATCACACCGGAGTGCTGGCCAGCATTGTCAGAGCCTGCAACTCCAATGATAGAAATACACACTCCAAAGATACCTCACCAAAATCATGAAATAAAAAGAGATGACCTCAGATTATAATACCTTAATTTCTCTGACCTGGAAGCCTTTTGTCTGGCATTACAACCTCAACAATGTTTTTTGTTCCAAATCCAACCCCCTCCATGTATGTTTTATCTTGAGTTCCTACATACTTTGTCCTGGGCTTTGGAGGCTGCAGTGTCCCAGAAGGAGCTATCTTGACAGCATGGAGATGAGGTTGTGCCATATCTTGATCCTGATCCACTGATAGACTTGCAGGTCAAGATCAGGACTTTACACAGTTAATAGAAGTGGAATGGAAGCCAGTGGAGGGACTGGAGCACCAGACTAACGTGCTTGTGGCTGAGATGGCAGGATGGGACACATTTTGCACAGGTTCTTTATTGCTTCCACAATCAGCTTTGTGTACAGTGTACTCAGTTTCAATCTGATGGATATACAGGTCAAGTTCGTAGATGCTCATCCTGGAGAAGGGGTAAAGTTTGCAAACAGGAAGGAAGTGAAAGAGGTTCTTTCCCCTAATCCCATCATTAATGTTATTTGATCACTCAAGCTAAGAGGAAAGCAAAGTCAGATGTCAAGGCTTTGGCTTGCTTTGAGGAATGGGGCAGATGCCTTTGATACAAAAAGGAATACAACGTTTTGCCTAATTCAAAGTCCCCCCACTTCAAATCAGGGATGGTGTCCCTAGTCTCTTGTTTACCAGAAGCTGGGAATGGGTGACAGGGGATGGATCACTTAAGGATTACCAGTTCTGTTCATTCCCTCTAAAGCACCTGGCATTGGCCACTGTCGGAAGACAGGATACTGTGCTAGATGGACCCAGTAGGGCCGTTCTTATGTAACCACATTGTGTAGACCTGGGTTGAGTTTGAGTCAGCTGTTCTTCAGCCAGAGAGAAGTCTTACAGAAGATATCACAGGATGTTCCTCCACTTAACCCACAACAAGGTGAAAGAGGAGAGAAGCCATTGCAATAAATGCCCCCCAGAAATTTGCAAGTTTAACTGTCTGAAGTGATTTATTTGGAAAATATCCTATAGAACATACACAGGTTGAAAAGGAAAGCATCATTGCTGATCAGATGCGGTGTACAAATGCAGAAGAAAATTAGGAACAGAAGGACTTGCACAGTACTTTAATAATGTAGCTGTTCCTTTTTGTCCATCACTGGTTGTCTCATCTGTTATTCAAGCTCTTGATGGTGCTTTGTGGAGTATACTGAACTGTACTCAGAGCAAATTCAATACAAATGCTTTAAAAAACAAGATGAACCTTTTCATACCCTAGAGCTTTGAGAGAAATCTTACCCTAGTTCTACAGAAATGAATAAATATTTTATCACCATTGTTGTGTATGTGTCAAAATATCAAATCTAATTTCAATCAAACCTGCCATATCAATCCTGAGGTAATTGGTGATGTGCACATCAAATGTCAGCACCAAGCAGCTAATGCTTGTATTATCCCCTGTCTGAACATGTATATTATTTTATTTTTCTATTTGTAGCATTTATGAATAAGGTAAACTATGGAGCACAAATCTGAACTAATCCTTGCAAGTATTCCACTCTGACAAAAGAAAACAAATGCTATCTTGTAATGCTAAGCAAGCAATTTATTTGGACAAGAAATTCTGTGACATCACCAAAATTCTGAAATAATGGTTATTGACACACTGTATGCAGTAATATTGCAAGACATCGTGATTAAGAATGAAATATTAAGTCTTTATAAAGACTATACATTGTCCGTTTAAGTATTTTAGTATGCATGGGGGTGACTATATTTGATAGTTTTGTTACATAAAGTAACAAATGGTCATTGACTTATGTGTAATATTACCCTTTCATATTCCATTGATACTTCCAGTGAATAAAATGCATTATTCTCCAATATTGTAAATAGGTTAGTGGGGCACTTAGATCATACATATTTTGACTGCTACTATTAAGATTCTAATTCATCTGGCAGTTTCAAATTAGTTAGTTTAAGATCTGGCACCATTTCTGAGTGACAGCAGGAGAGAGATGAGAGAGACAGAACATACATTCCTATTATTTATTATGTATATTACAATAATGTAAGGAAGCCACAAAAGAGATTGGGGCTCCATTGTGCTGTACCAAGAAAGTAAAAGGGTAGACCTACTCTGAAGAGTTTACAGCCTAATTTAAATAAAGTATAACTAGCACTAAGAAGGACTGGGAAGGGGGAGAGAGATGAAGGAAGCAGCAATAAGAACATGCATTACCATAGGCCAGCTAGATTTAAAAAAAATAAGATATGAATAACAAATATATGGAGGCTAGGTTGATGGCTGGCACCGACATTATTGATTGACAATTTATAAAGAGGGCATGAAAGTTTTGTTTTATCCTCTGCTTTTTACTTAAGAAATATCAGAAGCAGCATCCTACAGTTTTACAAGACAAGAGCAGTAATCCTTCAGCTCAACTCTGCACTGATTAGGCCTCAACTGGAGTATTGTGTTCAGTTCTGGGAGCCACATTTCAGGAAAGATGTGGACAAATTGCAGAAAGTCCAGAGAAAAGCAACAAAAATGATTAACAGTCTAGAAAACATGACCTATGAGGGAAGACTGAAAAAACTGGATTTGCTTAGTTTGGAGAAGAGACAACATGACAACAGTTTTCAAGTACATAAAAGGTTGTTACAAGTAGGAGAGAGAAAAAAATGTTCTCCTTAACCTCTGGGGATAGGACAAGAAGCAATGGGTTTAAATTGCAGCAAGGGCGGTTTAGGTTGGACATTAGGAAACACTTCCTGTCAGAGCGGTTAAGCACTGGAATAAATTGCCTAGGGAGGTTGTGGAATATCCATCATTGAAGATTTTTAAGAACAGTTTACACAAACACCTGTCAGGGATGGTCTAGATAATACTTAGTCCTGCCATGAGTGCAGGGAACTGGACTAGATGACCTCGAGGTGCCTTCCAATCCTATGTTCTACGAATACCTACTGGATGTCTCAAAAGGTGCATATTGTTAACTATCACACTTTAATCTAGGGACCAACATATTGAATCTTTAGGACTTCCTTCCTCCAAAACGTTAGCCAGGCATTCAAGTTAAACAGGTGTTAAGAACAGCCCCCTCCATCCTAACTACAAGATATAAAGTTTTAGACAGTTTAACTCTTCCCCCCCACCCTACCCTCAATTGTTCAAGTTTAATTTTCTTGACGCTTTTGCTGTTACTTTAG
This sequence comes from Platysternon megacephalum, assembly GCA_003942145.1. Lineage (NCBI taxonomy): Eukaryota > Metazoa > Chordata > Testudines > Platysternidae > Platysternon > Platysternon megacephalum. Next base: position 10,663,087 of record QXTE01000012.1, read on the forward strand.
TAACTCTCAGTCTTCTCCATTGGAAGCTCAGGTCCTGTCTAATATCAGCCTAAGCAAACTTCCCCATGTACACACTTTGAAGACAGGAGAAGTCAAAGAACAAAAACAAAAAACAAAAAACACTCTGGGCCATTTTTCCCTCCTTGCATATCACCTTTTGCTAATTGCCACATTAGCTTCCTTAAAGGGCAAAATAAAGATCCAACTGCTATAATAGCAGAAATCCTAGAAACTCCTAGATAGGAAAGACAAGATATCAATCTTCTTTAACTAAGTAGAATGTAAAATATTAGCTTCACAGGATAGCTTCCCCCATCCCATCCCCAGCATGAGCAGTTACAGTCTCTAACTACCAATCTTTTATTTTTCCAAAGTCATAATAAAAGAAAATTTGCAATGTGGAGAAGGCAGCTAAACAAGCCCACAGATGGTCTGGAAATAAAAAAAATCCAGCAACTGATCAAATACAAAGCACCTTGTCACAGCACACAATGAGAATTAGCAATTCAAAGTTAAATTTGTTAAAATGGTAAAGGAAATTTAAAATATGTTGACAGACTTAACTGTGGCAAATCACTATCAGACACTACTGTTAATTTAGCTATGAAAATTGCACAGTAATTTTTTATTAAGACAATAAAATTGATACACAGTAGAACTTATGTTCAAGTTCAGCTTTGTTATACACTACTATTTTAGATCAATTCACTACTATTAGGTCAAATTTGCATAGTAACTAATCATATAAACCCATTTATGATTCTCAGTTTACTCCCTTCATATTACAAGATGCCCATGACCAGAAAGCTCCATTATACAAAGAAAACAGAGTATTGTTCAGTGATGTGAGAAAAGTTAAACACATGCACAAAAGTGGACATTGTGCAGTTGTTTTGACAACCCTGCAATGCTACTCAGTGGATTTCCTGTGGAGGAGACATTTAAAACTCACAGACCAGTCTATAGACATTTGCTCATTCAATATGGCTTCATGTGAAAAAGGGATAAAACATGCTTCGGAGTAAGACATTTGTTGATTAAATAGTGCCCTCTGCTGCTTGCAAGGGCAACTACAAGGAAGAGACATATTTCAAGTATTTTTTATTATCCCAAAAATTCCATGCTATTACAGTATTACCACTGTCAAACAGGAACGACATACAAAAAGGCTTGAAGATGAAAACTCATACTCTGAAGAGACTAAAATTTATATGGAGTTATATGTTTTTTGCCTAAGTAACTTCCACAGCAATCTTGATCATCTTATGGGGGGGGGAGGAATCTTTAATCAATAACTCATCCTGGGTTTTGAAAATCAAATTAAATTATTTCCTGTTGATGCATCAAAACTTCTGCAGTTGAAACCCAGGGCCTGTTCCAAAGCCCTCTAATGCAATTAGAAAAAAACAAAACAGCCAGGCTCATGCGAAGTAGTGGAAACGTATTTAGGGAAAAGTGGTCCAGACAACACTAAACACACTACCAGCACACATGAATATATTCAAGACAGTAGAGAAAAGGAGTGTAACTTCCCCTTATTATTTCCCCCCCCCCTTCTACCAGGAAGCATTTTTTTCATAGTATAAGGGATATATTCCATTGAAGCCACCCAAACTTCTATTTGTTTTTTAACATTAGTTTACAATTTTTTAAAAGTGGGTGCCTAAAGCTAGGCAATGGGAGTTTTTGGGTGCTCAGCACTGGAGAAAGATCAAGCCACTTATTTCAGCACCTAAAAAGGATTTCTGAGTCTAACCACGCATCCAGATTTTTTAAAGACTTTAGCTTTAAAATTCAGAAGCCATGCTCTAATAGTACAAGTCCTATCAGGATGTGTATCAATAGAATGCACTTCGAGTGGCTTTGATGCCCAAGGTCAAAAGCTTCTCCTTCATCCCAAAGCATCTCTGCAGACAAGGGGAGCTGTACAGAGTCACTATTCATTCCTGTACTGGCTTGTTCCTCCAATAAGCCCACCCTGGTTGTGTCCCTGCGTACAGTGTCCTGCCATCACACCGGTTGCGTTTGCACTATTTTCTTTAGCTTCCTATCATGTTTGTCTTCTCCTCACCATCCTAATCTTTTTGATTGTTGCCAATCCCATATCCTGATTTCACATCCTACTCTGCTCCTAACAATTTATCTTAAATCATTCCATTTTACACCAGCCATCTTTCAAAATAATCTCATCTTTACTACTTCCAGCCTTATGATGTCTGTTTCATTTAAAGCAGCTGCTTCTAAACTACAGCGTAATACTGGAACCAAAATGAATGTTTTGTCACTATGACACTATTTTGTCAATGTCTATGCAGCACTTGTAGCTGTGGCCCATCTCCTTATAACCTTTATGGAGCCATTGGCGCTAACCAAGCTTTCTATGTACACAAGATTTTACTTGTTTATGACTTCACCGTTGCTGCATTTCAACACTGTCTACTGCCCCTTTTCCAAGATGCAACCACTTAAATCTTCTTGTACTTTATTGTAAGTACAAGTCAAGTACACAAATTTTCCAGAGTAGTGAAAAGTATCATTAATTCAAACAAGCATGCCTACCAGCTGTACAATGCATAAACTAAAGAGCTCAACTCCAACTCCTCTAACATTTTTCCATTTTCATCCAGTTAAAAAACCACAATGAAAAACAATGATGGATTCCCTGCCCCAATATCTTACACTGAACTTTGACTTGAACCAGTTGCTTCATTTCCCGCCAATTCTTATAGCACTGAAGGAGTCTTCATATACAGCTTTTTTAACTACAATTATCTTATCTGGAATGCCATATGATTTTGCTACTTTCGATAATGCTTCCCTCCAAACTGAATCAAATGCCTTCATAAAGTAGATGAGAACAACCAACAGCCTTATGTCCCTTCTCTCTCCTCCCGTAACTGTCAGAGCATAAATATCTGATCGATGTGGCCTGGTCTAAAGCCACACTGTTCCTCACCTGCTACTTCCCTAAAAACTGGCCTTAATCTATTATTAATTAACTTTCATCATGATTTGTACACATCCAAAATCTTGTACCATAGCTTGCTCAGATACACTGGTATAGTTGGGCAGTGGAAAGTACTAGGGAACATACTTCAGGAAGCAATCATTGCTGCACTGAAGTGATCTAATAGGGCATCTGCATCTTAACACACAATTCTGTGTTTAGAAAAAATTATTAGACTCCTCTCTAGATTTCATAAACTAAAGGAGGACTCCATTACAATTTGAAAGAACTATTTCCATCCCCATCCTGCACTTTTAAAATTTTACTTTTTGCCAAACCTCTTCTCCACTCATACCATCTTCTCCTTTTACCAGAATGTTGGACCTGTGTAACATCATTTGAAAAAGTGCCACTTTTAGCATATTCTATCTAGAAATAAAAGAAAATGACAGTATCAAGAGCAATACACCTCTATCCCGATATAATGCGACCCAATATAACACAAATTTGGATATAACGCAGTAAAGCAGTGCTCGGGGATGGGGGGGCTGCGCACTCCGGCGGATCAAAGCAAGTTTGATATAACGCGGTTTCACCTATAACACGGTAAGATTTTTTGGCTCCCGAGGACAGCGTTATATCGGGGTAGAGGTGTATTTAATTCTTCATAAGAGGCTGTAGTGATAGCAGTTATCCACTAAGTGGCATTATTTACTCAACTATAGCAATACAGCAAAAATCATCATCTGAACACAGTGCATATATTTTCCTAAAAATGAATAGACTGAAGAACAGTATTTTGGATAATAAATTTCATTTATGAATGCCGAAGATTTAAGCATTATTCCAATTTAATTAACAGGTTTCAAGCTTATTAGTAACCTGGCACTACCACGTTATTCGTTCAGTCAACACAATTGTAAATACATAGCAGAAATGTCCAGTCACAAAGCAATCATGAGAAAGATGCAAAACAGAAATGTCATATCACGTTGTAATTTGGGAATCTGTCTGTACGATTTATAAATTAAGAACTATATATCTGCATGAGGCTGCAAACTTAATTTTGAATGTGCAGCTTTTCACCTTCTCTACTGCCTGTTTGCCTCCACGGTGGACTGAAGCTCCAACACGCAGAGATACAGGGCTGACCAACAGAGGCTAGTTGACTAAGTACCTAATTGCTGGAAATCTATTCACTCTAGATAGACTGATTCCTGCCCAGAAGGACAGGCATAGCCAGGGGGAGGTCATCTTGGCAACAAAGTCATTTGACAGTGTTTGTCGTGTGGGAAAGTTGGTCAAGGATGTCAGCTGAATCAGGGAGGAAGAGGGGGAAAAGGTTTTAAAAGAGCAGAAACTGGTCTGCACGGGGGCCATTTTTCTCCAGTCCACAATGGAACAGCAATCCAGCAAATGGCAGCCATGAACCATGCACTGGCACAGAAGTGGTGAGGAACGCCAGGACACAAGTGCAGTGTTTATTGTTTTCTATCTGCACTCTCCTGTGCATTAAATGATTAAGTAAAAGAGCATAAATGTGTTAGAGAGATACAGACACAGAGTCTTTCTATAAGAGAACTGCTTCTCTACCACTGTGTGCCCCTGAGAGAGTTAAACTGTAAACGAGAAGCTTCACACCTTTTGGATGGAATCTGGGACAGCATGTGTTTAAGCAGGGAGGAATCTACTCCCTGCTGCACCCAGAGGGAGTAGGCAACTGGAACGCAGGCTCCAGCTCTCCCAAGGGGGTATCATATAGAAGATCTGTATTCTGAGAGCGTGCCTAGAAACCCTGGGACTGGGGCAGTGGCTAGACTCTGGTTCAGGTTTACGGGCTTAAAAACACCCAGGAATCCAGAGCAGCAAAGTCTTGGATTCCCTCACAGCAGCCCTAGTGAGGGACTGGAAAGGGAGTGCTTGCTAGGATTACTTACATGAGTCTGAATCAGTGTAACATTAGTACAATGGAAGCAGAGTGCTCAACCGAGGACTGTATAATATTTTCATACATGGATACCTCAAATTTAGAAACCTAAATGCATACCAAGGCATCTGTAAGTAAGTGCTGAAAACTCACAGCTCTAGCTAATTCAAGTTGTGGGTGCTCAACACTTCTAAAAATCATGCCAGGTATTTAGATGCCTAATTTTAGGCAGCAATATTTGAAGATTTTGGCCCTAGTATTTCCGAAAGATATTATACAACACATAGAGTAAAGTATTTTCAGATTGACTAAGATGCACTCACAGTGTTTACAAGCAAAGAGCTAGTTCATTAGAATTAGCTTAGCATCTGAATGGGCCTGATTTGCCTCATGTAGTCATTTACACCTGCGAAATAGTAGTATTTAAAGTAGGTATGAAACACTACTATTTGGTTTTGGTAGCACTTTATGTCCACTCTGCACAAACTATAAATGATGACACTAGGCACAAACAGAAGGCAGTGGAGAATTTGCATCAGTACATACAAGAACAAAACAGTGCAGTCTTGGATCTGACTTGTGGACTAGATAATGACTTCTTCATTTAGGCCTCAATTTTGCAAATACATAAGCATGTGCATAGCTAAATTTGCATGCTTAAACACTTGAAAGAGTGAGGCCATTCTCTTTTTAAAAATGGATTTTTCCTGATTTGTGTAGGCACAGCAGAGTTCACACCAGGCCAACAGCCTATTTTACACATCCACCTACCACAAACATTTGGTGCACATGAGCGAATCTACAACCAAATTCTTCACATCAATTAATTCAAGAGCTGTTTAAAAATTGTTTCTTTGCTCCAGTTGGAAAGTATTTGAGGAAGAAGTCAGCAAGTTTTGTTAATGGAGATGGACACCACACAAAAGGTGTGTGTTTTAAAAATAAATTAAAATGAGTGCTTAAAATTCACACTGTGCTCACTCCCTACAGCCTCTCAGTTTGCTTCTGGTGACAGTACAAAGCCCTGGTCTTAGGGTATGAAAAGTCAATGGGACTTGTGCCCCGAAGTCATAAAGGTGCCTTTGAAAACCCTACCCATAATATTTTAGGTCATCAATAGGCTGGGCACAAGCTGCATCAGAGAACACCTTTCCATTCATGCCCACTTAGACAGCTCCAGTCTTGAGAGTGCAGCCAGGATGATACTCTCAAAGGACTCAAAGGTATTCTCCAATCTAGGCACTTGACTGTGGAACAACCTAGCACAGAAGATAAAATTGAGCGTAAGTCTGAGCCTCCCCATTTTCTAAAAAAACGATACCTTTTTGCAAAATCCTTCCTGCAAGTAACACATGACAAAGAATTACAATTACATTACTCTCCTTAAGACTCACTTATGTCACAATGCCGACAGAACATTTGACAATGACTACACAGCGGGTGTGATCAGAAAGCTGCTTATTTATTATCTCTTTGTATTGAAATAGCACCCAAGAGTTCCAGTCATGGACCAGGACGCAACGTGCTAGGCACTGTACAGACAGAACAATAAGAATAGTCCCTGCCCCAGAAATCTTACAATGTAATGATTACACTGATCTTGATCTCGCTATTGTAAACAGTGGACAAAAAAGAATGTTTCGATACCTTGTACGATACTTTAACTGTAAGCTCTTTGAAAAAGGGACTAGTTTTTCACTTTATCTGGGCTCAGTGTCTAGCATAATAGGGCTCCCATACATGTATAAGAAGGTTTTGAATGAACTCTCCCCTGACATCTAGTGCTGAGGTGAGGGGAGAAAAAAAAAAAAAAAAAAAAAAAAAGACTTCAGGGCTAGACCGTGTATACATGAACACACCTGCTCTGCCTAGGCATCCAGCAGACAGAGCTGTGTTGCCCAAGTGATCAATGTTGCCTGGCATTGGGTTACAAATCTCTTTATTACTGAATACAGAAATAATGAAGTGTTGTTACTCTTATTGTATGAGTAACGGGCAGCAGGACTGTACTTAGCCTGTCCTGATTAAGGGGGTCACCCTCAACTGAACTTGTGAAGCAGGGGTCATATGCCAGATCCCAGTGGAGGGGTGCGAGGGTAGGGGCAGGTGTTTCTATGTGGTGGTATGGACTCTGCTTAAGAGCTGTAGGCACCATTTGACCTGCCCCTCTCCACTGTTTAAAGACAGCTGATTAGACTCAGTTGAGTCTTTTTTTTGGTTAAGTGATCAGTAGAGCTGAAATCACTGATAATCAGGTCCAAGTGCTAAGACTTTGACCTGCTGTGGGACAGCATTTCTGTGGAAGAGACTGCACAGCCTGCACTAGCAGTGAGGTTCCCCCACTTGCTGCTGAAATCACTGAGAGCTGGGTGACACCTCAAGAGACCGACTGGCATAGGTTGCAGTAGAGAGGCAGGTGGCAGCAGAAAGCGATGGTGCAACGCCATCGGCGGCAGAGCAGATGGTGAGGAGGAGCAAATGGTGGCACAACAAATGACTGCAGTGGAGTGAATGGTGGTGCAGCGGCGGCAGCAGGCAGCGACACAGAGTGAATGACAGCAACTGTAAGCCAGTTGCAACGGCAGCAACATTGCTCGATGTTTCCCCTCGCCACCCATCCCCTCCCCCAGGGTGGGAGATAAACTCATGTGAGCACAACACTGAAACGGGTCTTCGCTGACCAAGGACAGCAGCTATGAGTGGGGTGTGGCATGTTAAAGGAACATTTGTTTGTCAGACTTTCACACTGCAAAATGAGAAACTGAGGCAAAGGACACTGCCCAACGTACTCTGGGGCGGGTGTTTTGCTCATGGTCAGATGTGTTCAAATCATGGTTGTGGTGTTTTCCCAAATTAATGCCGGGTTCCTTTCTCCTTCTTTATTAAAAGTTCTCTGTGCTATACACAGACTCGGTGCTTGCGATTGGGGAAATATTACCTCTTAGAGGTGCCCAAGGGTGATGTTTAATTTTCCCAGATTACTGGATGGGGGCTTGAGTCGGTTCTGTGCTGTATTGTTAAGTGGGACATATTGAACCTGGCCCTTATTGCTCCACCTGGAAGAAGGGTTACACAAGATTGGGGCCTCTAGGTGCTATGACAATACAAATATTAAATACAACAGCATCAACAAAAACAAAATCCACAGTAAGCAAAAACTGGCACAAGTGGGGGAAGGCTTTGAAAAGATGGTCATATAGGATTCAGCAATTTCTATGCCAATCTTGTTTCTGTGCATGGCACTGAGATACTATGGTAACAGAAACAACATAAATGCTTATGATAGATAAAACAAAAGTGCCCAAGTAAGCATGTGCAGTAGAAAGAATCATTTTGTCATTGAATCTGGATACCTAGATTGCTCTACAAGATGTTTCTGGGTTTATTTCTTAACCAGCCTTTTTTAAAAAAAGAAAAATAGTTATAAACAGTTACATATTTTGGTCCTTCCACTTGAAAAGGATTAGTGAAAGTTTGGGGTCTATTTCAACCATTGGTCAAGAGACATTGTGAATGTGCCTAACACCATAATATTTGTGTGTAACAAGAGTACCACAGTTCACTTGTTAACATATTGATCTCCACAGGGCTGGCCTTACCATGAGGTGAACTGAGGCGGCCGCCTCAGGTGCCAGAGTTCGCGGGGGGGGGGCGCCCCTAGGACCCAGAGTGTAGAAAACTGTGTCTGCTGCTGGTGCATATATATTCTCTCTGCTCTAGATGCACAGACATGGTGGAGTGCTGTGCTGGAGGAAGGAGGGCACAAGAGACGTAACAGGGAGGCAGGAGAAAAGGAGAGGGAATAACAGAAAGCAGCAGGAGCTGCAGGGAGAGAGAGGAGGAGGAGGAGCCTCTTATGTACCTCTCTAGCACCCCCAGGAGCCTGGATTAATTAAGACCAGCTTCTCAGGGAGTTTCCTGTTTCCTCCCTGAACCCACTTGAGGAGAACAGGCAGTCAACTGAACTAGTAGGAGCCAGTTAGGCCCTTAAGACGCGGATATCTTCCCTCACTCAGGCCTTGCTACCATACCAGCCTGCTTATTTCTCCCCTTCAATTGAGTGTTGAGAGCCACTATAGCTGGCACAGAGCAGCAGTCATGAGTGAAAGAAGAGAACGCCCCTCTGGGGCAGAATTCAGAAAAAGCTAGCAAGCAAAGGAAGCTTTTCTATCTAAGCAGGAAGGAGCTCTCCTGAGATACATAGACACAAATGTTCACGGTGAGCCTTCCGGCCCCAGTGAGGATGTGAGTGGTGGGGAGATGCCTGATCTTCCAGTTAGTCAGAGTGCAGGTGACCTGACAGCTACTGCAGCATCCATATCTCCATCTCAAATAGATGTAACCATGCACATTCCAGAAGAAAAGTGTAGATCATAGAAGAGTGTGGTGGAGGTGCAGGAAACAGCGGCTGCCTAGTTTAGTTCCTTAAGTCTAGATGATCCAGGACTGTGAATGGGCCTCAGCAAGTGAAAAACTTCATGTTTCCCAAAGACTATGAAAATAGGAGTTTCCATCCAACACATTACTGGCATGAAATCCCCAATGGTGACNGGGCAACAAAAGTCGAACAGAAGATTGTGGCACATCTGAAGTCAGCAAGATATTACTCTGTTAATTATTCTGGACTGCACCCCCCCCCCCCCCCCCCCCCCCCCCCCCCCCCCCCCCCACCCCCCCNGAGGAAAGAACAGAGGAGTGCAGACACGGATCCGAGAGTTAAACCCTTGAGCTTTTTTTGTCCCATACAGTTCTCATTCATTGAACCTGATGGTCAGTGATGCAGCATCAGCTTCTAGTGAGGCTGCTGAATTTTTTAATATAATTCAAAAGTATCTATGTATTTTTCTCTGCATCAACTCATCGATGGCGAATTTTGAAGCAACGTCTGGGAACATCCTCTCTGACACTGAAACCACTGAGGTCCACATGATGGGACAGTCAAGTGGAGGCGATAAAGCCTATCAAACACCAAATTGGGAAGCTAGATGATGCCATAGTTGCCATTTATGGAGGATAATGCTATGACAGGAACTGTTCGTGGGAGAACAGTGGCAGAGGGAAATGGAATCACCAGAAACATACATAACTTCAAATTTCTGTGTGGTTTAGTGTTGTGGTATGACATACTGTTTGAAATAAATGTTGTAAGCAAGAGACTCCAAGGTGTTGACCTTGATATATCTGGAGCATTGGAACAACTGGACAAAGCATAGTCATACCTACAGTCTTACCGGTCAGATGAGGGATTTCAAAACATTCTGAAGAGCGCACAGAAGTTGGCAGAGGTACTTCACACTGAAGCTATTTTCCCACCCATTCAAGAATACAAGAGTCAGCGAAGAAGACAACATTTTGATTACAAGGCATGGGATAATCCCACGAGAGAGCCCAAACAACAATTCAAAGTTGAATTCTTTAACCAGGTGCTAGATTGTGCAATACAGTCAGTTGAAGAACGTTTCATGCAGCTCAAGGAACAGAGCAGTATATTTGGGATGTTGTATGATATTCCAAAACTCCTCACTATACCTACACCAGCAATGCAGGGCACTAGCGACAGTGTTGACACATGATGACATGCGTGATATTGATGTGAGTGATTTAGGTGATGAACTGAAAGCCCTTTCAAGATACATTTCAGCAGGATCAACTCCAAAGGCTGTTCTGGAATATATGTGCACAAATGAGATGACCACCCTCTTTCCAAATGCTTTTGTTGCTCTGCGCATACTTCTAACACTTCCTGTAACAGTTGCCAGTGGAGAATGCAGCTTCTCCAAGCTGAAGTTAATAAAAACACATCTATGCTCCACAATGACACTGGAGAGGCTAGTCGGCCTTGCAACCATCTCAATAGCGCATGAGCTGGCCCAGACTGTGGACCTTCAGCAGGAAGCAGTTCAAATCTTTGTAACCAAGAAGGCACGGAAAGCACCACTTTGATTACTCAAACAGATACAAATGCCAGTGTTTACTATGCAGACAAGAAAAGTTACATTTGCCATTCAGGCGTTTGAAAGTTAAGTGTTACTTAAAATTTTTGAACAGGGCATTTTAAGTTGTTAGTTTTCCTTTATTGGTGTAGGTAGCAGAGCAGTACCATGAGAGGAGTAGAAGAGGAAGAAGGCAGAATTGAGGCCTTTCAAAATTTTGGCCCAAGCGAGGGGACATGGGGGCGTCATTTGAGCTCCCCGCCTCAGGTGCCAAAATGTTGTGGGCCGGCCCTGGATCTCCACATTATGAACTCATACTAATCTTGCTAAAATACTGTCCAGGCTAGTCTTTTTTCCCCAAGATACTGTTGTAACATTTGGATAACATGCTGAAGTTGACTATCAGAAGGCTTGAATGGCTCAGATAGTAAAAAATGAATTCGTAGTTCTCTCGCAAGTTCTTTAAGAATCTTAGTTTTCCAGAAATACGTATTAAAAGATAAGATTTATAGCTGGTTGAAACTTTCAAACAGAAGACTTCATTAAGAAAAATTGCAAAAAAACTATGTCAAAGTGTTGTCAGTTCCACACAGTGTTTGGTAACAATAGTTCTGGAAGTTTTCATTTGCCAATTTAAAAAAAAAAAAAAAAATGAAAAAGAAAAATAGGTTCTTTTCAAACTCTACCAAGTAGAAATAGCTTTTCAAATTACTTTTTGCAATTTTTTTTTTCATTTTTCAAATAGCTCTACTAGAACCCACTTTTGGTAGCAAATTGAGAGTTTAATTCTCCTCTTTTCACTGATGACAGAAGTGGCAAATGTCTTCAAAGTTTCATGAGCACAGTTCTGAGTAAGAAACGTACCCAGCATTTAAGGATAATCATTAATACCCCACCCTGATATTTTGATTCAATTTTCAGTAACTGTTGTGACTAAGATAGACAAGTGTTGCCAAAGTCATTATTTTGTCACAATCTTTTGCTGGAATAAGCTATGAAAGTTCAGCTAAACAATCAGCAACTCATTTAGAACTTAAAACAAGTTCCTGCAAATGTAGACGACATCACTTGTGTGTCATCTGGTAATAAGCTACTGAAGTGTTAGATATATAATTTATTGAAAACAAATGAACAAATAATCACGGCTTGCAGAATTTTCACACCACCAGTATTTCATCCAAAAAAAAATAACTGTACCACAAGAGCCTTTATAAGCCACAACACTGACACTTAACAGAATAAAGATAGTAGTGTTTTGTATTTGACTGTAATGCTGTTTAACTTTTTATTTAATAAACTTTAAAAAACCTGTCATTAACTATATCTTATGCTTTTGTTATTCCTCATTATTCCTTCCTACCTTTACTTCGCTTTTTATTATGGATCAGACTCTCTTCTTTGATAGACCCTCTTCTCTTTTGTTCTTCCTTCACCCACCTATATCCTTTCCTCTTTCAACAGTACTTTCGCCTTAGTCCTCTTCCTTCTCCCCTTTGCCTCACTTTCCCCCCCAAAGATCTCTGTCCTGTGCCTTAATTAATCCCCTCTTCTCTTCTTCTCCATCCTACACACACACACCCCTCTACACCGACAGCCATTCACTCATTGGCTCACTCAACTTCCTCTCCCCCATTCAGTGGAGAGTAATGGCTTCTGGCTGTGGAGCCCCTCGGCTCCTGCCTGTGAAAGTGGCAGCAGCACATGGGCTGCACTGTTGCCCAGCCCCCATTCCCTCTCAAAGAAGCATGAGCCATAGAATTTAATTGAGAGCAATATCCTTTCTATACTTGTATGTCTCTTTATACTTAAAAAAATCCTGTAGAAATCTGTCAGTAATAATTTTCTGTTAAATCCTATAGGATTCTTTCATGAGGGACCCCCGTAACGCGGACCAAGAAAAATAAGTGAGACCCAAATGCCAAAGCATCTATGTTTATTACTATCTGCACCTCAGTGTGTATTTACTTATGGATTTGATGGCGTCATTTTACATGGTAGAGAAGAATACTTCCCTCTACAGCAGGATTTACTGAGTGAAATTCTATTGCCTATGTTATGAAGAAGGTCAGACTAGATAATCATTTTAGTCCCTTCTGGCCTTAAAAAAAGTGAATCCATAAATCTGCTAGTGGTTCTATTCTGTTCCTTTTACATCACATCTATAATATTAGCATTGAGTTCCCTGGGTTTATCTGAGCATGGCTGAACCAAATCTGTTGTGTTAACATCCCCAATGACACAGACTTCTGATGTGATGAACTGATTTGTTTCTGCTCATAACACTGATTTTTCTTTGATGTTTCTTTTAGGGGTCACTTGCTCATAGCATACCATGCTGGATAATGCACAACAGCTGTCCTGTTGCCAGAGTAGGGAACTATCCTAAAGACTCATTTCCACACATCTGCGGGCTCTCTCTCTTTCTGCTAGGAACCACTAGCCCAAACTGACTTCCTCTAATGAGCCTTGTCCCACAAACAAACACTATGCAAACAAAACAAAACTGTCCCTCCCTTAAGGATTTGACAAGGAATTACTATCTGAGGGACAGTCTGCTTCAAAACACCAACATCTGCCAAAAGTTTTCAAACAAGCTAAGAAGAGCTGGTGAAGAGCAGCTTGTCTGAGTCAGAGCTGATGAGAACAATTCTGTGGCACGCTGCCCTAGAGATCCAGAATATTTCTTATCAAGAACTTGTCCATCGTTAATAGTGCTAAAAGGAACATTATATTTTCCTCTTCAGTTTCTGTTCCCCTCAGGGGGTGGACAACAATAGCCAAAGAGCAAGGCTTTCCCCCACAGAGAAGTGTGATGGGAGCAGTGGTGAGCTGGAGCTGGTTCCCACCGGTTCGCGGGAACCGGTTGTTAAATTTAGAAGCCCTTTTAGAACCCGTTGTCCCAGTTCTAAAAGTGCTTTTAAATTTAACAAAAGCTCTGGCAGCTCCCTGCCCTGTCCCTGGCCCCAGCTCACCTAGCTCCGCCTCCTCCCCTGACGCTCCCCCAGGCTTCTCCTCCCCCTCCCCTGCTTCCCGCAGGTGAGCTGGGGCGGGGCAAGAGGAGGGCTCCAGGCGCCGCGCGGCCTGGCTCCGGCCCCAACTCCGGCTGCGCGGCTCCGGCCCGGCGGGGGTAAGAGGCCGGAGCCGNGGCTTCCCGCAGGTGAGCTGGGGCGGGGCAAGAGGAGGGCTCCAGGCGCCGCGCGGCCCGGCTCCGGCCCCAACTCCGGCTGCGCGGCTCCGGCCCGGCGGGGGTAAGAGGCCGGAGCCGGGGGGGTTGGATAAGGCGGGGAAGGGGTTTTGATGGGGCAGAGGTTCTGGGGGGGCGGTCAGGGGATGGGTCGGGGAGGGGTTGGGTAGGCACCGCGTGGGAGTTCCGGGGGTCTGTCGGGGTGGTGGTGGATGGGGTTGGGGCAGTCAGGGGACAGGGAGCAGGGCGAGTTGGGCAGGGAGGGGGTCCTGGGGGGCAGTTAGGGTTGGGGGTCTCAAGGAGGAGTGGTCAGGGGACAAGGAGCGGGGGGGGGTTATGGGTTGCAGTTTCTGAGCGAGGCAGTCGGGGGCAGGACATGGGTGGGGGGTGTACTCACTGGACGGTTCCCTACCGGGTCTACGGCCGCGGGTCCTTCACCCGCCGGAGCCGTGCCGCCGAAGACCCGGTAGGGAACCGGTTCCTAAGATTTTGGCAGCTCATCACTGGATGGGAGAAATCATTGTCAAGGATAGAGTACCATGGTGTATGTAGGGTCTTTCAGACCAGGTTCCCTTCTAATTCATGATGCCTCAAAAATCTTTTCTTGGAGGTAGACCAAGAGATCATCTATAAGGCAACTTAGTGCATCTCAAGCTGGGGTGTAAATCTACAGTGCTCTAGCCTGCCAGGCCAGGGCCGGCTCCAGGCACCAGCTTAAAAAGCAGGTGCTTGGGGCGGCCACTCGGGAGAGGGGCGGCACGCCCAGCTATTCGGCGGCGGATCCCTCACTCCCGCTCGGCGCGAAGGACCTCTCGCTGAATTGTTGCCGCAGATCGCGATCGCGGCTTTTTTTTTTTTTTGGCTGCCTGGGGCGGCAAAAACCCTGGAGCCGGCGCTGTGCCGGGCGCTAAAAGTTCCATAGTAAACTTTGACGGCCAGCTGTTTCAAAGTTGTTCCATGCAGAGTTGTTGCTGACTCTCTCGTGGGGACACTGTACAAATCATTTCAGCAGTGCAGGGACCCCTAATAAAGCCAAGCACATTTAACAAAAATACACACTTTACAAGTCTACAATATGCTACATTTCAGAATATAAATTTACTTTCATTTAAACACTGCAAAGGGGAAGGCATATAAATCACACACACTTGGCAATCTCTTACCTAGTAAGGTAGTAGTTCCAGTTCAGGTTCAACAATCTAGAATGATGGAGTTAGAAACTCAGCATCCGTCTGTCACATAAAACACTCAGGATCACACCCAGAATCACTATGCTTTTCCTTTCCTTCAACTTTGCAGATGACACTTCCCTAGCTTAAAAAGAAAACAAATTGGGTTATATCAAAGAAAGCCCAGACTCATTCTTTAAAAAGTGAAATTTGGAACATTGTTAAAACAGACTTAGAACAACAATTTTAAAGGTGTGGCAGAGCTGAATTTTTAAAATATTTAATTTGAATTTTTATTCATGCAAATATTCAATTATTGTTGAACTGCCTCAACAAATTAGTTGGGATTAAGTTGATGAATTGCTGCCAAGATTGGTGCAGGTGGTTTTCATGCAGTTGAGGCATGTGCATTATGTTAAGAATTCAACTAAATTATGGGAATGCGTGAGAGAGATGCCTTGTAAAATTTAGTTGCTTGTCATAATACCTATATTCATTTAAAACAAAATATTTATATAAACTGGAACTGTTTTTGCCAAAATCCTTTGCATACTAGAAGATTTCTGAGATTGGGCTCTCATACTTTCAGAAGATTACCAAAGCTTTAAAAATCATATATAAATATTAGGGAAAAAACAAAAGTAACCAAACACAAGGGTTATTTCTAGTGTATCAATAGCTTTTTTTATGGCTAAAATTCCACCATTCATTCCATACTCAAACTCAAGAACAGCTGCACAGTTTGTTTGTTTATGAAGTTGCATGAGCCGTCAAAAGTTTTTCCCAGCAGAGACGCAAAATCAACTTTAAAAAGTTACTAGCCACTAAACAAAAGCTTGGAATTGAAATGCCAGTTCACCCATAACCACAATATTTCTAATATGGAAGTCGAAAATAGAGGTCTCTTCTCTAAGCATCCAGGTTTACTATTCCCTCTGCTGTACAAATTTAGAGGCAGAGTTAATCAGGCAAATAAGTTATTGGGATAAAACTTGGCTCTTGAAATCCCAGAGCTGCACTTGTAGATCCTACTGTAATTACAGCTGTAAAGTAACTAACTATTTCCAATCTAATCACAGATTTTCACTCAGTGAAAATTTTCATGCTTGATCTCTGCCTGAAGGTGAATTTTGTTTTCAAACTTTTTTAAAATAGTTCCTGTTTGGTTAGAGATGAGTGGCAGGAAAGCTGGCAGAGCTGCCCAAGTTGGGGAACTCTCTGAAAAGATTGCCATATTTTGTGTTTTCTAGCCCGCAGTGACCTAATGGAAGCAGTTTATTGTTCTGAGGCAATGGAGAGTGTGTGGAGGGTGATCATTTGCACTTGAGTCAAAGCAAGTTTAGGGCCTCAGCAGAGCATAGTAGGTAGAAAGAAGCCTCACATCTTCAGAATTCAACAGGCTATTTAATCAGTTCTTATTGGAGATGAAGGGAAGAAAAAGAAAGCTATACACCTGCTCAACAAATAGAACCACTAAAGCACTTCAGATGCAACACTGCTTTGCAACTAAAAGAATTTCTGAGGCATTAAAAATGAAGTCTGACTTATACCAGGAAGAGGCAAGTGGCTAGATGAGCTGACAGAGTTCCTGCTCCAGGGACTCTCAGCAATGGTCTGAAAGAGAGAGCCACGGTGGATCTAACTAGAGACAAGAAGCAACTGCCCATTCACCTTGCTCCATGATAAGATCAAAGGCCTCCTAATTAGATCTCTTGAAAACAAACAAATCGATATGGAGGAAAGGAAGGAACCTTTATTGATAAAAGTCACCCATCCCCCACCACGCAGAGCAAAATTGGTTAGGTTCTTTCTGCCTTGGTAGTTTTTCCTTCAGTGGTTTGTCTGCCCTTTTAGAATCTCTTCTGAAGCAAAGCTGATGTAGAGCAGGGAAAAACCCTTTCTGGGAGCAGTAAGTCTGGGGGACACACATGAGTGGGGCTTCATAAGGGAGTGGGGCCAATTCCTACACCATTGCTAGAGTGTTATGGTTCTGCCTGCACGTCTGCACACCCGAACAAAACCCCATAATAGGAATAGAGAATCTGGTTAGGCGAAAGGAGACAGAGTCCAAGAATGTACTGCCTGAGAGAAAACAATCATTCTAATTAGTCATTCTATGCCAGCCCCCAAAAAAGTCTTGGAATATCATAGCCAGTAAGAATTGTGAAGTCATCAGTAGGTTGCAGCACTCAACAGTAGATTTTTCAGAGATGTTCAGAATGAATAGTGGAAACCGTTTTCTGGAAAACTGAGATATATTAAAAGGCAACACTTCTGTGGCATGAGCTAAACCCTACCTCTGTATAGATGCTCCACAGCCTTCTAGACATCTAGGCAGAGTCTAACGAGACTAATCAGCAGGAGAAAAATCAGGATGGCCCATTTCAAACAAACAGTTGACAAGAAGGTGTGAGTAACAGTAGGGGAAAAAATAGCATTGGGAAAATAGTTTTTAGTTTGTGTAATGACCCATCCATGCCCAGTCTTGTTCAAGCCTAATTTAATGGTGTCCAGTTTACAAATTAGTTCCAGTTCTGCAGTTTCTCGTTGGAGTCTGTTTTTGAAGTTTTGTTGTTGAAGAGTTGCCACTTTTAGGCCCGTAATTGAGTGTCCAGAGAGGTTGAAATGTTATAATTCTTGACATCTGATTTGTGTCCATTTATTCCTTTGCGTAGAGACTGTCTGGTCTGGCCAATGTACATGGCTGGCACGTGATGGCATATATCACATTGGTAGATGAGCAGGTAAATGAGCCCCTGATGGGGTGGCTGATGTGATTAGGTCCTACGATGGTGTTCCTTGAATAGATATGTGGACAGAGTTGGCAACAGGCTTTGTTGCAAGGACAGGTTCCTGGGTTAGTGTTTTTGTTGTGGGATGTGTGGTTTCTGGTGAGTATTTACTTCAGGTTGGGGGGCTGTCTGTAAGTGAGGACAGGCCTGTCTCCCAAGATCTCTGAGAGTGAAGGACTGTCCTTCAGGATAGGTTGTAGATCCTTGATGATGCGCTGGAGAGGTTTTAGTTGGGGGCTGAAGGTGTATATCAATCCACATATTGCAGTGATCAAAGGCAACAGTCTCTCTACACTTTTGGCACTGTGGGGAATAACTGGAATTTTAAGTCCATCTTCTATCTAGAAGCCTGGAAATTCTCAATCTCTGGTTACTAATAAAAATAACTAGTGTGTCCATCTCTATTGAATCTGAGCATCTGACTCCTTATTCTAATCATCCTGGATTGCTTCCAATATCAGAAGAGACTCTGGGACAAATTGTCAGTTGCTGTAAATTGGCATAGGTCCACTAGCTTCAATGAAGGTACGCCAATATAGAGCAGCTGACAGTACAGCCTTCCATTGCCACTCATTAAGTTGGCTGGCTGTTATGTGGGGATCTGGAGAGGACACGATCTCTTTGAGAAGCTAATGAGAATGCAAAATAAAATCACCAATTTTTAGGAGGCTGTATGTTTGCTACTGTTTATGAATAATGGGGGGGGAGGGGCGGGAGGGGAAAATGACATCTACTTATGTTTTCACTTGTTTCCCAAACAGATTAGTAGATGTAGACTATAGCAGTTACTTCAGACTAGATAATCCTCTTTGTTTGTTAACACCAATTTGCTAAAGAACTTTTTATTCCTAAAGAAAAGGCACCAAGCTCTAGATTTTTAAGATTTTAATTTCACAGTTAATACAATAGTTTCCCCTCGATTCTGATTAAAAGAAACAAAGCAATGGCTCTTTAATTGCCAGTAGTGTGATTTTCCACTGGTTTACATAAATGGTTACACAAGGTACAAAGTGGGTATCAAATGCTGCCTAGTTCAGTCATACTCAGACTAAGTAAGTGGCTCTTTAATGCGTCTCCTGCAGCTATTTGCAGCACATGATATTAAAACACTGTGATTTAATTATTAACCAGTCAGGATGCTTTTACTATATTATTAACCAATTGTAGGTGATAAAATAATAATACTTGGTCAGTTATTTTGCTGTGAAAATTTTTATATATTATACACACACACTAAATATTTCCCGGTCATATTGTTTAAACATGAATAAATACTACTAAAGTAAATGAAACAATGAATTCACACTACTGTGGCTCTTTTGGGTAATGTTGATCATTAATTTGGCTCCTGAACCACTGAGGTCTCAGTATCATTGGCATAGTCAAAAAAAAAATGCTGTAACCCACTTTGCATAAGTGTAAGTGATTACACAGGGTTGCAAGGCAGTAAAGAATCTGGTCCCCAATGTGCAATATATGTGTAATTTTTGGACACTATACAAATATTCACACAATGGAATGATTTTCTACAGTTGCCAATCTACAATCACAGCTTTTCGCTTCATATTTTAAAATTTCAGTTCTATTTTAGCTTAAAGTAGCCAAAACAACAATGCTATTGACAAAACTGCATGATACTCTGTAAAATCCAAGTGATTCTTAAGTGATTGTGTGTGTAGATAGTCACTGACACAGGATGGAAGAATGCTCTGGAAACCTGTTCCTCTCAGCCCCAGGAGAAATGTTTCTGCAAGGTTTAGAAATGGCTTGGTGAAAGAGCTGGTACACTACCGGGTATTTACCTTCCACCCTCTTTACACCCAACCCCCTCCCCCCCCCCATCAGAATCCTCTCTCATCAAAGGGAAAGAAAGAACAATTGAGCCTTTAGTTCAAAGTTGTTTAACAAAAAAAACAAAACAAAAAAAAATCATCAGAACAACAAAATATATATTTCAATTCTGCAGATCTTCATTGAAGGTGTTACTATCAAGTATTCCCAGGAAGAATTAAATCTAGTCTTCACTTTAACAGTAATATGGTCTCTCTCTTTAAAAAAATTGTTAAGAACTGAGATGCACAAAACTCAGGGGGGAGGGAGGGGACCAAAAAAAGATCTGAGTTACTTTAGACATTTTTACATGAAATAGAATACAGCAAGCAATGTAACAGAATAAACTTCCTAAAGCGATTTTTAAAACATGCATTTTTTGCCTTGTGATTCTCTCCAGTGCAAGTCATATGGTAGCGTTTTTCTCCTTTTATGGGCAAAAGAATAGAAGGAAGTCAGCACCACTACAAGAACTGCTCCCTTCAGCACTGGCATATGAATTAGGATGTTGTGAGCTGCTCTACTACTCACTCATCCCTATCTCAGTGAAAAAAAGAGTGCATGCACTGAAAGCACAAACGTAGAACATTAAATCAATCAACATTTTTTCTAATACATACGTAGTTACTTGTCACAATATATGTCATGATTTCCTGGCTACACTTTAAAGACTATATTAAGAACTAAAAGATGCAGGACAGGTAAGCAAATACAAATAAAATACATAACATTCCCTTCTTGTATTAATGCCATATCACTAGTATATGAATTTATCTTTTGGAATCAGATATACTGACTCAGAACTGTAAGTAAAACGCAAAACTGTGTAATACAGTATTTACTATTCTACATTCCTATATGTGTTCTATAACGTTTTGGTGTCTGCCTCCACATCCTTTTGTTGAACAAATGCAGCTTAAAAAACAGGACCAGAAAAGAGACTAATAATGCAATTTACAAAACGTTGGCCTTCCAGAAGACATTGTCAACCTCTTAAGGCTCCAAACTGTAGAAAGGTAAATGCCATTCCACATGCCTTCAATGAGTTTTGTTGTTCTGCATTATTAACAAGACAAAGTTCAGTTTGGGGCCTCAGTAACTCAGACGACAATTAGAAAGCCTAGCCCAACTCATATGATGATGCTCCTGACATGCACACATTTGCCTAACTACAGCTGCTTATACAGATTACTTATAGGTCCAACCTAGTCACCAGCCCCATAGGATGTGAGCTGCAGACTCAGATCCAAAATCCACCTGTTGTTACTCAGCTATTTGCACTTAATATTGTAACCAAGCTGTCCCTGCTTTCTTGGGCACTGATGCAGCAAACAATTAAAGTTAACCAAGTGTAAGTGTTTGCAGGATCACAGACCAAGTCTTAAAGTTAAGAACATGTGTAAGCATTTGAAATAGCAGAGCCTGGGTCCTTAAAACTAACTGAAAGAGATGCAAACTTTTAACAAGGGACACTGTCAGCTCAAATATGATTCAAAATGCAGGGTTGGTGACCAGTTCAAAACAAAAAAACAAAACAAAATTGGACTGCTAGTACATGAGAACCTGAAAGTGAAATGTTAGAAACTTACTAGTCAAATTTTTATAGCCATAGGATTTGCTCTTTGCATTTAGAAGCATAAATAGTGAAAAATGTTTTAAATTTTGTTTTAATAATCAAATATTATTTCAAACATAAGCAAGGAATATGCTTCTTAAATGTGATTTTTAACCTGACAGTAACCCTTTGATTTATAAATAAAACAGAATGTAACTGCGTTCACAAAACTATGAATATTTACTACAATTGTGGTGACTCAGACTGGAAGGACTTCAGTAGCAGAACAAAAGGGGATTTTTTTAGGTAGATTTACTTTTAGTTCAGTAAAAGATAATGTGCGACTATCTATGACATAATGAACAAATAAATAGTCAAATCCCAACCATGCTTGTCAAGATGTAACTATCTAGTTTTACACCCATTATATTAATGGATAAGCAACTAGCCACACACCTAAAACCTTTATGATCTGTCCATAAAACCTATACAATTAAAAGGAAAACATTCAAACCATGAGCCTCTCTACTTGTAAAAAAATTAATCAGTTAATCAAACAATATAGCCCAAACTCACTTCAAGCTCTGAAATCAACCAACATAAATGGTTAAAAGCACACAACAGAATTTTTTTAAAAAGAGGTAATATTTGATGCAAAAATATAAAGAAAAACTATAAAGAACCTCAAGACATACACCATATAGACACTAATCTGTTCAATACTGATAACACTAACAGGGGTTCTCAAATGTTCCCAGCATGGACTACCTTTCAGAGAGTCTCATGGACCCCATTTTCCAATAGCCCAGTCCTGATCTCATTTGTAATCACTAACTTTCCTTGTAGTAATTGCAATTGTTTATATGGAAACGTTACATTAGGAAAGTATTTAGATATTGTTTACTGTGTTTGCTATATTTCTTATTTTGTCCTTCTATTGGAGGGAAGTCACACTTCCCCCCTTGCTACCTGCAACTATTTCTCTACCAACTCATTGATTCTTCCCCCCCACTCCCTTGAAATTCTGACCTACCACATCCAGACCTATGTGCAGGAAGAAGGGGACTACCACAAGAGAGCTTTGTAGTGGCAGAGGTTGCTCCTGTCTCGCTGACAGCTCCTCCTGAGACAATTGGTAGCTCCATTCTCACTGGTAGATGACAGTTCATGTCTCCGAGGCCTTGTCTACACTACAGAATTTCATACCCACTATCCAGCACCGATACAGTTGCATTGGTGATAGCAGCAATGCCAGCACTAAAGTAGATAGGGTCTGACATTTTCATTACCATGTTGTGAAACCCTACTCTGAGACAGTGCTGAACATGCCTAAGCATGGTCTATGCTAGAGCTTACATCACTGATATTAAAGATGTAATGTAGATGAATACAGAACAGCTCCCATTTCCTCTTCTATGCAGGAGCCGCTTCTATTGGAGGCAATTATGGTGGCTCTGCCTTGTTGCTGCTTCTACAGATGTCCAAGCCCTTCAGATCTGAAAACAAGGCACAAGCAGCATAAAACCTCCTCTATGGAAACCACCAGCAGGCTACACCACAGTTTGAGAACTGCAGAACTACAAAATTACATAATGCGCTAACAGAGGAAATCAAATTACACTGAGGGAGGGGATTATCAGGCTGAAGCAGCATTAGACACTAATAGTTTCTAGAAATAATGACACTCAGAAGAGAAACAATCCTAGCAATTTCAACTTCCAGATCCAATCTAGAAACAAGCCATTTAAACAAATAATATTAAATACTATGAGAAAAATCCTTCCTCCCTGTTTCTGAGTTACTGATAACTCAGAAGAAAATGATCTTGAATGCTTATGAATCAATGTTCTAACAGATAAAGTCAAGATACAGTATTAGTTAGTGTCTGCTACAGACCACGAAATCACAACAGGGAAAAGGATAACCACCTCCTTATGCACCTATCCATAATGCATAGGAGAAAAGGTATGTGATCATGGGGGGCTTCGATTTAAATGATACATGTTGGAGGTCTCATGCTGCCAGTACTAAAATTTCTTCGGAATTTCTAAACATTACAGATTACAATTTCCCAACTACAAAATTGTACTATCAACATGGGGAAAAAATGTATTAGTGTAGAACTTGTCCTAACAAGGAGCTAATCATAGAACTAAAAATTAATGTTAGCTTAGGTACAAGTGATCATGACTTGGTCATATTTATAACGTGCAAGCAGAATGAGTCCGACCCAGTAATATATCTGTTGCTTTAACAGAGCGAATTTCACAAAGCTGAAAACAATCATGAGCCAATTAGCTAGAAGGAAGAACTGACTCAGAACAATGTGAATGATAATTGGGAATCATTTAAGAACACCTTATCAGATTCCCAAAAAGCCACAATCCAAAAATTAAGGAAGACTGTGCTGGTTAAAAAACAAAAAACAAAAAAAAAAACCCCAACAATCTGGGTTAGAGGGGAAGTGAAGACAGCTACAAAAAAATTAAAAATAATATAACAAATGAAAGAAAGGGAAAGCTCATTGTAAGGAATATAAACCAGAAGTTAGAAATTATAGAAAACTGATTAGGGAAGCCAAGGAACACAAGAAGAAATCTATGGCCAGCAAAGTTAAGGACAATAAGGAGGATTTTTAAAAATATATTAGGAACAAGAGAAACCTGACAATAATATGGGTCCATAACACTACATTATCAATAATAATGCAAAAAAGGCAGAAGTGCTCAGTAAATATTTCTGTTATGTATTTGAAGGAAGAGAGGATGTAGTTTCATCATGCAATAAAAATACTCTTCATCCTACTAGTACCTCTAGCTAATAAAGACAGACATTTTTAAAATCAGCAAGTCCAGAAAACTTGCATCCAAGAATTTTAAGAGAGCTAGCTGAGGAAGTCATTGGAAGATTAATGATGATTTTCAATCAGACTTGGAGCACTGGGGAAGTTCCAGAAGACTGGAAGAAAGCTAATATTGTGTCAATTTTTATAAAGGGTAAATGGGATGACCTCGGTAATTATAGGCCCGTCAGCCTGACATCAATCCCAGCAAGATAATAGGACTCAATTAATAAGAATTTAAGGAGAGTAGTGGAATTAATGTAAATCAACATGAGTTTATGGAAAAATAGATCTTGTCAAACTAACTTGATAACTTTTTTTGATGAGATTATAAATTTGGTTGATAAAGGTAAAAGTGCTGACATAATATACTGAAACTTTTGTAAGGTATTTGACTTGGTACTGCACCATATTTTGATTTAAAAAACAGAATGATATACAATTAACATAGCACACGTTAAATTGATTAAAAACTGCATAACTGATAGGTCTCAAGAAGTAATTCTAAACAGGGAATCATCACTGAGTGGGTGTGTTTTCAGTGGCATCCCACAGGGGTCAGTTTTTGGCCCTACAATATTTAACATTTTATCCATGACCTGGAAGAAAAAACACAAAATCATCACTGATAAAGTTTGAAGATGACACAAAAGTTGGAGTGGTAAATAATGAGGAGGACAGGTCACTGATTCAGAGCAATATAGATTGTTTAGTAAACAGGGCACAAGCAAACAATAAGCATTTTAATACAACCAAATGTAAGTGTATGCATATAGGAACAAAGAATGTAGGCCATACTTACAGACTAGGGGAATCTATCCTGGGAAGTAGTGACTCTGAGAAAGATTTGGGAGTCATGGTGGATAATATGCTGAACATGAGCTCCCAATATGATGCTGTAGCCAAAAGAACTAATGTCATCCTGGGAAGCATGAACAGGGGAATCTGGAGTAGGAGTACAAAGGTTATTTTACCTCTGTGGGCACTAGTACAACCACAGCTGGAATACTGTGTCCAGTTCTCATGCCCACAATTCAAGAAGAATGTTGATAAATTGGAGAGGGTTCAGAGACAAGCCATGAGAATGATTAAAGGATTAAAAAATATGCCTTATAGTGATTGAGCTCCTTGAGCCTATTTAGCTTAACAAAGAGAAGGATAGCAGGTAACTTAACTACAGACTATAATTATCTACATGAGGAATAAATATATAATAATGGACTCTTCAGCCTAGTAGAGAAAGATATAATGCAATCCAATGGCTGGTAGTTGCAAGCTAGATAAATTCAGACTGGAAATAAAGTGTAAATTTGACAGTGAGGGTAATTAACCACTGGAACAAATTACCTAGGTTCATGTTCAATTCTCCATCACTGACAATTTTTCAATCAAGATTGGATGTTTTTCTAAAAGATATGTTCTAGGAATTATTTGAGAAATGATCTGTGGCCTATGTTATACAGGAGGTCAAATTAGATGATCATAATGGTCCCTTCTGGCCTTGGAGCCTATGAAACCTGTCCTCAGACATTTCTATTGCAATCTATTAGTTCAAATAAAATCCACAGAAAATTAGATCCAACAAGTCCCAAACAATATATCAAAGGAGAAATTCAAACTTCTAGGTGTGCACAGTAATAAGACTTATAGGAGCTGTTTCAACATAGTTCTGGAGTCCATTTACCGGAGACAGGATCATATGGGCTAACCACCATGCTGGGACTGCTTCAGCCCTCAAGTTACTTGATTATCATCAAAAGACTAGCCAATATCATCAGACTACACAAAACTCAAAACAGATGTTCCCCATCTTTGCACTACAGAATGGTAATCAACATATAAAAAAAAAGAAGAAATTAGGAAGTGCATTTCAAGCTTCTCTTTCCCCCCAAAAAACTCTGATTCAATCTATGCAGTGTTGTTGTAGCTGTGTTGGTCCAAGGATATCAGAGATACAAAGTGGGTGAGGTAATATATTGTATTGGACCAGTGCCAGTTGGTGAGAGAGACAAGCTTTTGAGCTTACACAGAGCTCTTCTTCAATGTGACATCCTGGATGGAACTTTGGGCTTCTGCAAAATGGAAATGATGGTGGATTAATTAGCATATGTACCAATCCGTTCTCTGTGGAACAAAAAACTACATGTTCAAACAGATGCCTTCAAGTGACAAGATAGCAGAAAGGACCATGGTATCAATCCAGACATGTTCAACCTACACATCAATGATCAAATTACACTGCTCAAAATGTGCTCTTACCCAGAGCTCTCACTAAAAAACTTCAAGAAAAAAAAAAAAAAAGTCAGTTGGTATACAAATGATCTTGTCATAATCTTGCCTTAGACTACTGAAGCACAAGGCCCCTACAAGGTAATCTAGAGAGAAGAAAAAGGCCATGTTTTCCAGGAAAAACTCCAACTAAAAAACCTTCAAACCATGCATTACTCATAAATTTGCTTCAAAATGAAAGCATCAAGGAACTACAGTACACCATAGACCTTCTATGTCCTAAAATGCCAGTGTATGCCTAGAATCCCCCCTTAAGAACACTGAAACACCACAACAGGATAATGGATACTCCTGGGGAAATTTTGCACCACTGCGCATGTGCAGAATTCATGTGTCCCGTAGAATTTTTATTTTTCCTGCAGAAAATACATTCTGCCCCAAAAGTGCTGCAGTTCCTTTCCGCCTTTTGCCCACCAGAAGTTGCTGTGGCATCAGAACAGCCAGCAGCATGAACACAGCCAGCTGTTCTGGCACCACAGAGGCCTCTAGTTGGCAAAAGGAAGAACGGCAACACTTCTGGGGCAGAATGTATTTTCTGTGGGGGAAAAAAATCTGTGCATGCACAGTGGCGCAGAATTCTCCCAAGAATAGAAGTTCATCACAGCACCCTCCCCAAGGAGCCACATTAGGACAGACAGAGTGGGGCACACAAGGCTGCTGGGGGAGGTCACAGACTGGGGTTCAGAATGGCTAGTGAGGGGACACATTGGGGTGTGGGCTCAGGAGCCTGTGGGGTGACAGCATTGAGCCAGGGGCTGAATGGGAGTGGGGGTGCAAGGCCACATGGGGAGGGAGGTTGCAGGGACACATGGTAATAGGAGAGGAGGCTGCAGAGACCCATGAGGATGTGGGGTGTGGGGACAGGGGCACACGTGCCTGACTGAATTGGAGAGGCTTGGGGTCAGCCAGGGTCTGCATGGGGGAGGCTTCCCAACTCCCTCACAATCCCACCTCTCCCTCCCCCCCAAAAAACCTGTTCCATACTTCTCCCACCCACACCCAACAACCCTCCAGGTTCACTCCAGGCTCCTTCCCCCTCTCTCAGCTACTCCATTACCCCCGACTCCCCCAAGCCTTTGCACTGCTTCTGACAGGTGAAGGAAATACAGTTATGTATTGTAATTTAAATACTCAAAGTTCTGTATTAATGTGCCTAGTAAGGAATCTATGTAAAAAAAAATTACCAGAATCTTTTTATTTGGTCTGTATTGTTACAGACATACTTACTGAGATATTTTGAAATAAATTACCAAAAAAATTGTGTTATTTTGACAAAAAATATGCAGAATTTTAAAATATAGTGCGCAGAATTTTTAATTTTTGGCACAGAATTCCCCCAGGAGTAAATGGAGTGGGAAGGTTTATGAATGCAAAATCTAAGGCCCAATTATGACTCATTAATTGACAAGTCACCACAGAGCACTGGAGAACTAAACCCAGGAATCTGATAAACACACTCCACAACCTATACAATCAATCATTCTCATACCACATCAATATTGTCCTCCAGATCAAAGCAGGAATACATTCACAAACTGGGCCAATATTTATTACCATAATAAAGGGCCACAACAAACAGGTTTGCTGATAGACCATTCTACCAAGAACTATTATACTAGCAGAACTGTATCGTAGACCAGTGGTTCTCAAACTTTTTTTTCCCCGCAAACCACTTAAAAATTGCTGACGGTCTCGGCGGACCACTTAATGATCTTTCCAAATGTTGTTTGTACCATTAGTTAACTATTGTAAAGTGCTTTGTATAAATGCTCTATATTAAAAAAAACCCTTAATAAAATAAACTGTTTTTGGTCTACAAATAAAAGCGCACAACTCATATTTTAATATCGGTATTCTTACCTTTCTAATGTGATGTATGTGCCCTCTCTCCCCCGCCACGGCAGCCCCCGAGCTGGGACTGGGAAGGAGGAGGTCTCTCCCCGCCACAGCAGCCACAGAGCTGAGGCTGGGAAGAAGGGCCCTCTCCCCCCAGCAGCTGCAGCCCTGGAGCTGGGGAAAGTCACCTTTTCCTCTCGCCACCGCAGCTCTGCGCATCCCAAATTCCCCCCGCGCTCTCTTCTCATCCCACTACCCCCTCCCACCTCAAGGCCACACCTCACCTTACATGTGAATCTTCTCTGGGGTCCAGGCCCCTAATTAGTGGAGCTACACCTGCACAGCTCCACTAATTAGGTGGGTGGCCCTTCATTCTCATGTGTGCAGCCGCCCCGGCACGCACCTTAGAGGGAACTATCTGCGGACCACCTGAATGGAGCTCACAGGCCATTGGTGGTCCATGGACCACAGTTTGAGAACCTCTGCCACAGAAAATTGCACACACACAAAAAAGGAATCTCTCAAACATCTAGGGCTCAATCTTGCAAAGATTTATTGTGCACTTCACTTCAAGCACAGTGACTATTCCTTTTGACTAAGGACCCCAATCCTGCAAGCTGATTTGCATGGAGACACACACAACTATAAACTAGGAGAGCGAACAAACAGTGAAATCCCAGAGAAGTGACTGTAATCAATATAACTCAGGGGCTAAATTAGATAATCATACCTCAGCAGTTTCTAAAGTGCTTTACTGATTTGTATATTATTAAAGCAGTTTGTGAAATAAAACTGATTATTCATATGAATCTCACTGGAATTGACTGATATTTATTTAGGATAAAATAAAAATTACCCCAGTTTTGGCCATTTCTAGAACTCAAAATTAACAAAACTTTAAAACATCTGAATTGAGAATGAGTGCCCCCATAATCAGATATGGCCCCAAAAAACTGTCCTATGTCAATAAATCATTTGTATTGTGGTAGCATCAAAAAACTCCAGTTAGGATTAGGCACTGTACAAACATATAGAAAAATAAAAGAATGCTCTCCGTTTTCACTGAAATGGAGGACACTAAGTGGCTCGCAGTATTATGTCCTACACCCTTTGTTATGGAAACTATTATCTATCATAGTTTGAATTTTATAACTACAAATAAAAACCCAACAGCCTGCACCATATGTATAATTTCAGAGAAATTCCATTTTACCCCATTTTTCCTTGAGCTTTTGGGCTAGTTCAGTATAGAATATTTTAACTTACTCATTTCAAATTATTTTCTCTATTCACCATACCTAGGAACAATGTAGTAAAACTGAATGAGATGCATGAAATGTACTACTAGTAGAGTGTTAATAATGGGCCAAAACCATGACACGCAGTGAAGTCAGTAGAACTACATACATGGATAGCACTAGCAGGTTCTGGCCCCCCAAATCCCCATATATTTTCCACATATGTTTTATTGTCCACTTGGGACATTAAAGTTAAGGGTTAACATTAGCATAATCAATTTATTTTCAGGATTTTAATAGCAGATCATCAGAATTACAGCTAAATAATTTGATTAAGTTGTGAAAAGTGAAAGTGTTGTGATTTTGAATATTATTACATGAATTAGCAAATGAATGATCAAACTTTATGTATGCAGCAGAAAGGGAGTTTCTGAATGTAGTCGTTAAAATGGTTTTAAAGAGGGCCACTGGCATTTTGCATCATGCCCAACACAAACAAATTACACTAAAAGCTATTACACCTCTACCCCGATATAACGCGACCCAATATAACACAAATGCTGATATAATGCGGTAAAGCAGTGCTCCGGAGGGGCGGGGCTGCGCACTCCGGCGGACCAAAGCAAGTTCGATATAATGCGGTAAAATTTTTTGGCTCCCGAGGACAGCGTTATATCAAGGTAGAGGTGTATTACAGGATATTCAGATATGCATATAAATGTGACTGATAGGAGAGGACTAACCAGTTTGAGGTTATTTGTACATCAGCAAAAAAGGACTTCTATTTTAAGGTGGAAATTTTCATTCTAGTCTAAATGATTTGCACTGTGTAGCCCAGATACTTTGGAGATGTATTTTTAAACACTAATTTTAAATAACATGTTTTTTTGGCCTGAGAAAAGCAGAGCATATAAAGCAGTGTTATGAAGACATTCTAAACCTCAGCACACTGACAATAAAGAATCTCCCCAGCACCATGACAATTACAGCTACTCTGATGACCATTAGAGTGTCAATGTTTGCCAATGGTTACTATGCAATGGTATCCAACTAATCCAACATTACTACAGTTTCCCCCCAAGTGTTACCTTTATTTTTTCTTTTGACTAACAAGTACTGACTTTTTAATTGCTTCTAACGTATGGATTATTTTTTTTTTAAATTGAGGGTGGAAGGAAACAGGAATTCAAGAGTTACTACATAAAGGATACAAGAGGGTAGCATAAAAGGAAATTAAAAAGGGAGTGCACTAAAATATGAAGTACTCAGAACGCAAAGGAATTAATAAGCAATCCTGAAACTCTTAGATATAGTTAGCTGCATTTAGGTACAATCTTATAAACCAGATGTGCTGCAGTAGTTAGGCAAAAATGTAATGTTTGGAAGAATTTTAGCCTTAACTGTTAGTTTCCACTTTTGTGGGTTTAAGTCAAGCTCTTAATGTTACTCTCATGTAATCTGTAATTTTCTTTTATGCCCACGAACAAATTATAGTATAGCTTTGGGAGGGTTAAGAAATTCCTGATCTCTATAGGGCTTCATAGTTTTATTTATTTAAACTAAACATATGGGGAGTTAGGAAAGAAACTTTGTATTCACACAGAAATCATGTCTAAGAGAAAAATGACAAAATTGCTGGTGTACAAATATTCTCTACACTTTACCAAAAAGGAAAATTTAATAACATCACACCTTACAAAATAGGCAAGGAATTAGCTTTATTTTTCTCCACCTGGAATGAGGTTTCTCTGCTTTATTGTAGTCAAGTGCTGGGTACTCAAAAGGCAATCTTATGTCACAAATGCATTTCATTCCTCCAGGTAGGAGCTCAAAGTGAACATGAGGTTTAGATTATTATACATTACTAACTAAGCAGATGCAGAGATGCTGGGAGAAGGGAAGGGAAAAATTAAAAAAAAAAAAAAAGACAGGACAACATGAAAATAAAAAAGGGAGAAAAGTGAAAGTCTTTCTAGTGCTTTATGGAACATACACACGATGTCAGCACATAAAACAGGAATGCTGAGAGCTTAGCATACTGAAAGCCAGATCAATAAAATAAAAGGAAGACTGCCTTGAAGCTAAATTAAAAAATGAGTAAAATCAAAGTGTGGTATCAGTTCAATGTCAGAGACATCACAATACAGAAAGGGGTTTAGGGATTCAACCAGGAGGGTGGAATCAATGTTACAGAAGTCTTTTTCACCCATCATGTTTAGTCTAAGAAAAGCCTTCTCCAGACACTTTACAGTCAGATGTCACCAGCAGCTAGAAGGAAACATGTTTTTCAGTATAAGCTGAGAATGAATTAAAACCAGTACTTATACCAGCAGTATACTCTCCATTCTGGTACAAGAGGCAGTTTTTAGTTTAGTTTACGTTACTTTGAAAGAGCTAAAAAAGAAAACCAACCTAATACCAGAATAGGAATGTCCTCACAGGGCTTATACAGATATAACTATACCAGTATAATGGGTAAAACTTTCCTGCGTTGGTGAGGCCTGAGCAGTCTCAATGATTCACAGGGGGACAATAAAAACAACGTAAATATTGTTTTTAAAAGAAAAAAGGGCAAATGGAGTCTCAGGTTGGTACTGCCTCACCCTATTTATAGGCAAATGGTGAGTTCAAAGCGTAAAACACATTTTGCAGTGTGTTGGATGCACAAACTATAATAAAGGGGAAAAAATTACACAAACATAGAGCCCAGTGGACATGAAGGACCCTCTCCTTCAAGCACCTAAATACGTGTGCATTATTCCCCCACACACCCTACTTGTTTGCTTCATCCACCTGCTATAGTTTGAAATAAATGTGTCAGCTCTTTGACGATGTGACTGCCCACCTACTTGCTTAAGTGTCTGTGCGAGGGGGAGCAGGCTGGGCCCTGCGGCCCCCCGCCCCACCCCGAACAGCAGGGGAAGAGACACGGGTTAGCCCCACATTCCCCACCCAAACCCCAGTGAAGTGGCGGGGGGAGCAGCCGCCCAGTACGCTGGTTGCCACCCGCCTCCATAGCGAATGAGGTGGGGGGGGGGGGAGGGGGGGGAGCCCGGAGCCAGCAGGACCCCGCCGGCGGGGGAGGCTGGACTCCGAGGCGGGGGCAACTCGCAGGGAAGAGCGCGGCCGTACCCTGGTCTGCGGCCACATGTCCCAGCGCCCACCCGCACAGTCTCCCGGGGCAACACAAGCGGCGACGCGGGCCCAACGCCACCTCTCCCCGCGCGGGGCGGAGGGACCTCGCCTGGCCGCAACCCGCTCATGCCTTACCTGAGCCGCTGTGCTCCGCCGGCAGCAGGCAACCGCACCAACGCCGCCTCCGCGCGCGACAACAGCCCCAGTGCCCGCCCAGCCAAGGGGGCGCGGCGCACACTGCTCCACCCCCTCCGCCTGGTGACCTATCACAGCCGCCCAGCCCGCTATGGGCGGGCACTTCGCCCCAAGCCCCGCCTCCTCGCCCCTGACAGACAGGGCAGCGGATTCCCACCTTCCCCCGCACCGAGCTAACGGGCAGACGCTGGGCACTGGGACCAACCAAACCCAGGGTAAGGCGGGGGGGGATAGGCCCTGGGACACCCCCCCCAACTGCAGCGTAAGGGGGGGAAACTGGTACTGGAAACCCCAAGCCCCAGTGTAAAGGGGGGACAGCCACTGGAACTCACCAATCCCAGTGTAAGGTGAGGACACAGGCACTGGGACCCCTCAGCCCCAGTGTAAGCAGAGGAGTAAACCGTGCACTGACCCAGCCTTCTCAGTCAATATTTCCTCAGCTTTTCCAGTAGGGTGACCAGACAGCAAGTGTGAAAAATCAGGATGAGGGTGGGGGGTAATAGGACCCTATATAAGAAAAAGACCCCAAAATCGGGACTGTCCCTATAAAATCGGGACATCTGGTCACCCTATTTTCCAGCATCATGGCAGGTACCATTTCATTGCATAGCTTATCAGCGCTCATCTCACCCAGCATCCACAAAACATTCCCATTTTGGCAGCGTGAAGCAGTTGTTCTTCTCTCTGCCTCATTGGCCATCATTCCAACCCATACGTCACGGCTGACCTAATCGTGTTGTTTTAGTTTTCTTTGCATATTCTCGTCACAGAGAATTCCCATCGGCTCCCTCCATTTGCATCAAGTGCTCTTCCTGTGACTTCTAACATCCACGGTCAGATTTCCGTCATAGCTCAACACTGAACCAAGATATTTAAATTGTTGCACAGACTTTACAAACCTCATAGTTGTATTCTAACCTGATAAAATCTGTAGTGAAGACAACACCTATGACTGGAACTGGAGTAGTTCTAATGGATAAGAGAAGTCAAGATTTGGGATGCCTATTTTGGGGTTGTGTACGATGCTGAGAAGGCCGGAGCTGCTGCTAAATGGATTATCTAGCCTAGCATTTCTCAAACGGGGGGTCCCAGCCCAAAAGGGGGGAGACTGACAGCTGCTGGCCAGCTCTGAAGGCAGCACTGCCACCAGCAGCACAGAAGTAAAGGTAGCAATAGCATATCAAGCCACCCAAACTTCTGAGATGCTGCTGGCAGTGGCTCTGCCTTCAGAGCTGGGCGTTCCATGACAAGGCTGTTGTGATTGTGTCACTTCCCTAAGCAACAGCCTCGTTGTCACGGAATGTGACCCTTTTGTAGCATATTTGTAAGCAGGGTTTGAATGAATTCTCCCCTGACAGCTAGCTGGGCACGGGAGAGACTTCAGGAGCAGACTGTATTTACATAAACACCCCTACTCTACTTAGATATCCAGCAGATAGAGCAGTGTTGCTCAAAGTAATCAACTTTGGCTGGTGTTGGGTTACAAATCACTTGCAGGGGTAGTGAAATGCTGTTATTATTGTATGAATAAAGGGGAACAGAACTGTGCTTAACCTGTCCCAAATGAGGGGGTCACCCTCAGCTGAAAGAACCTTGTTAAGCCAGGGGCTTGAATGCCAGAGCCCTGTGAAAGTAAGAGGGGTGGGGACAGGTGTCCCTGCCAGGAAATGTGGATATTTCCTAATGGTCCCCAGCCTGGTTTAACCTAGTCCTCCTTGCTGTTTAAAGATAGAGCTAAATAGGCTTTAAGAGAAGCCTTTTTGTTATAACTCAAGAACATGAGATGGAAGGCACTGCCCCACACAGTCTGGGTGGGCATCCTGCTGACAGTTTTATGATTATGAATCCTGCTTGTGGCATTTACACTAATTAATGTTGGGTGACTTCTCTCCTTTTATTTAAAGTTTCTTTTCTACACTCAGACTCTGTGCTTGCAAGTAGGGACATATTGCCTCTCAGAGGCACCCAGGGGAGGTGTGTAATTTTCCCAGGTTTCTAGGTGGGGGCTCAAGCTGGTTCTGTGTTGCATTGTTGAAAAGGAACCCCTAGATATTGAATCCTGCCCTGGTTGCTGCTTGCTCCAACTGGCAGAAGAGTTACATATTGTTGAAGACAGCCAGCCCCTACTCTAAAAGCAGGAAAAAAATAGGTAAAAATACAGTACTGTAATTTCTTAAATAAATTAATTGTGTTAAAATGGATCATTTTGTTGTACATGGCCTGAAGAGGAGAGCTGAAGTCGACATAGATGTTGGAGAACAAGAGTTAGGAATCATAAGTGTGGTAAAAAAGCCCAAAAAACAGAAAATACTGTTTTTTATTTGGCATTTGGATTTACTTACACTGGCTCAGAAGACATTCCAAGTCCCCACTGTGTTTTGTGCAGTGAGGTTTTGGTCAATAACAGCCTAAAACCAAATACAATTTAGTGACTTATATACGTTGAGAAGTCTGTGGAACTTTTAAAAAGAAATCTTCATGAACTTGAGCAACAAAAAACTGTTATACGTAAATCAGCAACTGTGACACCCAAAACTCTGGAGGCGTCTTACGCTGTTTCAATTTTAATCACCAGGGCAAAAAAGCCTCTCATTCTTCCTCCAGCTAAATAAATATGTGAGATTATGATGGGCAAAGATTCTGCCACTCAGCTGAGCTCTATTCCACTATCAAATGATACAATGAGTTGTCGTATTGACAATATGTCCAATGACATACGAGAGCAAGTGATGGAAAGGATTAAAAGAGCAAGTTCTTTTCCTTACAGATTGATGAATCCACTTATGTTTCAGGAGCAGCACAGTTACTGGTCTATGTTCAGTACATTTGAGAAAACACAGGTAAAGACGACTTTCTCTTCTGCAAGACACTGCCGACATATATTATGGGAGAGGAAATATTTAAGCTCCTTGATGCCTTTATAATGGGGAAACACATTAACTGGAACAGCTGTGTAGGAATCTGCACTGATGCTGCAAAAGCTATGCCTGGTACCAAGAGTGGACTTCTTGGCAGACTTACAGAAGTGGCCCTAGAAGCCTAGTAGACACTGAATGATTCACAGAGAGGCTCTTGCTGCAGGAACATGGATCCCTATCTTAACTCAATTTTGAATCAAGCTGTAGCAATTGTTATTTTTATTAAAGCAAAGCCACTGAATTCACAACTTTTTAAAAGTCTCTTTGGAGAAATGGGATTGGAGCATCAGCACTTATTACTGCACACAGAGGTTTGCTGGCTGACACAGAAAAGGGTTCTAACTCATCTGTTTGAATTGAGAGATGCAGTGCATTTGTTTCTGACTGAAGTGGATTCCTCCCTGACGAAGCATTTAAGTGACATCAAATGGTTGGCAGCACTCGCATATCTAGCAGACATTTTTGATTGTTTAAATTCATTGAATGAGTCACTACAAGGAAAAGAAAGTAACATTCTCAAACGCAATGACAAAATTAATGCCTTTGCTAAAAAACTGGATCTGTGGAAGTCACAAGTCAACAACAAAAACTTTCAAATATTTTCAACACTGAACAATCTCCTGGAATTCTCATCCAATTATGTCACTATTGGGGATAAACAAGAACATGTAACTGAACATGTCTCTACACTCTGAACCCAATTTCTGAAATATTTTGCTGATTATGACCTAACCACATTTAATTGGATAAGAAATCCATTTGACTGCCAGTTATCTCCTAATAAAACTCACCTTGAAAACTCAAGATGAATTGATTGACATCTCATGTGATTCAGTTCTGAAGCAGCAATTCCAATCCCAGCCTCTGGCTGACTTCTGAGTTTCTCTCAAAGCAGCCTATATCCAACCACTTACTTATGCAAATCTGGTTTCTCAGCTTGGATGTACTTAAAGAATAAATACTGGGCAAAACTGATGTAAGGATATTAGTTCTCTGTATTAAAATAATTGTGTCCTTAAAAAAGCAGCACATTCACATTAAGTATCCGGAAACTTATTTGTATTTAGTTGCGTATAAAGCCACAATCCTTGGGACAATGTTATGATTATTGCCAAAATCACTGGAAAAGGCTTCCAGCTCCCCAAACTTTGTCCTGTTGTCTATTGCACCTCCCCAAAAAATGTGTTTCTTAAATGTCCACATATTTATTCCCGAAAACTATTGCTTTACACTTTTTGAAAGCCTTCAGCGTCTTTGACTGCAGGGATAATAATTACATGCTTCATTTAGTGCTCTTATGAGTATGTACAGTAATTTGCTATCACTTTTTTGGGGGGTGGGGTCATCACAGCCTGAAATATTTTCAAAGGGAAGCCCAACAAAAAAAGTTTGAGAACCCCTGCTCTAGCCTTTCATCCACATAAAAGCAGTATGCTAGGTTTGCTGAAGCTACTATAGCTCTACTTGCTTTGCCACATCATGGCCATGGGTGAACTTTTCTTTTAAAACCCCAGATTTCTTCAGTATCTAACTAGAATACATGAGATGAATGGAGGGGACAGTATTAGATACTAAGAGGATATCCATGTAAGGCATACTTAGTGGTCCCCATCACCATAGTGTCTAAGCTCCTTATAATCTTTAATGTGTTTGTCCTCCCAACACCCTTCTGAGGCAAGAAAGTACTATTACCCACATTTTACAGACAGGGAAGGGGCACAGGGAGGCCAAGGTCACACAAAAAGCAGGCAATTGAATGCTGGTCTCTCAAGTCCCAGGCCAGTGTGATAACCACTGGACCATTCTTCTTCTGTATTAAGTTTAAGACCTTGACATTAAGAGCACTAAACTACACTCTAACCACCTAGCCAAGCAACAGATACAAATGATATCAGTATTAGAGAAGAATAAACACTTTGAATCTGACCAGTTGTCTTTGGCAGGCCTTGTGTCTCACCTAATGCTGGCTATTTTAAATCCGATACAGTGCTGGAAAACTTTTTTTTCCATTTAAGTCTTTATGCTTCAGAAGTGGTTCCAGACTTGGTTAAACCAATTTCCATTTACAAGATAATATTTTAGAGCCATTATAAGAATAAAGAAAATATTTTAAAATTGAATGCACTTTTATTGAGATGGATGAATAAAATATACATGTATGCTCAGTAATATGGGTCTGTTATAATGGAAGACAAATATATATTGACAAATATATATTGGTTTAAATAGGAAATTGAATTAAAATAGAGATAACAGTAAAGAAAACTGAAGAACCACAAGTAAATGTTGTTAGTATTGACAGTAAAGTTTAGATTTTGTTTATTGCATAGTTCTTGTTATAAACCTGTTAAAAAAGAAGGAGAAATATGTTTCCCTCTTGTTATTTTAGTGAATTGGTAAATGATTGACAAGTATTTAGCAATATGTTATACATGCAAATGTGTTTGAACGGAAACACACAAAGTAGAATTTGCATAATATCTATTGGGCCATATTCTCAGATAATGTAATTTGCTGTAATTCCATTAATTTATACCTGTTGAATATCAGGCTCTTGGGCTTGGTCCTCAGCTTGTGTAAAGTTGTACAGTTCCCTTGATGAAAATTGAGTTATGCTGATTTACATCAGTTGAGGATTTAGTCTAGAGGCTTGATTATTGATATTTAACCAATTTTTCCCTTTTACTTCTCATTTCATCCAAAGAGAGCTCAACCCTGCTCACAATGGAATAACCAAGTTTAGACCCTAACTGTTTCAATAGCTGCTCATACAGCTCAGTCCACTGACCTTCAGAGCATAGTAGAAAGGTTATCTTTTTAGGTAGGCCTTGGCTGGTACTGCTGGTTTAATGTTGTCCTGTGAATTAGAAACATCTAACCAATTTGAACTTGCACTTAAAACTTTATGGAAATCATAGGCATCTGTGATGGGGTGTCCACCCCCACACAAGGCAGAGTAGGTTAAATTAGGTCAATTAAGCTTATATTCTGCACCTGGAGGAAAGCCAGGGAAAAGTAAACCTAATGGAAGACAAAGTTCAGCTGGGAAGGAGCAGATTGGGCCTGTATAAAGGGATTAAGCTGCAAATAGAAGGGCGCTGGACTACAGGGACAGACTTAAGGTTTATTTGGTGGGGTATTTGCTTAGGAGTTTGATGGATGACATATTAAAGCCAGGGCTTTCTATAAATTGTGATTGGTTGCTGTGTATGTGTATTTGACATAAATGTGGACTTATAATAATAATATATACCTATCTCATAGAACTGGAAGGAACCCTGAAAGGTCATTGAGTCTGGCCCCCTGCCTTCACTAGCAGGACCAAGTACTGATTTTGCCCCAGATCCTTAAGTGGTCCTCTCAAGGATTGAACTCACAACCCTGTGTTTAGCAAGCCAATATTCAAACTACTGAGCTACCTCTCCCCCCCAGTACCCTAGCCCTTCTTCCTCATGACTTCCTCATTTTTCATGTCTGGGTGGTGGTTGTACTTGAGCAACCTTTACTGTTGCAGAGTATTTTGTTTGGGTGTTCAAATCAAGTAAGTTTAAGAGCAAGGTTTTCACCTTTGCAATAGAGGGTCAAGCCATGCCCTAATGACTTGGGCCCCAATCTTGAAATTGTTAATTCCAAAGCACAGTCTCCAGACTCCTTCAAAGAAGAGAACAAAAATAAACCAGTTTTGGGAAAGCTTGGAAATGTGCTTAGTTCAGGTAGGAGAAAAAATGCCAAAAATTCGCTAGAACCCTCTTCAAGACCAAATACTAAATCCTCCTAAGCATACAACCTCACTGAAATCAATAGATAATGAAGACCTAAAGAAAAAATGTAAAACTCCCTATGTGCAGAAGGCAAGAAGTTGGAATGCTGTTGCAGAGACACAATAATTTCAGTAAGGAAATAACACCTTTGAGTCATGATATTTCAGAATGGAGCAGCAAGGGAGTCACTTCTGACAGTGAGTGGTCAACTGATTGGAATGGCAGCATTGAAATACGTTAGGTCACCTTCAGAGAACATGTTTTTCAGAGTGGAGACTAGATAAAGGAACTAGAAAAAGAGCCTGTTCTATATACTTCTAATTCCACAATGCTAGATTTCATCAGAAGTTTGAATAATGAATCCAGTGAAGACTTAGAAAATAACATATTAACAAGCAACTAGTGAATGTGTAAGTGTCCATACATCCCAAATATGCAAATCGAAGGAATTGCCACTGTGTGAAATCCAAATCAACTGAATGCCTGTATCCTGCTATAGTTCTAACATTAGATACCTATCAGGAGAAGTTTGTGATGATACAGGCGCATTGGATAAAAAACTATTACTAAGAGATCTGGAAAGAGGAGGAAATCTCGGTCATTTGATGACACTCTAAATGGAGAGAGAAATCAGACTGAGAATACTGCAAAAAACATTCTGTTTTGGATGACATTGTTTCTTCGGATGTGGTTTCAGAAAAAATAACCAAGTCAGAAAGAAAAATTAAATCTCAGACTCCTGAATGGAATTCTTCCACCTTGAGAAACCAGGACATAAAGGTTGGATCAAATGACAAGGGACCACCTAAAACTGAATCTGACAAAAGTAAATAACTACAAACTTCATCCCCATTCAGAAGAACATCATTTAAAAAGAGTCAATCTTATGAAGTCCCTGTTTCTCCCACTAGTTTGAAGAGTCAGGTAAAAGATTCTTTACCAAAAAGACAGTTTATCCAACCTGTGGTAGCAATAAACAATAAAACCAAAAATATTTCACCATACCTTCTGGTGAAAGCAATGTGGAGACTTCCAAAGTTTCCCCTACTGATAACACAGAGAAGCACCACTTGCTCACTTTCTGAAAGTAAAACTGAATCCAAGACAGCAAAACGTGTAAAAATGGAGCTCTGATGGAGGAGCTCTCTTGTGTACTGAAGGGAATAAATTTGGAAAAGTAGACAAATCAACTGAAAAACAAACAGGTTCTGATTTAGACAGCTCAGAGCTGAGAAACTTATGTTTAGATGTTTCCAGATCTACAGTTACAACTAAAGTTATGGGATCTCTCTTTAACCACACCAGCAAAGCAGATGCTAGTGCTTGCTCTTTAAGACAAGCAGATGTAGAACCCACCACTATTAATAAGGACAGTTTGTTACCTAAAATAACATCTTTACAACCCCCCAACAAAATGAAATCTTCCAAGATAATGCTAATAGAGCAATTAATACAACCTCAAAATCCCACCAATGTGAAGAACAAATATTGTTATCAAACACAGAGATCACGTCACCTTGTAAAGATTATAAATATCCCTTAAAATCTGATGTAGTTTCCAAAGAATCAGAATTAGATCAGAATATGCTTTCTCAAATACAAAATGAAGGGAAAAAGACAAAAAACAGGAGAGTCAATGTCTACAAACATGCAGTGTAACAAAAGCAATTTAGAAAACATACGGACATTAGAGCAAAATATTGTCAATGTTCAGAAAAGCCCAAGTAACACTTGTAATGTTTTTGATGGTAATAATGAGAGCATTTTCGAGTCCCCATCTGACATGAAAAAGTTTACTGAAACTATCAAAAATCTAGACAGATCAATTTGTAAAGCCCATAAGAAGAAAAGGCCAAAGCTTCCAAAGTCCCCCGCAATCACTTTACAATGTCTCCAATTCATGAAGACAATTTAGAGAAAGTATTTAATCCCAGTATATTTAGTTTATTTTGTGAATAAAGAGAGAAGCACAGGATCTAGCACCAGCCTTGTAATTTAAAATACAAAGCCTAGAAACTGAAGCCAGAGTCAGACCCAAGCGTGCATCTACAGAACAAAGTATACTTTTCAAATTACTCAAGTCATCCAAAAGAGATTAACCTGCACTTATTCAGGAAGTAAATGGAAAAGAGAACAAGGATGGTAAAGATGGTGAAATTAAGCAGTTCCGTCTGGAAAAAGTACTGTCTTCTCAAGCCTGCTAATATTTACAACTCAAGAAAAGATATTTACTCCCTTTGTAACCTCAGTAAACACCATCAGAACAACTTTCACAGCTGACTCCTAAGGGATGCCTGCTTTACAACTTGATGCAGCCAGACCATTCAACATACCTCAAAAGTCTGGGTCCCTTTCAGGTTCAAAAGTTCTAAGTAACATGGAAAAATATTTGCAAACAGATAATGTGAAAAAAGAACTAAATTTACAAATGCCAAACTATGAAAGCACTGACAAAAATTTCTCAAGCTCATTAAAGTCTAGCTGATATGAACCAAATGTGCCTGCTGGTTTATTAGATGGGGAGGCATTTTCAGGAAACAGCTAAAATAAAATCCGTCCCAGACCTGACCAGATGCTGATATATAGTGAAACAAACTTTCACAGAATGGTACATAGTTAAAGCTGAATTCTGTATGAGAAACCAAATTTTGAAGGACCTCTATTCCTCTGGAGGAAGGAGAACAGGAACTCACTAATATTTGGGGTGAAACTACTTCAGAAGAAAAAGATTAATGTATATTTGCTAAGCTTGCAGTGACTAGTTAAATTAAACATGTAGTAAAAGATCTGCCAAATTAACTTGTATACAGAACCAGAAGGGGGTAGGAATTGTAACTTCATTTTTTGATGACAAAGAGGAAACACATATATTTGGCACAAGACAGCAGACTTGTTCTCTAAAAGTAAATTGGAGCATAGGGCTATTTTATGAAGAACCTGGTTTCCAGAGAGTCCCTTTAATGTTAGACCCTGGTGAATATCCTAATTTAGTGTTTTGGGAGAAGATGGAAGTATAGATTAGGTCCATGAGATAGATCCCTTGAAAATGGGTGGCCACAAAGTTGAATCCATTGGAGAACCAAAGGTAATAATTTATGAGAACTCTCTCTTTGAAGGTAAATATATGAAACTGGAATCAGAAATACTCATACTTACTGAGGAAGGAAAGCAAAAAGAAGTACCGGGAGAAAAGAAGAAACTGCCATTTACATCAGTTGGGTCCATAAAAGTGTTCGGAGGCGTTTGGATTGCTTACAAGAAATTAGTTTGCAGGTCATCATTTGCTGGAGGAAGGTGTGTACCAGGAATGGAAAGATTGGGGTGGTTACAGTGAAGAGCTAGGAGATTTCACAAACCCCCATATGATAACGTTCAGTGAAAAATACTTTGTGAGTAAAGGTTCCAATATTAATGTTTTAGGAATTATTTCCAATTTGAGAGACACTTGGAATGTCTGAGGACACAATCCATAAACGTGTTAAGTGAAGAGTGGGTTGTCTATGAGAATCCTGACTTTACAGGAGAGCAATACATACTTGATAAAGGACTGTATCCCAGCACTGAGGATTGGGCGAGCCACAAATTGTAAGATCTCTTCAGTTCAGTCAATAGTTGTGGATACCATCAATAGACAAATGGGGAAATTCAACGTCCAGTTATTTTCATAACCAGAATTCAAAGGTTACAGCCAAATATTTGAGAAAAAATCATTTATATTGATGTTTCATTTGCTATAACGTCTTCAAAGATTTTGGGTGGCAGCTGGATTGCATATGATAAAGATTTCTCTGGTAGTCAGGATGTGTTAGAAGAAGGAACCTATCCTAATTTGTCTGCAATGGGATGTCCACCCCAAACAAGCCTTAAATCTCTATATGTTATAAACATTAAGATTTCTGAGCCAATCATAGTCCTCTTTGAAAAGGAAGGTTTCAAGGGGAAGAAATTTGAATTTACTACAGAAATCTTAAAACTTCAGTTCCAAGGATACAATCCTCAAATAGTTTCAATTCAAGTTCTTGGTGGAATGTGGGTAATCCATGAGTACAGTAATTATAGAAGGCATCAGATGCTGTTGTCACCAAATGAAATCCCAGACTGGTGTAAGTTAAGTGGCTATCACCAAACAGGTTCTCTACATACTTTATTACAGAAACATATATACTTTAGAATTTGAAATAAGGAAACTGGAAAGTTTATGTCAACTGATAGAAATATAGATTTGAATGTGGTGGCCCCAGTAGGGGGGGGCCGTGCCCACCTGACTCCACCAGGCCCCAACCCAGGGCCCTAACAGTGGCATAGCAACTTGCCACTGACTCAGCAGGGGGGTCCTACCAAAACACGCTGAGGTTTCCGAGGTGGGAGGTACCACTCCATCATCCTCCCTGGGTCACTTCCTACCAGTGTCTGCATTGGGGTCTTCCATGAGACGTCAGGTTCTCTGTGGTCAGTTGGGCCGGTCACCTCCGGTG
Source organism: Platysternon megacephalum (assembly GCA_003942145.1). Classification (NCBI taxonomy): domain Eukaryota; kingdom Metazoa; phylum Chordata; order Testudines; family Platysternidae; genus Platysternon; species Platysternon megacephalum. Next base: position 10,707,113 of record QXTE01000012.1, read on the forward strand.
GCTCCTCCAGTCACCGGGGTACAGGCGGGCTGTGGCTGGCCCTCTGCAGGAGCTTCCCAGACAGATCCTTCCCCTGCGGCCTCCAGCCCAGAATGAGCTGGGCTTCCTCCTTTTATACTGCTAGCGCATTTGGAGCATGCCCAGTCCCGCCAGGGAGGCGGGACTTCCGCTGTCAGTAATATGGGCTTAACCCTGTCTGGGCTAGTGCGGGGTAAGCAGACCCCATCACACCTTCTATGACTGATATCCTATCTGAATCTTTATTGGGTATAATGGCAATTAGAAAGGGAGCCCTGGAAAACAGGAATGACATAATACTGTTCTTAAATACGGAGACAGTATAACTAGGTATGCATATAGTAATAGTGCGGATTCCAGTGTATATCGGGATACTGGTCAATGAAAAGGCACATAAAGCAGCTAAAAGTGCCTTAAAAATGAGGAGGTTGATATAAAGATTCCTCTGAGTACACAGGACTTCAAAAGTTTGGTTAAGAGTGAAATTAAGGAGCAATGGCTAGAACAATGGACCAAAGAGAAAAAAAGGATGAAGGTTCTGTGAAATATGTCCTAAACTTGAGGATAATGGTATACTTAATAGCTATGATAGAAGAAGCGAAATAACTATATTTAGATTGCCAACAGGTCACTGTGACCCGAATGGTAATTTATATTTACTAAACAAGTACAAAGACTGGTTGTGCGACAAATGCAAAGCCGAAGAAACACTTGAGCATCTGCTGTGGCAATGCAGGGAGAATTGAACAGAAAGAAAGATTCTTTATGAAGAACTGAGATGCCTCAAGGTGAAAGAATATAGTCTGAAAGGATTAGTGAGAGTACCGGGAAAGTGTAATAGCATTAATAAAGCATTACTTTTGCTTTTTTATGGATACAAGACTGGGTGAGAGGAAATAGATTTTTGCTTATGTGAAAACTGCAGTGGGTGGTGGTCATAACCCCCCACATGCTATGGGCTGGAAAAAGAAAAGAAAAGAAGGGGACTGCAGGGCAAGTAGTCTGCAGTCACTTCCTGGGAGAAGGGAGGTTTGTTTGGGGCTACAGAGTTTGGCAAGAAGTCGGGGAGGGGGGAGGGAGTAGTCTACAGTTGCTCCCTGGGAGGAAGGAATTTAGGTCAGCAAGCCCAGAGGGGGATAGGGCCATAAGATAGAGAAGGAAAGGAGTCCAGGGAAATAGCGATGTGGACTGGGAGCAAGTAGACCATAGTTGCTGTATATAGGGGTCCCTGGGCTGGAACCCAGCATAGAATGGGGTGTGGGCAGGGCCGGCGCTCCCATTAGGCGACCTAGGCGGTCGCCTAGGGTGCTGCTATTTTGGGGGCGCCTGCGCCCCCGCCACCCGTAGAAATTTGGGGGCGGGGCCTTCCGCCGCCGCTGTTGGGGGCGGGATTTCGGGGGCGGGACCTGCCGCCGCCTAGGGCGCCGGCAAAGCTGGCGCCGCTACTGGGTGTGGGGGGAGCTGCATTTCCCTACCTGGTCCGGCAAGGCTACCAAGGGAGACACATAGTGACCTAGCTAGAGGGCTGAGTTGTGAAGAGGGAGCACCGTGAATTACGTTAAGAAAGACTACTGCAACAATGGAGCGACTATTGGCAGGGGGCACCATATGGGATGAAAGCTGCTACACTATGCCTGGCCAGGAGGTGGCCATCACAGCACCATCCTCCCCTACCGATATCAATATGAGTTTTGACATCCATTGATTTTGATGAGAGTAGGAAAGGGACCAACAATAACTAGATACTAAGGATACATTTATAAAACAATCTAAAACATGATTTTTTTAAAATCTAGTGATTTGCTGGAATATAGACTCTTGAATGATTCTTGAGTATGAATCAATTGTAACATCATCTTGAAAATAATGGCAAATGACTACTCACCTGGCATAGCCTTTTCTGTCTGGAGGGTAGGATGCCTTGCATATTTTGTTATGCAAAACCACACAAACAGCCATCTAGGTGCAAACAAAGGCCCCAGAACAGATGGGAGACTGAGTTATTTGCTTTTGATGTTGCACAACTAATAGATTATTTAGTAGTTTTCTTGAGCATTACATCCAAGACCTAATATGTGGAATAAAATGACAACCTAGTTAATGCTCATTTTGCCCCCCTGTGAAGGCCAAAAAGAGGTAATATCACGTTAACAAAAAGATTTAGATCCTGATCCAAAGACTATTAAAGTCAATATAAACACTCCCATCAATGTCATGACCTCTGAATCAGGTCCTTAATCACTCCCTCAGTCTGTGAGGACCATAATTTTGTGGTTAAAATGGAAAAAAAAATGAAGCTAATACATTATTCTAATATCTAGCCTGAGCCTGCCAACCCTTGCACATGTGACTTTAGCTGGAATTGTAGGAGCTTAGCCTTTCTGAAAAAAAAACCATGCTCAGAGCTGTTTTCCGGAGTTGAGGGGCTTGATTCTTTTCTCAGCTCCAGTGATGTAAATCAGGAGTAACTCCACTGAAGCCATGGATGGAATTATATCCGTGCAAAACCAATTAACTGTATGTGAGGGATGAATCCATTTTCTGATGTCCCTGAATTATGCGTAGCAATTGGCTTTTGCCGTCTAGTATCCTTTTTCAACATTGTAATGCATTTTTCTGTTTCAAGGATAGGTTTTCCTGTGTTTTTGTTAAATCCTTTCTCTCCAGTCAAGGAAGAAACCTATTCTTTGAGAACAAGGGTGAATCCTGAGCTCTCTTCTGGCTCCCCAAAGGGAGCAGAGAGCTCCTGGATCTCCATTGCTGGGGATTCCTTCAGCATGAGGTTGTTCCCAGTGGGCACAAAGTTAGCATAATAAACTCCTAGGTCACTTCGTTTTGAGGCATCCAATGTAGGAGGTGAGGAGGGGGCATGGCCATAGTGTGTTCTGACAGTCCAAGGTTGGCAGTGGCCTCTTGTGCGGGGGGGAGCTCAGTCAGCCAGAATAGGATAGAACACCTTTATATTTGCTGGGGCCAGGATAGGCATAGAACTGGATGCAGCTGAGTATCTAAGCTTAAGTTTTTCTGCCTGTTTGGAAGTTATGGCAATACAATTTTTAACCATCTTTATTTTGATCTTAACTTTCTCTTTATTCCTTATTTAACATTGTAATTGCAGTACAATTTTTGGCTGTATAAATTCATGTTCAGTTTAATCCTTCCTGAAATATTAAAAACATCAGTTTTTAAAATGACAAAATCTAATTCATTCAGCAAGATTTATTCAATATCCACATGCTGGCAATTTAAACAGCACACACTACCAATGTGCATGTTTTTATACATTAATTTCCAATTGCCCTCATCAGTGATTTGGCATTAGCTCATTCCTCTCGCTCAATCTTACACAAATTAAACAATTTCCCCAAGGGAAGTGATAGTTAATTAACTTGTATAGGGATTTAAAATAAGCCCCTGTGTGTATGTTCAATTTGTAATCATTTAATATTTCTAAAGTATATTATTTGCAATAAAAATAATTCTATTTCTTCTGATTTTCTTTGATAAACAGGAATAAGTAGATATAACACATTAAAAATTGATTATAGAATCTAGTAGGTGCAGGATCAAAACCTAGGAAAGCACTTTTGTTTACTAATTCTCAGATGTGATTCTACAAAATATGTATACATTGACAATATAGTAGTAGTGTTACTATATAGGGCTAGTTAAATATTTGTTGTTGTTGCTGCTGCTTCTTTGGGAGGGGACGTTGCCTTGCAACCAACATTAATGAATGACTAATTTATTGTACAAGGAAGTGCATCTAGAAGCTGAAATAGAATACTTACCCTTGCAATATGATCCTTCTATAGTGGCACCTGCACTGGAAAAAGGTTATTAATGGAATTATAATTACTTTGTAAAATAGTTCCATTTTTCTTGAAATAACATCACTAATGCAAAAGTTATTTTTCATATTACTCAGAATGAATAGCCAGAATTTTAGTAGCTCAGTGGGTATATATAATTTCACTTACCACTAATGTTAATATGAATTTTTTTGAGTACCAAACTATTTTTAGCTGGTCTGCACAAACACAGTTATATTTGCATCTAGCAAGATGTATCCTGGCAACAGTATATTTTTAGATTCCTAACAATTTAGTCTTTTCATTTTATGCAAATGATCTGCTACTGCAAGAATAATGAGAATTCAAGATGGCTGACTTTTATAGCTAAGAGCTATAGATGGAATCTAGAAGAATGGTATATTATACATTTTCCTCAATAAGCCTGCTCAATAAAAACTGAAGGCTTGATTCTTGATTGAGAATTTACACTCAGCCCTGCGTGTTGCATAGATGGGCCACCCTGGGTGGTGCCCTGAGAAGGAACTATTAGCCAAAGTCTAAGTTCCTCCTGTGCACTCCCTTGATCTGATCTGATCTGTGGGGAGGGAAATAATTTATTGTAGCTCTTACTATGGTGCAGCATATTTCCCCACATGCACAGTTATAGCTCTGCTGGCCAGCACTTTGGAGGTGAGGGACAGAACTAAAGCTCTACCCATTTCCCATCCTTCTGCATTGCTATCCTGCCCACTTGCTAGCAAGGAGAAGTATTTGTTCCACAGAGCCTGCTCTTTCCACTTATTAACACTAACTCAATCAGTCTCGTCTACATCACAGACCTTAAGTAATGCATAGGCCTTTTCTAACCTATAGCACAGATATGAATTTCACCCATGGTTATTTTATCAGCAAATATTCTGCCAATCTGTAAACTATTTGTGTGTGTGTATTTTATATATGTATTATAGAGGAAGCTGGTAGAAACCTCTATATTTTGGTTGATTTAACACTTTACATTATAAAAGATTATAGAATTTTTTGTTAAAGATGCTTGAACACCTCCATTGTTTGCAGCAGGCTTTTGAAATTCAGCAAGGACAAAGCCCTATGGGCAGAGATGTACCTTTCACTCATCCCATAATCTATGTTCAGGTTTGGATTAATTATAAATTTATTTCCTTTTCTTGCTTGTCTTCTGCCTGAAAGTTACAGCTGTGTGACAGAATAGTAACTAAATGTGAACATTATAAAGAGCCAGACCCATGCATGCTGATGCCAAAGCAGCAACAATGTTGGGAGCTTCTGTAGCAGCAATGGGGGAAGAGGGGAAGAGAGCTGGGCAAGGCTCCCTCTAATGGCCCCTCCAGATGTCCCCACTCTGGATAACAGCTTTATTCTGCCAGTTAGTCTTGTAGCTCAAGTGGTAGAAGTCTGTGCTTCAGTTCAAACCCTGCTGGTGATGTGCAGGTTGTTACATTTATACATAATAATTTGTTTTTACCTTAAAAAATAAAAGTCCTAGGGAATTACATACAAATACTACATTAGACTAATGTTTTTAGTGTTGAAAATTGTGTTAAAAATTTCAGGGGGTTTTCCTGGTCCTTCTTGCAGGCTAGGGGGCTCTGTAGGGAAGCGTGCAGTTTGGGCCTAACAGGAGTTAGTCTGTAGATAGCCAAGCTAGATGATATAAATTGTGTCTCTCTGAATTCTAAGAAATAAAGAACAGTTTTGTTGCAATATTCCAGCAAGAGAATTTCATGATTTTATCTAATTGTTTGTGTGAGTGAAAACTAACATTTAGGTTGCAAACTCAAGCACTTGACAATTATGAAATACTAGAATTGAGACCATCCTTATGCATATGCATCATGAAAAAGGGCTTAAATCAAGTGGCATACTCTTTTTTTCCACAGAACCCCATTCAGTGTACAAGATGGATGCCCAGCTAGACAAAATTAAGGTTGCATTGGCATCCTACATTCTGGCATTTTCTAACTGGAGCGCTTGACTTTGCAATCTAAATAAAGTTTTTCATGTAGTTTTTATTTATAGAATACAAACACCCACATAGTGCATTCTAAAGAATAGAATGACAAAAAGATGGCTAGACAAATGGTGGGTCTGCTAGAGTACAAGAGATTAAATATTAATTGAATTAAATATTTTAAGTCCTAGTCCTGCAAAGAAATACGGGATAGTGTATAGGATAGCAACCTTTGCAGGATCACGACTATACTCTCTAAAACAATTAGAAGGATAGTAGGGCTTCAGAAATACAGAATTGATTCTCCACCTCCTTGCCCTCTGTAGTCACTTAGACCCCTGTTCAGCAAAACACTTAAAACATGTGCTTTACTTTAACCTGGGACTTTAACAGGTACTATAGTGCTTTGCTGGATCAATGCCTTCCATCTGTGCAAAGTAAGTGCAGAATGCATGTAAACCACTACTGTTGTGATTCAGTAGCACTTTACACCCACTTTTCACAAGGTGCAAAGCAGTGAAGAATCAGGCTCTAAATGTTTTGTTTTCCAATTTTATTTGGCAGCAACTAGGATACACAACTTTAAATCCCCCTTATGTGTTTTTAGGCCATGGCTACACTTGCAGCTGTAGAGCGCTTTGGGTTAAACCAGCCTTCGGAGAGCGCACTAGGGAAAACGCTGCAGTCTGTCCACACTGACAGCTGCAAGCGCACTGGCGTGGCCACATTTGCAGCATTTGCAGCAGCATTGGGAGCAGTGCATTATGGGCAGCTATCCCAGCATCCAAGTGGCTGCAACATGCTTTTCAAATGAGGGGGGTGGGGTGGAGTGTGTTGTTTGTATGTGGGGGGGAAAGAGAGAGTGGGTTTTTGGAGTGCTGAGAGTATGTCAGCACGCTGTCTTGTAATAATAATAAAAATAATAATAATAAATGGAGATATACCTATCTCATAGAACTGGAAGGGACCCTGAAGGGTTATCAAGTCCAGCCCCCTGCCTTCACTAGCAGGACCAAGTACTGGTTTTGCCCTAGCTCCCTAAGTGGCCCCCTCCAGGATTGAACTCATAACCCTGGGTTTAGCAAGCCAATGCGCAACCCACTGAATGTAAGTTCAGATCCCCCTAGCCCCCTTGCCTCTCACTCACTCACCCAGTAAACATTTGCTTTGCCCCATTGCAGATAAGCAGCCCTGTCTGAAACAGAGCTCTGAAAAGGCACTTCTGTATTCCTCAGCCGATTTCACAACAAAGAGAAGAGAGGCCATTTGACTTAAGGGGATTATGGGACGTTTCCGGAGGTCAGTCAGAACACTGTAACTTAACTCCCCGTTTACACTGGCCCTGGGGCGTCTCAGCCAGTATGCAACAGCTGTTATCCCTCTCGTGGAGGTGGAGTACCAGGAGCACTCTAGCCAGGGAGTCAGAGCACTCTACGTGCCTTGCCAGTGTGGACGGGGAGTAAGGTAGAACGCTCTGGGAGGCTTTATTGGGGTATAAAGTGCCAGTGTAGCCAAGCCCTAAGTCTCATGATAAGTGAGAAGACACTTTCTATGAATGACTTTTTTTATCTGGAGATGTCTGGAAAGCCAGACATTTTACACCTTCAAAATAAAGTATCTTTCCCTTTTTTAGTCAAATATGAATAGAAAATTAAAGTATGACATAAAAGCATGGTTAGAGACTTCATCTGAGATTGTGCTAAAACTAGAGCTATTTTAATCATCTACCCTCTAGTAATTTTAAGTGTAATCACTGTGTGTGCATGTGTGTGTTTTATAGGTCCCCTTTTGTACCAATTCACAGCAACTATAAACGCTTGGCTCTTTAGCTCAAGCTGTAGCCACTTATGCTTTTAGCTGTGGAAATTCCCTGTTCATCCCCTATTATGGGCTTGTCTACCCTTAAAATGCTACAGGTGAGCTGCCAGAGGGATTCTCCCACCAGCATAGGTAATCCACCTCCCCAAGAGGCTGTAGCCAGGTTGATGGAAGAATTCTTCCATTGACCTACCACTGTCTACACTGGGATTTAAATCAATATAACTACATTTCTCCAGGTTGTGGATTTTCACACCCCTCAGAGATGCAGCAATACTGATGTAAATTTCTAGTGTTGGCTAATATGGTGGAAGTCACATCAGCACACGCTGATGTCTCTCTAGTGTATAACACCAATGGGGGTGTTAAGAACACTTCCATATACACAGCTAAAATTACTCTACACTTCTGTTTCTCTGTAAACTTGTCACCAACTGAATAATTAGGGTCCATGCTGTAAGAGGGGGGTGAGGAGAGGAGTTTAGTCTAGGATGATCTGAGGAATGGAAAGCCTAACTTATGAGAGGAGACTCAAAGAGCTTGGCTTGTTTAGCCTAACCAAAAGAAGGCTGAGGGGAGCCATGATTGCTCTCTATAAATACATCAAAGGGATAAATACCAGGGAGGGAGAGGAGTTATTTAAGTTAAGCATCAATGTGGACACAAGAACTGGCCATCAACAAGTTTAGGCTTGAAATTAGGTGAAGGTTTCTAACCATCAGAGGAGCAAAGTTCTGGAACAGCCTTTCATGGGGAGCCCTGGTGCAAAAAACCTAACTGGCTTGAAGACTGAGCCTGATAAGTTTATGGAGGGGATGGTATGATGGGACTGCCTACAATGGCACGCAGCCAATCTGTGACCACTACTAGTAAATATCTCCAATGGCTGGTGATGGGACACTAGATAGGGAGGGCTCTGAGTTACTACAGAGAATTCTTTCCCATGTGTCTGGCTGGTGGGTCTTGTCCACATGCTCAGAATCTAACTGATCACCATATTTAGGGAAGGATGGAATTTTTTTCCTGGGTCAGATTGGCAGAGACCCTGGGTAGTTTTCATCTTACTCTGCTGCATGGGTCACTTCCAAGTTTAAACTAGAATAAATGGTGGATTCTCTGTAATTTGAAGTCTTTAAATCATGATTTGAGAACTTCAGTAACTCAGCCAGAGGTTAGGGGTCTGTTACAGGAGTGGGTGGGCGAGATTCTGTGGCCTGTGATATGCAGGAAGTCAGATTAGATGATCATGATGGTCCCTTCTGACCTTAAAATCTATGAGTCTATAAATAATTATAATATCTTGAATACCACCAAAATCTACGTTTTCAGCACCTGAAGCTGTACTAAAGCCTTTCCTCAGACTGCCCTACCTTCTCAGAAGTAAACCCCAAGCTCTGCTTTAGGTCTTTTATTTAATAGAATTACTCACACTGCATCTGTTCCTGATGACTGCTTACAGCTCCACCTGTGACTTTTGAAATTAGCCACTTGCTGCCTAATGGCAGCCTTTAGCAGGGAGTGGCTCATTGCTTCATAAATTCTATCTGGATCAAGACAGGAAAAGAAGCCACAGTTTTTATTCATTGAATGAGGCAATTTTTCTATTTGTAAAGTGACAATGGGGAAAACGAATGAGCTGGGAGACCCTCATTTCTAGGGTTACCAGGCAGCAAGTGTGAAATCGGGACGGGGGTGGGGGTAATAGGAGCTTATATAAGAAAAAGACCCAAAAATCGGGACTGTCCCTATAAAATCGGGACATCTGGTCACCCTACTCATTTCCCTTCTCATCTGCAGATCAGCTGCAGAAACACGGTATCATTCAGCTATTCTTAGAGAGTGGAATTCATCTTGTTGAGGGGGCCTATGCATCACTTAGGGCAGGGCTACACACACTGAAAACGCGGCAGCGGGGCAGCTGCAGCTGCGTGGCTATAGCGCTTCAATGACAATGCTACTACGCTGATGGGAGGGGCTCTCCTCTCAGCTTAGTTAATCCACCTCCGTGAGAGGCAGTAGCTATGTCACTGGGAGAAGTCTCCCATTGGCATAGCACTAGGTCAGTATAACCGCGATGCTCAGGGATGTGGATTTTTCACACCCCGGAGCGATGTAGTTATACTGATGTAAGTTTATAGTAGACCTGGCCTGTTTAAAGGGCTTAAGTGTGATTTAAGTGGTGCAGAGGTCTTATATTGCATACATTACAGAAAGGGTTTCCATAGCAGGAACAACTAAAATTAAATACGAACATCCTCAGCATCTGGGTGAGGATGACAGGGAAGGAATGAAGTTCCACTCTGTGTATTTAATTTTTCTGCTTAGCTATCAGAAATAACAAACCCTGAAAGTTTCCTGAGAGCCCTTCCTTCTGAGATCTTAGAAGACTAAAGGGTCAGAAGTGTGGAGAAACCCAAAGCAAACAACATAAAAGAGTAAATTATGCTGTGACAAATGTCATTTCAAATCTCTTATCCGTTATGCCCCTACGTCTCTCATCACCACTGGCCAGGTTTCTTCCTCCCATTAAAAATCTGCACTTTTCCCAACATGCATCACATTTCAGATTGAATCACGTTTTATTTTTTGCCCACCAGGAAACCATGCAATTGAAAGATGATGCCTAATGCAAAAGTATCCATGAAGTGATGAGTGTTTCATTCAAATAAGCAATTCAGGTCACAGTATTAGATAAACATTTCCAGCTCTGCTACCCTGGCAGTCTATATTATTAATCAAGCATCACCAATGTGCACATTGCTGTACAGTGCATAGATGATGACATGATCTTTGCTGTATGGCTTTTGCAATCTGTTGCTTAACCTGAGGCTAATGAGAAAAACAGAGGGATGGGATTACAAATTGCATATTTACCTCTTGTGGCCTATGAACTTTATGACTTCAGGGTTTTGTTCTTCAGAGTTTGAGTCACCGACAGTCAGCTCATAGCAGCTTTTTAGAGGGTTCCTCTCTCTTCAAGGGTAATTGCTGTGTACAGCTCTGTGAAAAGAAGCATAGATAGGCATATTCAGTTTTGTATACAATAGCTCCATTCTCACTGTCCGGTCAACAGTCAAGTTCAGTATAACTCCTCCCTCCATTTCTGAATCAGGACTATGGAAAGGAAGAGGTTTTTTTAATAGAGCAATTCTGCTGTGAAACAACTCTGTCCTTACTGACAGCTTTCTACCCAGCAGCATTACATAGCTCATTAATTCAACATTTCAAAGTTCAGAGAGAATATCAGATCTTAGTGAGAGCTTCCCCATCTCATCTGCTCTTTGCAGGAATATAATTTTTTACTACTCATAGATTTGTAAGACGAGCAACATCTATATGCTGCAGCTGTGGCAAAAATCAATTCATATTTATGCATTTTTATTGCAACACCTGCCATCTTTTAAACTGATTTCCAACATTTGTGCACCTACATTCAATTGTGTTTTACAATTTATAAATATAACCTTTTACTCCTTGCTAACCTGATTCTCTGACTCAGTCTGAAATGTCTTTGTTTCGCTTTAACAAATTTTGTTTTCAGGGGTTTGAGTCAGCAGCAAGTCTTGTTATCACCCTGGAAAAGATCAGTTTCAGTGACTGATATCATCAGACAGAATTCAATTCATGCATCACAGACTAGAGGCAGGAGAGATTATTTCCTGACTCATAGACTCATAGGGCAAGTCTACACTACAGTGCTTCATCGGCGAGGCTACACCAATGCAGCTTAGCTGCTGTAGCGTGTCTGGTGAAGATGCGCTATGCTGATGGAAGAGCACTCTCCCTTCGACATAATTACTCCACCTCAGCAAGAAGTGGAAGCATGTTGGCAGGAGAGTATCTCCCGCCGACAGCGCTGGTATAGACAGCGCAAAACTTGTCTCACACCAGAGTGGGGCTTCACATCCCTGAGCAACACAAGTTATATTGACTTAGGCTGTAGTGTAGACCTGCCCATAGACTTTAAGGCCAGAAGGGTCCACCATGATCATCTAGGCTGATCTCCTGCTTATCACAGGCCACAGAACCTTACTCCCTCACTCCTGAAATAGACCCATAACCTCTGGCTGAGTTACTGAAATCCTGAAATCCTGATTTAAAGACTTCAAGTTATGGAGAATCCACCATTTACACTAGTTTATACATGTAAGTGACCCAGACCCCATGCTGCAGAGGAAGGCAGAAAACAAAAACAAACCCTAGAGCCTGTGCCAATCTGACCCAGGGGAAATTTCTTTCCCGACCCCAGATATCATGGTTAGACCCTGAGCATGTGGGCAATGCCTACCAGCCAGACACCTGGGAAAGAACTCTCTATAGTAACTCAGAGCACTCCCATTGGGACCATTGGGGAATCAGTTCACTCATTGACATCAACTGACTTAGGGCTGGATCCTGCAAATGCTTACTGACATAACAGCATGTGAGTAAGTAGAGAATTGTAGCGAACTTTAAACAGTCAGTGCACTACAGTTGCAATAGCACTAGCCAGGACACATGGCAGTTCACCATAGCACTAATTAAAATCAGCATCCAACCTCATCCTTTGGTGATTTTGAATTTAAAACAAAAGTATAAACCAGGGGTAGGCAACCTATGGCACGGGTGCCGAAGGCGGCACGCGAGCTGATTTTCAGTGGCACACTGCCCAGGTCCTGGCCACAAGTCCAGAGGGCTCTGCATTTTAATTTAATTTTAAATTAAGCTTCTTAAACATTCTGAAACCTTATTTACTTTACATACAACAATAGTTTAGTTATATATTATAGACTTATAGAAAGAGACCTTCTAAAAAGGTTAAAATGTATTACTGGCACGCGAAACCTTAAATTAGAGTGAATAAATGAAGACTCGGCACACCACTTCTGAAAGGTTGCCGACCCCTGGTATAAACTATGCATACCTATGGCACTGTATAAATATAAATTAATAAATATTAACAACATATAACTCTGAGCAAATTCTTATTAATCTTTTCACCACTTTGTGGGTATTCTTCCAAGATGCAAAATTTGCAAATTTGCTTAACAATTTTTCATACAGTTTTCAGTAACTTCTGTTACAATCACAGCCCAATTTTTAAATATAGGGGTCTTAATAAAATATTATATGCTTAATAAGTAAATAGCCTTTCTCTGAAAAACTCCTTTGTGTGGATATCTAACCGCCAATCCACAGGCAGGGTATAGGTTTGCCCTGCACTTCCAAAATGAGTTCTAATCCAGCACCTGAATTCTGCATCCCTATGTTGGGGGCTTGTGGCTTTTGGATCCACATAATTGTAGAGTCATTGGCTGCACCTTTGCCCCTCCATTACATGCTTCCCCGTGAATAGTTCATGGGGAGCTCAGCTGTGAAGGGGATGCATAGCCTCCAGTCTTCATCTCTGCTCCAGCTATGCAGTGGAACCTAAGCAGTTCTGCTGCACTGATGACTTTCTGGAGTCCTTACTAGAATAAGTGAGTTTTACCCCAAAGTGAAACATTTCATAAAAGCAGCAGAGACCAAGACTCTAAAATTAATATATGTTTAAGGAATAGTGTTGTTAACTGACGTTTTGGGCAACCATTTTTTGTTCAAATGTACTCTTCCATATCAGCTTTTGAGGATTATTACATACATGTCCATTTGCACAAAAAATATCTGCTGCCAAATATTTATGACTAAATTCTGCCCTTTGACATATGCCCACAGCTCCTAATGAAGTCAATGGGAGCTGAATGCTTTGCATTTAAGGGAAGGACTTGGCTGATAGCCTTTTTCTGGAGTAAACCCAGCCATGATTTTTTTTTTCCTATCAGAGTTTCCAATTTATGTACATGAAGTTTATGCCCAGACTTGTTTTGGTGTTTCCCTGAAATGGTGTGCAGCACATTGCGTCAAGTGACAGTAAAATACAATAGGATGCCTGTTAACCAGAGTGCACTTCCTTCTACACAATCATTACATTTATCATGCTAACTTTCCATATCCTGTAGATGTGAATCTCACCTCAGGCAGGAAACACATGTGTGCACGTTTTTGTCATTAAAACAAAAAAATGACAAGCAAACTCAACCAGTGCTAACATTCAAACATGCATTATCATGTAGTCACAAATGTACTGAAGAAAAGGTTAATATCACAACTAGCAGGTGGGGAGTTTAAAAGGAATTTTCTGGGTGGCTATGCACAGCTTTATAATTCTGAAAAGTCACAGTGAAATTTATTTCAAGCGGTCTTTAATAGGGTTGTTTACACTGATTTGCTTTGTCTGCTTTCTATAATGCCTTCCCTGCCAAGGACTACATTCTGCTCTCATTTACATCAGAACCTAAAACAACTCCACTGAAGATAATTTGGCTCTGAATTCACAATTTGAGTATACAGTNGAGCTGATTTTCAGTGGCACTCACACTGCCCAGGTCCTGGCCACCAGTCCAGAGGGCTCTGCATTTTAATTTAATTTTAAATTAAGCTTCTTAAACATTCTGAAACCTTATTTACTTTACATACAACAATAGTTTAGTTATATATTATAGACTTATAGAAAGAGACCTTCTAAAAAGGTTAAAATGTATTACTGGCACGCGAAACCTTAAATTAGAGTGAATAAATGAAGACTCGGCACACCACTTCTGAAAGGTTGCCGACCCCTGGTATAAACTATGCATACCTATGGCACTGTATAAATATAAATTAATAAATATTAACAACATATAACTCTGAGCAAATTCTTATTAATCTTTTCACCACTTTGTGGGTATTCTTCCAAGATGCAAAATTTGCAAATTTGCTTAACAATTTTTCATACAGTTTTCAGTAACTTCTGTTACAATCACAGCCCAATTTTTAAATATAGGGGTCTTAATAAAATATTATATGCTTAATAAGTAAATAGCCTTTCTCTGAAAAACTCCTTTGTGTGGATATCTAACCGCCAATCCACAGGCAGGGTATAGGTTTGCCCTGCACTTCCAAAATGAGTTCTAATCCAGCACCTGAATTCTGCATCCCTATGTTGGGGGCTTGTGGCTTTTGGATCCACATAATTGTAGAGTCATTGGCTGCACCTTTGCCCCTCCATTACATGCTTCCCCGTGAATAGTTCATGGGGAGCTCAGCTGTGAAGGGGATGCATAGCCTCCAGTCTTCATCTCTGCTCCAGCTATGCAGTGGAACCTAAGCAGTTCTGCTGCACTGATGACTTTCTGGAGTCCTTACTAGAATAAGTGAGTTTTACCCCAAAGTGAAACATTTCATAAAAGCAGCAGAGACCAAGACTCTAAAATTAATATATGTTTAAGGAATAGTGTTGTTAACTGACGTTTTGGGCAACCATTTTTTGTTCAAATGTACTCTTCCATATCAGCTTTTGAGGATTATTACATACATGTCCATTTGCACAAAAAATATCTGCTGCCAAATATTTATGACTAAATTCTGCCCTTTGACATATGCCCACAGCTCCTAATGAAGTCAATGGGAGCTGAATGCTTTGCATTTAAGGGAAGGACTTGGCTGATAGCCTTTTTCTGGAGTAAACCCAGCCATGATTTTTTTTTTCCTATCAGAGTTTCCAATTTATGTACATGAAGTTTATGCCCAGACTTGTTTTGGTGTTTCCCTGAAATGGTGTGCAGCACATTGCGTCAAGTGACAGTAAAATACAATAGGATGCCTGTTAACCAGAGTGCACTTCCTTCTACACAATCATTACATTTATCATGCTAACTTTCCATATCCTGTAGATGTGAATCTCACCTCAGGCAGGAAACACATGTGTGCACGTTTTTGTCATTAAAACAAAAAAATGACAAGCAAACTCAACCAGTGCTAACATTCAAACATGCATTATCATGTAGTCACAAATGTACTGAAGAAAAGGTTAATATCACAACTAGCAGGTGGGGAGTTTAAAAGGAATTTTCTGGGTGGCTATGCACAGCTTTATAATTCTGAAAAGTCACAGTGAAATTTATTTCAAGCGGTCTTTAATAGGGTTGTTTACACTGATTTGCTTTGTCTGCTTTCTATAATGCCTTCCCTGCCAAGGACTACATTCTGCTCTCATTTACATCAGAACCTAAAACAACTCCACTGAAGATAATTTGGCTCTGAATTCACAATTTGAGTATACAGTAGTTATGTGTAACATATCAAGGGCCAGATCGTTAGCTGGTGTAAATTGGGGTAGCTCCACTTGAGGATCTGGCCTTCAATGGCTTCATGTGTGAAGAAAGAAAGAAAGAAAGAAAGAAAGAAAGAAAGAAAGAAAGAAAGAAAGAATATAATTAAGGGATTAATAAAGGGTCACTGTTCTCAAAAGAATTGTTCTCTATATCATAGGTATTATGCACCCCGGCAGGCTGAGTTTTGGAAAAGTTCAGGGATAGGAGAGAGGAAAGAAAAAAATCAGGTTTCTAAAGGAAAAGTTATGATCAGGTTCACTCTGAACAGGCTACCTCTGCATAAGACACATAGATGAACATAATTTGTTGGGGAAGAGTCAACATGGTTTTGTAAAGTGAAATCATGCCTCACCAATCGACTAGAATTCGTTGAGGGGGTCAACAAGCATGTGGACAAGGATGATCCAGTGGATGTAATGTACTTAGATTTTGAGAAAGCCTTTGACAAGGTCCCTCACCAAATGCTCTTAAGCAAAGTAAGCTGTCATGGGGAGATGCTCTTATAGATCAGTAACTGGTTAAAAGATAGGAAACAAAGGGTAGAAATAAGTGATCAGGTTTCAGAATGGAGAGAGGTAAATAGTGGTGTCCCCCAGGTGTCTGTACTGGGTCCAGTCCTATTCAAGATATTCATAAATGATCTGGAAAAAGGGGTAAACAGTGAGGTGGCAAAATTTGCAGATGATACAAAACTATTCAAGATAGTTAAGTCCAAAGCAGACTGCGAAGAGCTCCTGAGGGATCTCACAAAACTGGGTGATTGGGCAACAAAATGACAGATGAAATTCAATGCTGATAAATGCAAAGTAATGCACATTGGAAAACATAATCCCAACTATACTTATAAAATGATGGGGTCTAAATTAGCTGTTACCACTCAAAAAAGAGATCTTGGCGTCATTGTGGATAATTCTCTGAAAACATCCACTCAATGTGCAGTGGCAGTCAAAAAGCGAACAGAATGCTGGGAATCTTTAGGAAATGGATAGATAATAAGACAGAAATTATCTTATTGCCTCTATATAAATCCATGATGCACCCACATCTTGAATACGGTGTGCAGATGTGATTGCCCCATCTCAGAAAAGATATATTGGAATTGGAAAAGGTTCAGAAAAGGGCAACAAAAATGATTAGGGGTATGCAAACAGTTTCCGTATGAAGAGATATTAATAAGATTGGGACTTTTCAGCTTGGAAAAGAGACGATTAAGGAGGGATAAGACAGAGGTCTATAAAATCAATACTGGTGGGGAGAAAGTAAATAAGGAAGTGTTATTTATTCCGGCAAAGCGGGACGGAGCAGAGCGGAGCAGGGTGGGCTGAGGCTGGGTCTCTCGCTGATGCCAGCACCAGGCCCCCCATTAACTCCCCAGGCTGCCCTGGAGCCCATGTCCTGAAGTGCAGGACCTCCCAAAGTGGTTGCCCCATGGTTGCCCCGGTCTGTCCTATGGATGGGATGGCTCTGGGGGTCACCAAATGAAAGTAATAGGCAGCAGGATTAAAACAAACAAAAGGAAATATTTCTTCACACAATCATAGAATATCAGGGTTGGAAGGGACCTCAGGAGGTCATCTAGTTGAAAGCCCCTGCTTAAAGCAGGACTAATCCCCAGACAGATTTTTGCCCCAGATCCCTAAATGGCCCCCTTAGTTGAACTGACAACCTTGGTTTTAGCAGGCCAATGCTCAAACCACTGAGCTAGCCCCCCCCGAAAGTAGTTTTTTGTGCCAGATGGGACTTGAACCCACAATCTTTGGTTTACGAAGCCAATTCCTTATCCATTAGGCCACTGGGGCCCTGAAATTTAACTTAAAACTGCTACTCAGGCCCTAGCAAGAGTTAAACTCACAACCGCTGGTTTACAAGACCAATGCTCTAACCCCTGAGCTATGGAGCCACAGTCAATCTGTGGAACTCTTTGCCAGAAGATGTTGTGAAGGCCAAGATTATAACAGGGTTCAAAAAAGAACTAGATAGGTCCATCAATGGCTATTAGCCAGGATGGGCAGGGATGGTGTCCCTAGCCTCTGTTTGCCAGAAGCTGGGAATGAGCAACAGGGAATGGATCACTTGGTGATTGCCTGTTCTATTAAGTCCCTCTGAAGCACCTGGCATTGGCCACCGTTGGAAGACAGGATACTGGGCTAGATGGACCTTTGGTCTGACCCAGTATGGCAGTTCTTATGTTCTTATAATAAGGAACACTTGGGCATTCTTGGTCCCTTTTTTCCATTCACAGTTTGATGTGTGATGACTATGTTGCTTTATTTATGTCTCATTACGTTATTAATGCCAGTGACCAGGAGTAGTTGAGAATAGCATTGCATGGTCCAGGAATATCAAAAAAGCCGCATTCATGATATCTAGAATGAACAAAATATTTGTTCTTTGGAGGGGGAGAAAAAAGTTAAAGTAAACATGGGTTTGGCAAAAAGTTTTAGAACATAATATTAGCTTCCCTTTATATAGCACCATACATCCCAAAGCACTTAGCCACTACAAACACACAGCATCTTTGCAGGGAATCACCACTTGTAGAGGGCAGTGGTTAACTAAGGCCAAGTCTCCACTACGAGCGAGGGGGTGATTCCCTTGCTCATGTACACACTCGTGCTAGCTCTCATTGAGGTAGTGTGAGTATATATAGTAGCGTAGCCACAGCTGAGTCATACTGAGTACATACACATTGGTTTCAGGCAGGTTTGTACTCAGCCCACCTCAGTGGTGCCTCTGTTGTTGCTACCAGTGCTACTTATACTTGTACTAGCTCTCTTTGAGTTAGCATGAGTTTGTGTACACGAGTAGGGGAATCACACCCCTCCCTTGCCAGGCAGATGTAGCCTAACATACAGCATGCTGTAAGATGTGAGGGACCAGAGATATATTTGGCTAAGAACACCAGGCAAACCTCTAGCCCAGTGAAAAGGGCCCTGGGATCTTTACTGGACAAACAAAATAGGGCAGAAAGGATTTCTTCCGTTTAAGGTCACATCAGAGGATTCTTCCACTGCCCACAATAAACTGTGTGGTACTCAGGAAATTCTAAAAGATTTGTGGTGGTGAAGAAAGCTGGCTACATATTGAAAGATTTGGGATTTGAATCCAGGTGTAGTGCTGAAGTCAACTCCATTTAAGGTTTAATACATATTGAGGGCTATCATAAATAAATAATGAAATAAATCCTAGAGAGAACAAGTTTCCAGATGAGAGTTTTTAAGGCCCATATTGTGACAGTGATGGGCCTCTTCCCTTTGCACAGGCCTGTCATAGCTGCAGTCCCTGCAATTGGAAAAACATCGGGACAGCTCTCTTGCAGCCTGATGCAACACCTGTTGAAATCAATGGGAGGACTCCCATTGGCTTAACTGGGTTTTGGATTAATTCTTGTTGCCCAAAAGGTTCAAGAGGGAAGGTGGGGACATGACTTAGACGTTCCCTGTGCCCACCAGGCCATTTGATAACAGATTGTGTCCTGGAGAATACTCCCTCCCCCATGCTTCCCGTAGGACTATGAAATGTGCATTGCCCCTTAGTCAAGCTAGCTGCTAAATGCCACAGTATGGCCCTAATCAGGCATTAGGGGCTTGATCCTGCATCACTGAAGTCAATAGAAGTTTTGGCATTGATTTCAATAAAAATAGGGATGAGGTCCTCTATCTGTAAGTCTCCCTGAATCTTAAAATCAAAAGCACAAGGGAGACACACTGACTGTGAAGTGGAACTTTGGGGCTTTCTTTATCCCTTTCTACAGAAACCCATTCATAAATGGCCGAGTTCCTTTTGTGTGTTTGAAAATATGCTATATAATCTACCTTCCAATATGCAAAATTGGCTTCTTGGGACACAGGAGTGGTCATATCCCAATTTAGAATATGAGGTTTGTCAGCCAGTTTCCATTTCCTTCCTTCCTCATTGCATTCCTAAATCCCTCCTGTCAGATTGAGAGGAATGCCCTGATATGGTCTCCTCCCTCCCTCTGGGCCAGGATGCTTCATTGCGTTTTAAAGAAGTACTTCTCTTTTTCTTAGGTTACGCCTTTTTTCATGACTTGAACTTGTGAACTCTGGTTCTTTTTTTCACAGGTAACAATTAGGAAGCTGCTGTAAATATATACTGAAATATAAAAATAATTGAACAGTATAATTATATTACTGCTACATGACAATAATATGAATACATAAAGACTGTACTGTAACTACACTGGAAGATAGTGTTAAATAGCAGCCCAATTATAACTATTTTCAGCCTCATTCCTGTAATACATTTGAATTCTGCTGGAAACCTGGCTAAAATTTTACTAGACCCGTGGTAACTGTTATGTAGGCAATGCAAAAACTCATGGATTTTGATTCTCAACCAGTTATATGAAAAAGCACAAATCGGTTGATTTTTATCCTTTTATAGTCATTAAAAAAGTTCATGGCCCTTTTTATACTAAGTTCTCTGTTTCACATCTCCTACAAAAGATGACACTTCCAGCAGCATAGTCACATCATGTTGGGGCACTGGTCCATTCCTGACTCACAGTAAAGTGTACCATATACAGCACTACAGACAATCAGATACCACAGAGAGAACAGATAACTGATGTGGAAAGGAAAGCTCCCCAACCTCAGGTTCTGTTGTGAGTCATTTGTGAGGCCTTGTAGTCTTATTGGAAAACCTGGGAGGTGTTTGCGCCCGCCCACTTCTAAAGGCCCCTCCCCCAGCCTAGGGGAGGGACCACTGGACCCAGGGACCAAATGAATGCAGGGGACAACTAAAGAGAAAAACAGGGACTGAGGTGAAGGTGGGGATAGAGGGTTGGGGGTTCCCCTGGGAGCGGAGACCCAGATTGTGGGTTACTGCTTGGGGCAGAACTCTGACGTAGAGGGGCACCAGGGTCTGGGAGGGACACGGGGGCCAGCGGCAGGTGAGACACCAGCCTGCAGAGGGCGCTCCGGGTTGGAAGAGCTAATTCCCAGGATGAACAGCAGGAGGCGCCACACCGGTGAGTCGTCGCACCGCTACAGGCCTAATAAACAAGTCAGTTTTTGGTATCGTTTTACTTATCCAAAGTTAGGTACAGCCATAATGGGGTTTTGTTCATAAACACAGTAAAAGGAAAGTACCAAAGTATAGGGCTGGTGCCACAACTGCAACCAGAGGGGTCACTCAAGAGAAGGCTTAGCTGTTCAAAGAATTGGCAAATTTAGACCTTGGCAGCTGCTATGTAACGAGGGCTCAAAAGCCTTTACAAAGGCTCTAGTGAAACAGAAGCTACTTAAAAATAAATATATAAATAACTGCACGTACTGAAGTGCTGGTTGTAGGCAGTGAAACTGGGAACATTAGATGTTTGTCTCATAGCCAACGAGCACAGCCCTTAAGAGTCATTGCACGTCTTATAACTGTCGCTACACTTTTTCTTTTTTTGGAGGCTCAGTAATGAAGTTACCCCTGTTATGGCAGCAGTCAGTCTGCTGGAGCTATTCATTTCAAACATTGACTATATTTGTACCTGAACATTTCTCTGAGGCCTCCTGTCTTATTTGAAGATGATTATTTGATGTAGGCCATCCTTCCTTTGACTGATTTTTATTTTAAAAGATGTTCCTTATATCCCATGACCTTCCAAATGCTTGATTCATCAGTTGATATCAGGATACAAAATACGGGACAGTCAAAGTACACACACTACAACATGTAGAAAAGTAGAACAATGAATGCATATGGCAATAAATAATTAACCTTCTTTAAAACAATTATAGAAGAAAAACAGACATTACACCTTAAATATCCCTGTAGAATCACAATTTATTATAGGACCATGTAATGCCCAGGTGTCTGAGGTGGGCAGTCCAGAGCAGTAGTCAAGTGTGTGTGATGGGTGGGTAGCTAGTAGGTCAATCCATATCAGAGGCTGTACAGAGAAATGGTCAAGGTTCTCACAGGGGTCAGTAGATGAAAGATCTAATCCAAGGGGCTTGGATTGGACAAGGAGGCAAGGCAGGGTCAGGCAAGGCACCAGGGCAGCAAGATAGGGTCAGGCAAGGCAGTCTGAGGAGCAACCAGCAGGCAATGGTCTGTTGCTCAGACAGCTTCCTCTTCCTGTTGGAGTCTTTAGATAGTCCAGGTACCCAATAAGAGTGCTGCTTGTCCATCCAATGAGGAGGCTGGTGTGTGGCTGCTGTGAGCCTGTAGGCCTTTACCACTAAGTCTGTTGGTCAGGGGGTACTAGGTCAGGGCATTGCTCTGGCATAGTGACTAAGGTGGCAGCCTAAGGACCTAGTGGGCCTGGGTTCAATTACCAGAGTCCCAATGGACCATTCCTCCCAGGCTACTGGATCTTTAGCTCGTGTTTTCTCTACATCCCTTACTCTGTTTTATTCTCATTTCACTTCCTTTCTATTCTGCATCTCAGTATCTTCATCTTCTTAGTTTTCATTTAATATAAACTCAGAGTGTTAACTGATTATCATTAACCAAAAGTCCATCAAATTGAAATGCTAATACTTTAATTAAAGTTATGTATTTAGTATAAGGCTACACTATGCCTTTAAGGAACAGTTCTACATTGTGGGTGGAAGAGGTAGAATCTCTTCACCCACCTAGGAGCTGCTGGAGATTGCTTCACCCCATTATGTGAACACAGAGGGCCAATTCGTGTATTTATGATGTGGCACTTGATCCATTATTATTTGTTTTCTTATTGTTATTTTTCATAGGGAGCTGTTCCTGTTCTTTACATTTTGACCATTCTATTCTAATCTTGTTGAATCATTTTGGAATGTTATTCTCCAACTTCAAAAGAGAAGTGCTAGAAGTGCAGAGAAATAATTCTCAAGTGCCCTCGACTCGCTCACATTTATTTAGAATCACTAATGCTTTTCTCCCTCATTTCAAAAACATTATCTCATGTTGTGTATCGGTATTATAATAAATTCCATGGTTTACTGGAAATATTTTAATCTATATTGTACAACACTTTATACTAATGAAAATATTTGTTTAACATATTGGTGAGCAATACAAAAGACTATTTCTAATTAAACTAAAACATAAATCTTTGTATGAGTTCAATCATTTCTATCCACAGTCTAAGCTAATAAATATATATTTCATGTCACTTTTTATTTACATCCTTTATATATGTTTATACATACAAGAAATACCTGACAATACCATGTTCTACTTAAAACAAAAACAGGGAGCACAACTGAATACCTCATAATCCAGTGATTTTAACTGACTTCCTTCTGGGATCTTTGAAAAATGATAATAAATTATTAGTATGCGCAAAGACCATACTCCCCATAGTAGTAATTCCAAATAACATTCAGAGTCCGGAGTACAACTAAACACCCAGGTGCTGTTTTCACAGTTTATTGGGCTGTAACTAGTCTGTAGTCAGGTTTGTAAATCAGGAACAAGATGTATTCATCTGTTGATTGTGATATTGCAACAATCACTAGCCCCAGATCTAGGTCAGGCTTCCAGTTTATTAATCTCTGAGACAGTTCACTCTGTACCGGTGAGCATGCATGTTAGAGCACTCATGGCTTAAAGGGTTATGGTAAAACCATCCCGTAACATTTGCAGAATGGGAGACTTGCTGAGCCTATCCCCAGAATGTCATGTCTGGAGGTCACACCACCAAGAGCTGAGTTGAGAAAACATTTACCAAGCCTTGGATTGTACCATCTACTTCCTGATCCAGACAGGATAGAAGCCTGGGTCTCATTTCCTTTTTCTGCTGCCATTAAGAGGGTGGCTACTGGCCAGCGGCTTTCTTGGAGAATGGACTTCTCAGGTCAGTGTGGCCTTGATTCCCAAATGTGGGACCTCAAGCCACTACCACAGTGTAAACAACAAATAAGTAGTAAGGAAGAGGAGAAGAAAAAAAATCTTAAATTAGTGAAAAGATTTTTTTAGACGTTTCCTTGAGATGTACTTATTTCTCAAGCTCCTTATCTCATTATTGAGATATGTTGTGTATATAAGCTCTCATAACACTTTCGCTTTCTATCACACTTTCTAAATTTAGACCATTTTTAACAGTTTTATATAACACACACTACGTCCTCTCCGCCCTGCCTTCAACATATAGGAGATGAAAGTAACCATTCAGTATTAAAGAGGTCCTAACCTAGCAGTCTAAGTTCTGCAGCAGAAACAACACAAAGATAGATCGGCCTTGATCTTGTGGAGGTTTTGTAACAAGATGTAAGTAGCAGACAAGAAGACTTCCAGTTATGTAGACTTCAACTATTAAAGTGCTTTTCTTAACCGTGCATTTAGCAATTGCTGGGCTCTGCTGGAAGCATGGTTGTCTGCCCCAATTTGGGATTCTTCGAAGTGCATTGCACGCTGGAGAGAACAGTTGAAAGAAGTGTTAAAATGGACTCAGGATGTTTGATCCACCCTTGTGAAGAGTTTTCAGAGCTTCTGTTCTGGCCTTATTTAATCTGTGTATTTCAATAACAAAATGCATCATAACTAAGTTGGACAAAGTGGCATTTACATTCTTATGGCAGATAATCAGAAATAAAGCCCCAACACATGAAATGACAGATTGTGTGAATAACCCTCTGGCCTGTGCTGTGGATGGAGGAAAGTCACACTGCCCCAAATTACCATCTCTTAGAATGCCTTAGTATGCTGCCCTTCTACATGCCCAACCAGTTCCACAGGCATGACCCAGCCCCTTTGCATTGTTATATGCCCAGAAGGTGGCTCTTCTGATCCTTCCCATCTCCAACATAACAATGTCCTGTTCCCCATGATCACACCATTACTCGTAGCATCACATGGAGGTTCTGAGGAGTTTTAGTGAGATGATTCTTTGGAATACACGCACATTTAATTGACTCATTTTACATAAAAGATGTAAAATGTGTGTGCGTGTGCGTGTGTTCAGGACTCCCCTTTCTGCTTCAGAAAGATCCATTCAGTCCTAGCAATCAGTTTATATCAAACCCATCTTCACGCGGAAAAGGGCTAGAATGACAAAGATTTTGGATCAGGAGTGGAAAGTTAACATTTTTGAAGCTGTAAAACAACTACCTCAATTTAAATTTTCAGTGATAATTTGGATTAGTTCTTCTTTAATCTGAACCAGTTCATCAGTCCTTACTTCCAACCTCTGACCTTCTGTTTGGCAGCACAGGGCCAGATGTTGCACTGCTGAACTGCTTCTGTTCCCTCGTTTCCCTTGGTTTACTTCATTCTCCAGTTTAGCTAGTTTTACATATTAAGTCCTGTCCTCATCCCCATTGAACCATCTACATTCATTTTCTTTTTATAGACCTGCATGTTTCATATCCATGTAAGATTGTTTTTACAAGGAGTGTGTTAATTGTTATTGACTTAGGTATACTACTTGGTGTAACTCAGGTGGTGTAAAGTAGTGCCATCTTGTGGTGATGATTAGTTTTATAAATATTTCCTCACTTTTCTGTTGGCCAAAAGGCCAAAATTTTAAAGAGCATCCACTAATTTTTTGGTATTTCAATTTAGGCATCCAAAAATTGAGGTCCAAAACTGAAAGGCCACTCCTGAAAATTTTAGCCCAAGAAACAATAAATTGTAGCTTCCCTGCTTACCATAGAGTATGTTAAAAGATTTCCTTTTCTTTCATTTACCACCGTTCAATAAAATAAAGATATAAATTATTAAAGAGCTTTTATAACTATTATTTTTTAAAAAGTTGTTTGTAAGAATGCCATGGAAATGTGTTATGTTACCCATTTAATCTAACAATCTACCCTGATAAAAATGGGATGCAAAGAAAATAAATTCTCCATATAGATCAAACTTAAGGAATACATGTTAAAAAGGAAGGACAGGTTGTCAAAATACTTCACATATGATAACATACAAATTGTTGAAATACCCTTTTGTGTATCATTTATTTCAGAGATGTGGAACTATGTGGCCTTTCTATTTCTTTAGTGTTCTGTAACTATCCTAATGAGAATGAGAGCAGGTGACTTATCCTACTGTTTGTAAATGTAATGGACAGTCATAATAATGATAGCAAAGTTTAAAACAAGTGACTGGTAATCTGGACTCCTGGGATCAGTTCTCGGCTCCTCATGAGCTTGGGACAGACAAATAAATTGGGGGTTTCAAAAGCATTCAGCCTTGGCCTAATTCTGCCCCAATACAATCATTGCTAAAACTCCCATTCATTTCAATGAGAGCACAGTTAGGCCAACGCTGAGTGCTTTGAAAATCCCACCCACTGCCTATTTGTGCCTCCATTCCCCTGATCTGCAAAATGGGTTTAACACTTACCTGCTTCATGGGTTTTCCATATACATTCACTAATTCTTGTAAAGTATTTGGATAAAAGATGCTACAGAGGTGCAAATATTATGTTTCCAATGTCTTATTTTAATTGCTGAATGCCTGGTCAGTTACTATTCAACTGGAGAGGTTTTGGGGAGGAGTTCTGAGGTAGAAAACAGAGATATCTCTACCATGTCTGTTGAAGCTGTTATAATATTAATAAATAATACTAGCTTAAAATAAACTCTACACAGTAGTAAGTAGCAACTAAATAGTTACTATTTTTGCATCTCATCTCTGGAGGTATAATTGCTTCAACCACAACAATATTACATAGATAACCTAGGTGATAATAAAAGCAGAGTGTACCTTTCATTATCACGCCCATGCTTGTAGCAGCACAGACAACACCACTGTGTGGTTTGTATTTCCTCTCAATATGTAGGTGTAGTGTATTGTTCCATGTCTATTACCCCATTACCATCAATGGAATTACAGAAGTAAGTTGCTCACACAGGAAGAAGATTAGCTTCTTGCATCTCTTTCTGTATCTTAACATTTTCAAAGCCATTTCTCCTGGAGCACAGTAGCAATTACATGCGGCTATCTGGTGTATAGTAAAAGTAAATGACTCCAGTGCTACCAATTTCATGCTTCAGGTACTGGTGGTACAAGAGATGCTTGTACTGTATACTCCAGCCATCCATACATTATTGCTTACTAGGCCAATTGGTCTTCAAGCATAAGCTACAATTCTGTGCTTGAAAATGACTGAATATTTTTATTCAAGCGTTCAGAAAAATATCACCCCCAGTCTGAGAAAAAAAGTGTTCCAATTTTTAGCCCAATAGGTAAAAGTTATAAGAAACTGAAAAGGACCCTTTAGAATGAAAACATTTATGCACCTGTAGCTATAGGTATTGCTACACACTCCACATAAAATAAGAAGGCTGAAGTGTTTAATGCCTGTTATTTCAACAATTTGTATGTCACTGTATGTCTTGCACTTTGACAACCTTTTTTCTTTTTAGCATGTATACCTATTATTTAATACCTTCAGTTTTCACTAAAAAGGTAAATTGTAACCAGATACTTAACACAATTAATATAAACAACAAAGGGAAAGGAATGCAAGCCAAAATAAGGAAAAGGGTTCAAGAATATTTAGATAAGTTAGATGTATTCAAGTCATCAGGGCCTGATGAAATTCACCCGTAGGTAATTAAGGAACTAGCTGAAGCAATTTCAGAACCATTCTTTGAGAACTCATGGAGGATGGGTGAGGTCCCAGAGGACTGGAGAAGGGCAAACAGTACGCATCTGTAAAAAATATGTATAGGACCCAGGGAACTATATACCAATCAGCCTAACTTTGATATCTTGAAAAAATACTGTCCCCAAGTTATTAAACAATCATTTGTAAGCACCTAAAGGATAACAGGGTTATAAATAATAGCCAACATGGATTTGTCAAGAACAAATCATGCCAAACCAACATAACTTCCTTTTTTCCACAGAATTACTGGCCTAGTGGATGGGAGAAGTTGTAGATGTGAAATATCTTGATTTTAGTGAGGCTTTTGATACAGATCCACATAACATTCTCATAAGCAAAGTAGGGAAATGTGTTTCATATGAAATTACTATAAGATGGGTCCAAAACCAGTTGAGGACAGTGATCAATTGTTTTCCATGTCCAGTGAAGGTAGGACAAGAAGAAATCAGCTTAATCTGTAGCAAGGGAGATTTAGGTTAGACATTAGGAAAAAAGGCTTTCTAACTATAAGGATAGTTAAGCTCTAGCATCAGCTTCTAATGGAAGTTGTGGAATCCACCTTATTGGAGGATTTTAAGAACAGGTTGGATGAACACCTGTCAGAGACTGTCTAAGTTTACTTGGTCCTGTTTCAGCACAGGGGGCTGGACAAGATGATGTCCTGAGGTCCTTCCTAGCCTGATATTTCTATCCATTTAGGTGTAAACAGTTTTTTTTTGGCCTTTATTTTGTCATTTTAAGACAATGCTATTATCACTTCTGAATTACATGCAAAAACAGATAAATTAAGAGAAATAATTGATCAAATTACCTCTCCTGGGAACAGTGCAACTCTTTTCAAATCTTTGATCTCTGCTATGTTCTTCCCTGAGTCTTCTCCATTCTCATGTTGTCAATCACCTATCTTTTATCCCTTGTAACTTTGCAGACTTAGGTACACAGATGAGGTAACTTAGTAAACTATCTATTCTATACCCCTAATTAAAACATTTGCATGCATAAATCACAATAACTAATCAAAACAAATACATTTTTGCTTATCCTGGTAAAATTTACTTTTATCTGATTCAGGCCATTCCTGTCATTTATTCTCTGCTGTCAACCCAGTTGGTTTCATCCAGTTGTTTTTAATCTTACTGGTCTATTTTTGTGGCCTTGGGGTTTTGCTTATTAGCTTGTCTTGTTGAGGGACAGCGCATACCTAATAATTCCTTGCTAGCACTCTGTTGCTGCCTGCTATATACACAGACCAAAGATTTTACAAATAAGATACACAACCCAGGTTTCATGGTTCACATAACCCTGAAGCTTTTTCAGCTGAGTTCCGAAATGCTGCGTCAGCAAACACACATACAAATGCAAGAATTCCTTTCTATTTTCTTAAAATACTATATACAATATTCATTTCTCCAACAATACTATTTAGTATATATTTGACTAACACAATTCATTACACAGTTTTCTAACAATTCTATGTTACATTCAAATATGCACTTTTTTGGTGTGCTCACAATAAAACTCCAAACAGAAATAATTTATTCATCTTAAATAAAATGTGTGTGCTACTGATCCCCTCCAATGTAAATCCCATGGAAGAGGGAAGGTTACTAGCAAAATTCTTGGTTAATATTTGCTGTAATCCAGAGGGATCAGCCTGATGTATGTTTTGTGGGCATATAGATGGGGCAGGTATGTTAGTTTTCAGCATTTCAAAGACATTCCAAAGTCCATAGGGAAATCCCACAGATCTCGGACTATCCACATGGAGCTACTCCCTAGGATTTTCTCTTCCTTAGACATCCCTTATGGCTATTGGCTCCCAAGCTATGCCTGTTCCCTCACATCAAGTTGATCCCTGCCTACTTTGGTAAATGAATCTGTATTTAATAAAAATGAATAATTACTGGATATTGGAATAAAATTACATAGAAAAAACACACCGAAACAAGCTTTCTTTTAAAATTAAATAGCTGCTGAGATTCCTCAGATACACCAAATAACTTGGAGAGAAACAGAACAAAATGGAGTTTACGAAAACTGCAATCTGACTGGTCTGGAGCAGCTGAAAATATTTTGTAAAATATGTAGAATAGTCTGGTGCAGTTGTTCTTAGCTGAAGCTCCTTCTACAGTAAGGCCCTGTTCTGCCATGAGATCCCACTGATGGCAGCGGGAGTTGCATCTGTCTCTATGGGAAGATATCTTCCCTTGCTGGCTGAGAACACAATCAGAAAAATTCCAGTCAGATTGCGAATCTCTTGCTCACACTGATGAGCAGTTACTCCCACAAGTAGTTCCATTAAAGTCACTACTCATGTGACTAATGCCTCACCAGATGAGTAAAGGATTCACAACTTAGCCATAAATGAAGCTGTACTGAGTAGGAGTAAAAAAGAGACTTATGAATCTTGCAGAATGTTCTAATGTCAAAATTGCTCTTTCAAGACTCTTTCCCCCTCCCCCCCCCCCCACTTTATAAAAGGTCAAAGAAAATTAAAGGTGCAAGAGAAGCATCTGGCTAAGTGAATAATGAAGGTCAAAACAGCAGTAGCTTCTGAAAGGGACAAGAGAAATACTTGAGATAATAAAGGTTTTGCTGCTATTTGTGATGAATCATACAAAAAGCAATTTGTCTTCTGTATTTGGGGGAACCGAATTTAAATGAAAGTTCCCAAGAACACCCTGGAAGAAAAAAAAATTTCTCAGTGCACTTAAACCTTGTAGCCTTTCCCCAACCTCCATTAAATATAAATTCCTGAATTATGTGAACCTTTTAAAAAATCTGTTTTTACATCTTCTGCTTCCTTTCAGGGTCTTCCATAGTGCAAAAGGCTACTTGCATACTTTTATTTTATTGTGGTTTAAGTGCAAGTACAGATTCTGCTTTGTAAATCATTATGAAACATTGAATGTGATGTTGCCATAACATAACATAAGAACATAAGAACGGCCGTACCGGGTCAGACCAAAGGTCCATCTAGCCCAGTATCCTGTCTACCGACAGTGGCCAATGCCAGGTGCCCCAAAGGGAGTGAACCTAACAGGATCTCTTTCCTGCCATCCATCTCCACCCTCTGACAAACACAGGCTAGGGACACCATTCCTTACCCATCCTGGCTAATAGCCATTAATGGACTTAACCACCATGAATTTATCCAGTTCTCTTTTAAACGCTGTTATAATCTAAGCCTTCACAACCTCCTCAGGTAAGGAGTTCCACAAGTTGACTGTGCGCTGTGTGAAGAAGAACTTCCTTTTATTTGNTATTAGGACTGCACCAGTGTTTCTTATTTAACTTCATCTATTTAACTTCATCTAGGTACTCAAACTAAAAAGTGCTGATAGACAATTAGATAGATAATCTAATTGTCCCTGACAGTTACACCCCACAGAGAAGCAGATTGACACTGTTCGGTGTGATTAGTGGGAGATTGTTCCTCGATTTTAGCAAAGCTTTTGATACGGTCTCCCACAGTATTCTTCCCAGCAGGTTAAAAAAGTATGGATTGGATGAATGGACTATAAGGTGGATAGAAAGCTGGCTAGATTGTCGGGCTCAACAGGTAGTGATCAGCGGCTCGATGTCTAGTTGGCAGCCGGTATCAAGCGGGGTGCCCCAGGGGTCGGTCCTGGGGCTGGTTTTGTTCAACATCTTTATCAATGATCTGGATGATGGGATGGATTGCACCCTCAGCAAGTTCACAGATGACACTAAGCTGGGGGAGAGGTAGATATGCTGGAGGATAGGGATAGGGTCTAGAGTGACCTAGATAAATTTGAAGATTGGGCCAAAAGAAAGTTGATGAGGTTTAACAAGGATAAGTGCAGAGTTCTGCATTTAGGACAGAAGAATCCCATGCACCGCTACAGGCTGGGGATTACAGTGGATGAGAAGCTGGATATGAGTCAGCAGTGTGCCCTTGTTGCCAAGAAGGCTGACGGCATATTGGGCTGCATTAGTAGGAGCATTGCCAGCAAATCGAAGGAAGTGATTATTCCCCTCTATTTGGCACTGGTTGGTGAGGCCACATCTGGAGTATTGCGTCCAGTTTTGGGCCTCCACTACAGAAAGGATGTGGACAAATTGAAGAGAGTCTAGCAGAGGGCAACGAAAATGATCAGGGGGCTGAGGCACATGACTTACGAGGAGAGGCTGAGGGAATTGGGCTTGTTTAGTCTGCAGAAGAGAAGAGTAAGGGGGGATTTGATAGCAGCCTTCAACTACCTGAAGGGGGGTTCCAAAGAGGATGGAGCTCGGCTGTTCTCAGTGGTGGTAGATGATGGAACAAGGAGTAATGATCTCAAGTTGTAGTGGGGGAGGTCTAGGTTGGATATTAGGAAACACTATTTCACTAAGAGGGTGGTAAAGCACTGGAATGGTTACCTCGGGAGGTGGTGGAATCTCCATTCTTGGAGGTTTTTAAAGCCCAGCTTGACAAAGCCCTGGCTGGGATGATTTAGTTGGGGATTGGTCCTGCTTTGAGCAGGGGGTTGGACTAGATGACCTCCAGAGGTCTCTTCCAACCCTAATCTTCTATGATTCTATTAAATAATTGTTAGAAGAACACAGCAAGCATAGAAAGAACAAAGGTGTGTGTTTTTCTCCTAAAGTACAATATGGTAGGGTTATCGTCAGAGTGGCTAAGAGTTGTGCCCTGTATATGGTTGTTCTGGGTCTGCTTAACATTAAATAGGAAGTGCTGGCAAGTTGCATATATGACCATAGGAGGGATGCAATTTCATGCTCCAAGACAGTGCCATTTGAATTCCTCATGGCTGCATATGGTTCACAATAAGAGTGGAAGGACGGTATAGAGGTTAGGGTGCTATGCAAAGACCTGGATCAAATTCCCTGTTCTTACATGGATTTCCAGTGTGACTTTATACAAGTCACTTAGGTCAATATACTTGGACTCATGGGGCTTGCACTACTGTGCTTAAAAATAGCTGTGGAGACAGTGTTTTTAAGTTGCACCATGGGCTCTAAAGTGCTTCCCCCACCATGCTTCAAAGCCCAAACTCCAGTCCAACAGCTACACAGCTATTTTTAATGCTATTAGTGTGATCTCCCACAAGCCCAAGTCTGTCAACCCAGCCTTGGAGCCTTACTGCTGCAGGTTGTGTAGACATTCCCTTAGGTGCCCAACCCTCAGATTTAGGTACCTGTGACCTTTATTAATTTGAAATAAGCAGCCATTTCCAGTAGCCTCCTTATCTCTGAGTTGAGTCTGCAGGATTCTTATAACAGTCCCTCTTGCTGTTGGGGTGCTCCGTCCTTTTAGCTCATTGTTGCTGGTGTTGTGAGACTACTGTCCTGCAGTTTCCCTTTTTGGCCTTCTTCCCTGTGATGCCTCTGTTTTTGCTGGGTATGGGATAGGAGGTGTCAGTCTGAAGCATTAATTGGGGCTGCAATACAGCATAGCGGCACTATCTCCCTATTCCCTATGTCCTATTTGCATATCTTTTCTCAGAGCTAGCACTGTCTTTACTGTGTGTATTGAAAACAGCCCGTTTGGTAAACTGATGGGCTAGGATGGGACTGTCATTGTGACAAACTGACACTATCCTGGACAAATCATGTGAAATTAAGATAAACTTCACTGAATTAACCTAAACCTTATTGAATTAGGTTTAGTACATTTGGTGTCCATTGTATTAAAAATGCAATTATGTGTTATTGTATGTAACTTTTCTAGGGACATGCCTAATGTAAATGCAAGAACTTCAAAAGACTTCTGTGGGTGAGGGGAATGCAAAGGACCCACTTTGAATCCATCCTTTTGAAGCTACGCCCTGACGAGAGAAACTGATTATCTGCTAATTACCTGGTCCTGGAAACTCCAGATCAAAGATCCCCACACCATATAAAGGATGGGCTAAACATGGCATGAGTGTAATTGTTCATCACAGTCTCAGCTCAGAACTTGAAACCCCTGGGGGGTGTTTTGAAGGACTGCTCCTGCCAGAGCCCATGGCAGGTTGGGGTGAGCTCTGGTAAGCTTAGTAGCATGTGTATAGATTCTTTTATTGTTTTTTTCTGTAGCCAGAAGCCTGGAGTGTGCCCCCTTGCTGGACCACAGAGGGGAGATAACTGCCAGTTCAGGGCAACTGCATGTGTATCTCACAACATTTTGAGACAGGAGTTTTTGGTTTGTGTATCAGTAGTTATTAGAGCTGGTGGTCATTTTCTGATAGACTGTCTTTCCATCACATTTCATGGACAGGTAGATTTCAACCAAATTTTATTTTGGAAAAAACCCTCAAAAATCAAAGAACAGAGCATTCTGTTTCAGAAAGTTTCAGTTTTCCATTTCAAAATGGCTTTTTGTTTAAATTATTTATTCTACATTAGAAATATGAAATTTAAAAATCTGTCAAAAGCAGAAGAGTGTTTCAATCTACCTGAACCCAACTCTTTTTACAGAATTTTGTTTCACGGGAAATTTTGAAATCTTTGCTGGTTTCCTTCTGTTTCACAATTGGGTCAGCCAGATTTCCTCTTGGAAACTCTGAGGGAGCCACTACCACACCTGGAGCTCTACCACAGCATAAGACAGTGCAGCATGCTGTGCCAAGCCAGCTCCACGGGCAAGTACACATGAAAGGTAATGACCCCATTTTCAACCCATTCCCCTTTCAGTAGCTAGCACTCATAGGATCCTAACTAGGAGCAGGGACTATGCCTTCCCACTTTAGATTCTGGCCACCTCCTGCAGAAGGTTGGAAGAGATTGGAGAAAAGTCTTTTACCTTCCCCCATCCTCTCTGCATGCTACATAGGGGCTGCTAAGAATCTGACACACACAGAGTATGATACCTTAATTTGATTACTTTTCATTCTAATACTTAAGCTACAATATGTAATGTGGTGACATGCAAGTGCTTAATAGTATATAATGTGTTTGGAAGCAGGTGGCAAAATGCATTTCAGCTGCATATTTGGGAATAAAATGAGAATTTATGTGGATATTTATACAAAACATTGTGTGTGTACTTGTGGGCACAGCCTGCTTTTCAGTCTTTGAGATCAATTTCTCTGTTAGTGTTAGTAAATGCACACATTGTCCAGCAGATGGTGCTCATTGCTAGGCGGAAAAAAGGGAGGAAAAGAGAAAAAAAATCCACTTTTTTTGTTTGCTGCAAAATCCTGTTTATATTCTCCTTTTAACAAACAATTATTTGGATGTCATTTTTATGATTCACCATCACTCCATAGCTAGTGTTACAATGTCTTACACAACCAGTCATAATAAGATGTGGGTCTGTTGTTGCTGATTAGCTGCTGAAAGCTCTTTGACAGGTTTATCAAGGGCATCATGTGGACTTTAGACTGCTGTAGGGACTCTTAAAGAAAAATCTGTCATTATGCAAGCTGAAAGTATAAGAAAACACATGCTTAGGACCAGATTTTTAAAGCTACAATCATGGGCATACAGATATTCACATTTAAAAAATCTGGCCCTTAATTTAAATGTGATAGAAGGCCTTTAAAAAAAACTCTTGCAGTGTTTTAGAATATTAGTTATGCTACATTAGACAATACTTATGACTTACTATATGTAGAATTTCACATCTTCATACCATTTTGGAAATGTTGACATATTAACCCTCAGAACATGCCTGTGAGGTTAATTAGTATGCCATTGTTAAATACTGAACCCACTATGGTCCATATTTGAGATTAGCTTATTTCCCATTAGATTAGATGTTATATAAAATCATAGACATGGAAGGGACCTTGAGAGTCATCTAGTCCAGTCCCCGGCACTCATGGCAGGAGTGAGTATTATCTAGACCATCCCTGACAGGTGTTTGTCTAACCTGCTCTTCAAAATTTCCAATCATGGAGATTCCACAACCTCCCTAGGTAGGGTGACCAGAGGTCCTAGTTTTATAGGGACAGTCCCGATTTTTGGGGCATTTTCTTATATAGGCATCTATTACCCCTCACCCCGTCCCGATTTTTCACACTTGCTGTCTGGTCACCCTAGCCCTAGGCAATTTTTTCCATTGCCTAACTACCTTGACAGGAATTATTTCCTAATGTCCAACCTAAACCTTCCTTGCTGCAATTTAAGCCCACTGCTTCTTGTCCTAGCCTTAGAGGTTAAGGAGAACATTTTTTCCTCTCTCCTCCTTGTAACAACCTTTTATGTACTTGAAATATATATAAATAAAATCTCCTATATATTGGTTTGCTTCCCTTGAGGCCTTTAGATAAATGGGATTTGAGAGCAAATGGGGAAGTGACCAGTAGATTTTGAGAAGGTTGTATGCTGGCCCCCCGTCTCACAGTGTAGCGAAGAGAAGGTCATCGTGCCAGCTCTGCAGAGGACATACTTTTCAGTGAGCATGGAGAAGTGAACACTGGCTGGCTTTTCAGAAGTTCTTTAAAGGAGACCACAATCAGAAGCTACACTACAGTGAGCAAGTTGCATGGTATTATCTAGGTATTCGAATACCTGTCAAACTTGAAAGAGCACTTTGGTTCCCTGTTCACCACACTGGTCCCCTCTCCAGTATAGGATCCTACTGGAGACCCTACTCTTGATCTGTTGAGACATCAATATGCTGATGTCTGTCTATCTCAGGAACTCTCTTCGGGCTCCCCACCACCCCATGATAGCTGCACTAATAAGGCTATGGAATGCCCTGAATCAAGCTCATAGGAGATAGCTGCCTGGAGCTGTTGAATGCAAACCAGCTGCTGTAGAAAGCCCTTCCTCCAGAAACGTGGGAGAAAGGTGAAACACACGGGCATTTTGAGTTTGACAAATTGTTAATTTTTTTATTTTTAATGGAAAAAACTGGGGGTGGAGGGTGGGAGGATGGTTTAGCCATCTGTATAGTTGGTCACATTTTTCGGAAAAAAATAATCAGAATTTCAATATTTTTTAGAATGCCAATATAAAATTATGAAAATCCCAGTGAAATATTTTACTGTTTTTCCAAGCAGCTCTAGTAGGCAGGTTGTCACAGATCTCGTTGAGCTGCCCCTCCTGGATACTAGGCACACTCTTGGGTGCTGATCCTGTCTAGCTTTCCTCTCCTGACAGTCAAAACCTCATGGTCTAACTACCTAGTCCCTAAGACTAGTGTTGACCCCTCAGATTCCCCGGTGGCTTATACTCTCCCTCTCCCTGAACTCCAGCTGGGTGGGTGCTCTGGATTCACAGGGGCACCTGAAAGGTGTAGCATATAACAGACATAGGGTACGTCCAGACTACCCGCCCGGATCGACGGGTAGCCATCGATGTAGCGGGGATCGATCTATCGCGTCTCGTTTGGACGCGATAGATCGATCCCCGAACACGCTCCCTTCGACTCCGGAACTCCAGCAGGGCGAGCGGAGTTGCGGAGTCGACGTGGGAGCCGCGGACTTCGATCCCGCGCCGCGAGGACGCGAGGTAAGTGCGGGTACTTCGAAGTAAGATACTTCGACTTCAGCTACGCTATTCTTGTAGCTGAAGTCGCGTATCTTACTTCGACTTCCCCCCCTAGTGTGGACCAGGCCTTAGAAACAGACTTTGCACATGATCCTAAAACACCACTCTGCTCTTTACTTGCAAGATAAAGCACAAGAGAATACTGATCATCTAGGAAACAGACAACCTGACCACAATGTCCCTCACTCTAACTTACCCTTCCCTTGTGAATCCTTGATTGTCCATTAGATAAGCAGGGTTCCCACCACTTCATCAGGCTCCTGCAGCAGCTCCCTTTAGCTTGAGCTGGTGAAAATGGGTGAAGACCCTGAGTAGAGCAGCTCCTGTCCTTTTATAACCTTTCAGTCCCATCTGACTTCATGAGCAGCTTCCTCAGGTGACCACAGACTCTTCCCAGCTGAGTACGTTGCCAGGTGACTTTTCCCCTGGGTAGGAGCCAGCCTTTTGTCTTGGATTCTTGTATTTGAAGAGGGGACTATCCAAATGTAACAAGCCTCTCGTCAGCCCTGTACCACTACCTCCAGGAATTTCAGTGCAACATGGAGGCAGAAGGACAAGAGAGAAGGCAAAGGACTTCACATTCAAAATGGAGTTTGCAGCTTGATAAAGATACACACAGAAAAGTTTATAATCTCACATCAAATTCATAAATTGTACACAGAGTCCCTAAACTGTCATCTCATTAGTTAATTTTAATATATATATAGTTGTCCATTGGATTGAGGTTCCAAAGTGCCTAAATACCTTCTGAAAATTAGATTCAGGCACCTACATCAGCTAGACATTGCAATGCTGAACACCGCAACACCTAAATACCTTTAAAAATCTGGGCCTTAGGCACTTTTCAAAAAATTTATCTTTAGTAACTAGAACTAGTTGGAATTAAAAAAAACCAAAAAACTAAAATTTCTTCAATGCCGATGGTGGGGGTGGGGAATACTGGCGTGTTTTGTTTTGTCTCCTTTCAGCTGTGTGACTGCGGAAAAGTGCCAGGTTGGTTAACATGTAGTGATGAACCTGTAACTCTGCTAACTGAACAAACGTCCGACATTAGCTAATCATTCAACATTAGCTGCCCGCTGCCTTCTTTGACTTCAGTGTCTAGTCAACACAGACTAAATAGATGCATAGTTACAAAGCATGCATTAATGATTCTCTGTCAAATCTGGGATGAAGTGACATTTTAAAATCATGACTCTACCATAACATTTATAATGGACCAAGGAAATAGTTAAGCAATAGCTATCAGAACAAAGAGCATTTTCTGGAGCTTAATGAATGGCTAGGAGAACTGATGGCCTGAAACAAAGCCTTGGGCCATTAACCCCAGTCAAGTGATTAATTCCCTAGGAAATGCCTTGTGCTTTGTTCATTATTGCTATTGTAGCTCCCAGAATGCAAGTAAATCTGTACTTAATCTTTACCTTTTTTTTTTTTCTCTGAAGCAATGACAATGCTTTGAGAAAGATGGATTTGCAATGTTATTGCTGTTGCTATTTACATGTTATTTTTATAATAAATCACCCCCAACAGCAGCTGATCAATTTATCACATGACCTAGATGGTAGTCTGCCTAGATGGTAATACTTGCTATTTTAAAGATCACAGAAATAGGAGTAAAAATGCTTATACATAATTTCCTAAACATGTCCAAATTCTACAAAGCCACATTGACTCACATTACATGCTGATGTCCCATGAAGAAAAGTTTTTGTAGTCCAATGACTATTTATCACTGGGAAGGTTTTATTATCTTTCATTTTTCTGTTAAGTTTCATTCAGGATGTTCTGACTTTAAAAAAGTATGAGCTAGCATTGAACTGATGAAGGCAGATGAACGTTCTAGAGCAGGTTGTGACCTCTACGGAGGCCACAACAGGCAATCAGAGGGTCTTGAGGCATTGAAAAGTTTATTTCTACCTGAAACAAAAGAAATCTCGCTCCCCAAACCTCTACACACCCTTGACCTTCCAAGATCAGGTATTCTCTGTCAACTTATTGAAACACACACAAATCAACTATATAGGATATAACTATTGTGGATAACTCCCCCCGCCCCCCCTTAAATTTATTATAAAAGCAAGGGAGTCCTGAAAATTTGACCTCCAATCTAGAAGGAACTGCAACCAAGAATAAATGATTTCCAAGAAATTGCAAGGGACTGCAACCAAGAATAAATGATTTCCAAGAAATTGCAAGGGAGTAAGTGCTGTGGTGAGGACACTGAACATAGTCTATTTGCATTAAGGAAATCTATACAGTTTACATTCACTGTGAAAGAGCTGTATAAATATTTTGATTGCACCATTCATTAGAATTTATGCAGAAAAATCTAGCAGGTAAGATGTTTTCAAATTCCAGTATCACTTATTCATATAGTCTAGGGGGTTAGTTCCAGCCTGATTAGAGTAGAAATGTTAAAATATCCACAGTGCCACCAAATTAACCCTTGTGTAGTTTGATTACAATTTCAGGACAAAGCATTGCCTCCTTGCTCCAATAGCATGATTCATAATAACGTTAGACATTCTCCACTTCATTGTTGTTTTTTGGCAGTAAACATCTGACATGAGGTGGAGAAGAAAAATGACAAAAAGAATATGAATATAGTCTGATAGATGGTCTGCTGTAAAGTATTTAGAGGTAACACATTAGATTAAGCAATGTATTGAGTGAAATACAAGCCAGGTTGCTTTATACAGAGAGTAAAATTAAACAAGTTGGCCTCTTTTTTAATAGTTTGATTACACTCTCTGCTTTTACTCTGGTGAAAGGTCCTAGTTCGAT
This sequence comes from Platysternon megacephalum, assembly GCA_003942145.1. Taxonomy (NCBI): domain Eukaryota; kingdom Metazoa; phylum Chordata; order Testudines; family Platysternidae; genus Platysternon; species Platysternon megacephalum. The sequence continues at coordinate 10,746,683 of QXTE01000012.1, forward strand.
GTCCAGATCTTCTCCTTCTTCTATATCTGGGGGATTGGCCACTGGCTTGCCATTCAAGTAGTTGATTAAAGTACTGCCTCCATATATTGAATAGTTTTGATGTCTTCTCTCTTAAGTTGCCTCACTCTGCTCCTGTTTCTAGTCCTTGTTCCAGTCCAGCTCTATCCTGCCTTGTTCTCACTCCAGCCTTCACTCCTGTCTGCTCCAGTCAAGTCCTTGACTCCCTGCTCCTGATTCTGACACCACATCTGACCTTTGGTTTGGCTTCTTAACCCTGATTCTAGCTTCACACTCAGCCTGATACCTGACTCCTGGGCTTACACTGACCATTACTCCAAACTGCAACATGGAATTCCCTCCTGGAATGACCGTAGCGGGAGCTCAGCTCATTGTTGCAAACTTAGTGGGGGCCTTACAGGGATTGCAAACCCAGGTTGCAGCACTTTGAGATCAGAAAATTGATCGTGATATATATTCTCTGCTAGATTGTAGATCTCATTATTAAATATTTTCCCTGTATACTTATAGACTGTAATCAAGTCACCCATTAATCTTCTCTTTGTAAAGCTAAATAGATTGAGCTCTTCGAGTCTATCACTACAAGGCATATTTTCTAATTTCCTAATCATTCTCATGACTTCTTTGAACCCTCTCCAATTTATCAACATCCTTCTTGAATTGTGGGCACCCAAACTGGACACAGTATTCCTGCAATGGTTGCACCAGTGTCAAATACAGAGATATAACAATCTCTGTACTCCTACTCAAGATTACCCTGTTTATGCATCCCAGGATTGCATTAGCTGTTTTGGCCACAGCGTCACATTAAGAGCTCATGTTCAGCTACTTGAAAAAAATTTGTGGGTCATGGTGGACAGAGTCACACCTTCCCAGGATAGAATCCTCCATCCTGTATGCCCTATATTCTTTGTCCCTAGATGTACACATTTATATTATGCCATATTAAAATGAACATTGCTTGCTTGCTCCCAGTTTACCAAGTGACCCAGATTACTCTGAATCAGCGACCTGCCCTCTTCATTTACCACTTCCCCAATTTCACTAGTGATGATTTTCTGTTTTCTTCAAGGTCACTGATAAAAATATTAAATAGCGTAGGGCCAAGAACTGATGTCTGTGGGACCCCACTAGAAACACATTTGTTCAGTAATGATTCCCTGTTTACAATGACATTTTCACAGCTGACAGTTTATAATCCATTTAATATGTGCCATATTAATTTTATATTTTTCTAATATTTTTAATCAAAATGTTGTGCAATACCAAGTCAAATGCCTTATAGTAGTCTAAGTAATTACATCAATATTATTACCTTTATCAACCAAACTCGTAATCTCAGCAAAAAAGATAAAGGTACTTTGACAGAATCTATTTTCCATAAGCCCATGTTCATTTGCATTAATTCCTTTACCCTCTTTTAATTCTTTATTAATAGAGTCCCATATAAGTTGCTCTTTTATCTTGTCCAGGAGTGATGTCAGGCTGACAGGCCTATAATTGCCTGGGTCATCCCATTTACCCTGTATAAAAAATGGCACAACATAAGCTTTCTTCCTGAACTTCCCCCGTGTCCCAAGACTCATTGAGAACCAACATTAATGGTCCAGCAGGCGCCTCAGCCAGATCTTTTAAAATTCTTGGATGTAAGTTATCTGAACCTGCTGATTTAAAAACTTAAGTAGTTTTTGTTTAATATCCTCCAGAGATAGCAATGGAATGGAAAGAGTGTTACATACGATGAGACTGCTTCATCTCTTCCCCCCTCCCCCCCAAAACAACAAATATTTATTGAACACTTCTGCCTTTCATGCATTATTAGTGATAATTCTACCATTTCTATCTTGTAATGATCCAATGACATTGTCAGGATTTTTAGTTTTGAATAGATTTTTAAAAATCCTTCTTATGTCCTTAATTCTGCTAGCCAAGGAGATCTTATGTCATTTGGCTTCCCTTAACAAATTTCTATAATTCCTAGCTTCTGATTTGTATTAATTAGTATTAACTTGCCTCTCTCTCCTATTTGTTAATATATACATTTTCAAAGAGGATTGTTATTTTCTGCCGTCTATTTATATAATCACTCAGCAAATTATTATTTTCAGAAAACTGCAATGAAGTATTCATGTGAAACATTGAAATTAACAAATATGCTGTATACCTATTCCTTAGAATAACAAAGTATTTTGGCAATTATATTTGAAGTACATTATTGCCAACTCTCGTGTTTGTCTTAAAGGCCTAATTCCTGGAATCATATTACATGAAAATCTCAGTTTTCATTAAAAAAAATAAACTGCTAGTCCTATTTGGAGAGGAGTGATTGAAAACATGACCTAAGTGCACTCTCTAAAGGCTCAAAAACAAGACAAATAAAATGACAATTATTATTTTAAATTTCATTATTTTTTACGTCAAATTAATGACAGGGGCCTGACTCATGATTTTTGAGCACTTAGGGCAATACTGATATATGCTAATACAGAGTTAGCCATATGACCAACTAAAACCTCATGAAACTTATCTGTAGAAAGAAGTCTTCAGCCAGCTACATACACCAAAAGAGAAACTTGTTGATTTGTAGATATGTACCAGTTTGCATGTTTTCTGAGTCTTTGACATCTTCTATCATTTCAATGAAAGATAATTTTGCAGAAGTTCTCCTTTAAAACAACTGCTTCCTTTGACTGATTTTCTCCAGCTCACACTCAGAGAATTTGGGTCACACTAAGTCACCCATGAAACATACAGTCTCCTGAAACATACCAGCAACACTCAAACAATGCAGCTGTATTGAACATTAACATCACAGCTCTGCTTATTAAAAATGCTCCTAATATTTTCTTCATAGTGTTCCTGCTTAATTATTCATCATAAAACACACAATTACAAAACAAAACAGTAATAGTTCGATGCAAAGGCATATAATCACTAACAAATGTCCATTAGGGTCTTAACAGCAGCACCCAAAGATTTGAAGAAAATGTGTTTTACTAATTAGCCATGGATCAGTTAATGTCTAATAGCTGCTTTAGTGATTGCCATGGTTTTAACATAAAGATCCTTTCTGATCTGATGAGTTTTTAAAAATCTTCCAGAAGTTTTGTACTGATTTCTTTTTATTAAAAATATGGAATGAGGTACTTTGAAATTTAAAGTCAATGATTTTGTAACTTTTTAGCGACAGAATTTAAGTAACCCAGATATAACAAAGATTTTGTTTATAAAAACAAAAGCTTTTAACCTTAGTGTTTGCAAAGGAAACTTCCAAATGGGAATGCAATGTTGTCTTTCTGAATTTAGAGACTGATCCTTTAGAACTTCCGCAGTTCTTCCCAGCTCTCCCAAGCCCCAGTGTGATTGGCTAGCCCTTCACAGTCTCTCTAGACTGCTTGGTGGACTTAGCGCCACTGCTCCTTTCCTGGGATGGGTGTGGCAAGACCCTGAGGCCTCCAGCAGGGGCCCTCTAGGCCTAGTCCACCCCTCACAGGAGCCTTATCTTCTTCCATACAAAAAGATCATAACAATACTTTCAATCAGGATTCCCTTTACTTTAAATTAAAGAAAATAGGAAAACGAAATCTCCATGAAAGAGTACAGACAGTGTGTGTGTGTTCTATACATCAGTCTGCACTGAACTGAACACAAGACAGCTGCCTGTCTCTGAAGACAGTCTTTAGAGATGTGAAGATGCATGTTAACGTAGCTCTAAAGTCATTTACATTGCTTAAAACACCACAGGCAGCAGTGAATCTAACATTGTTACATGACTGCTGTCTGGAAAAATCTATGAGCAGCAGAAATGAGCATTAAGTATTCATTTTGGAGAAATACTCATAAAAGGGAGGCCAGGGAGGGTTGGAATAGCAGAACACCAGGCTCTCAGCACCAAGGAGGTTAGGAAGAAATAGCATGGCAGAGAGCTACCCCTCACATTTGAAACCTACTAAGATGCCTAGGAAGGGTAGAGTATCTGACTGCAATTCTTCTCCTTGCACACACTAGGAGCAGTCAGTAACTAAGGGTGAGATTTTAAAGTATTTAGGAACCTAATATGCAGATAGGTACACAGTGGAATTTTCCAAGTGTTTAGGTGCCTGATGCTAGCGGTATCTCAGAGCCTGGGTCCAGCCCGAGCCCAAATGTCCATACTGCATTTTATATCTCACAGCCTCAGCCCTCCAAGCCTGAGTCATCTGACACAGGCCAGTGTAGACATACCCTAAGAGACTAAGGGAGAGGTAGAATAGCAGAGATAGCCCCGACCCCCGGTGTACTCAATATGTGGGATGGGGAAAGAAATAATTCCACTCCAGTTCAAGCAGCCAGAGCAGGGTATTCAAACTAATTCAGCACCTACTAGACACAATGATACTTCTATCATATATTCCTTACAATTTCCTCAGAGTTCACTATAACAAGGTACAAGATAGCCTCCTTGCAAGACTGCTTCCTTATTATTTGTATTACAAAAGTGCTATACAAAATTTCCAAGAATATTTGGCTAGACCTTGTTGTCCCATTCCTGTTTCCAGCTTACATAAGTCTCACAGGACTGGATCACATAAATGCTTTCCACAACTCTCTAGCGAATGTTTGTTCCTGTGCCTTGCTCATGTCTGTAGGTCTAACAAATTTCAGTAAAGAGACTCAACTTTCCCCCTTTTTTTCTTGATTGGATCCACAATGCTGACTCCTTATGTATTGTCACATCCTCTCTTTTTCATAATTTCAGAGCTAAGATAGTAAGCAGGGCAATGGTACACAGCCTGGTAAACCTTACCTATCAATAACACTATCGTTTTATGATCAGTGGAATGGAGTCAAAGGGCTCATGGTCCTTGGAGGGTCTATTATTAATGGGACCCCATGAGAATAGGGAATGTGGTGAGTTTGGCATTCATCTGGAAGCAAGTCAGCCACATAGACAGAGCAGTGCACAGGGTTTAATAAAGTTCCACTTGTTCAACTTAACCTGCATTCAGTTTCATTCACTAAGCATGGCAGGACCACCAATGGTTGATTTCACATTCAAGCTATGCATTGCTTTACCAATTTGACTACACCAATATGTAGCCTTATAAAAATCCCCCACACTAATTATGGCCTGTCTTGTGCTAGAGGAGTTTATAATTTAAAGTCAGCCTATGAATATTTGAACTAAGAAGTAAATAGTGCTCCTATTCAATTAGGATCCTTCTAGTACTAGGTTACAGCTAATCAGGTAACAACTCCAATCAAGAAAAATCTTTTTCATATAAAGGATACAATTTGTTAAATGGGAATTTGTTTCTTGTGAAAGTGGCTAGGTTGACAATACAGGAAGCTGAAGCTCACTGTTAGTACACAGAACAGAGAGCAGAGACAGCATCTGTGTAAGCTCTCCAACATTGTTTCCCCCCCAAATACCTCAGCCCTGAATTTGAGGGACCACTTCCAGGGATGAAAGTGAAGTTGGTTTCTATTACTGTCCATTCATTGGCCTCCTTGCTGAGGCAGCCATAAAAGGACAGAAGGCCAGATTTGCAAAGGTATTTAGAGTGCCTAAAGATGGTGATAGACATCACATAGGATTTTTAGGTACATAAATATCTTTGAAAATCTGGCCCAGATGGTCTCAGTTTCAATGGTGGTGGTTGTTTTTGTGACTGAATTCTGTAGGTGAGAACATAGGAGAAAGCTAAAGGGCAGGAAAACCAAAGGAAAGCAACAGAGAGGGGGAAAATGAGAAACAGAACAAGGGGAAACCTGAACAAGGGGGTCTACCGGATAAAGATGACTCAGAAGTATCAAACATTCATGGATTGTAACTATTCCATAGAAGACCTTCAAGTTCAGGACCATCATTAATGGGCCAGATTTTCAAACCTGGTTATGCCCCCTTTCCACAACTCAGAGGACACAAGGGAGCTATCATCATTCCACAAATTGCCAATGGGGAATTCCGTTGGTGTAAGGCAGGGGTAGGCAACCTATGGCACGGGTGCCGAAGGCGGCACGCGAGCTGATTTTCAGTGGCACTCACACTGCCCGGGTCCTGGCCCCCAGTCTGGGGGGCTCTGCATTTTAATTTAATTTTAAATGAAGCTTCTTAAACATTTTAAAAGCCTTATTTACTTTACATACAACAATAGTTTAGTTATATATTATAGACTTATAGAAAGAGAGCTTCTAAAAACGTTAAAATTTATTACTGGCATGCGAAAACTTAGAGTGAATAAATGAAGACTCGGCACACCACTTCTGAAAGGTTGCCGACCCCTGGTGTAAGGGAACTTCATGCTGACACAATCTGTACCCCTACACCTCTGGCCTGCTTGATATAGGGGTGTGTGTGTCTGTGTCAGGGGCTGGAAAGGGATCTGTCAGGGCATGTCAGTGCATTAAGGACTCTCTGTCAGTGATGTCCCTTAGCTCTGCCTGGCATGGAAGCCAGGGGCAGCCCTCAGGATCAGAAAGCTTGTTCTGAGCTCTAGTATACCAGAGACTGGTCTGTGTCACAATTAGCACTTTGATAACTGCACGTAATGAGGATGCTGTTAAGGTTGGTATGTCTTGTGAGAAGATCCAGTTGGTACAAGTGGCCAGATCTGGGATGTTTCCAAGACACTTTTGTTGTGGCTTTGTCTGGAAGAATGAGTTTGTTACACAGAGGTCGTAGTTGCTAGACTTTTGTTCCTGTCTGACAGTTTCCATTCATCTTACAAGTTCCACGTTGACCAAGACAGTTGGTCTATGCTTCATGAACAGCTCCCACCGTTGCATTGAAGTCCCCTACCAGGAAAACATATTCATGTTTCGGAATCCTGCTGATGGTGGTGTTCAACTGGTCGTAGAACTGGTCCTTGATGTCAGAAGACAAGGAGAGTGTTGGGGCATAGACACCCACAAGGTTGACTGGGCCCTCAGATATGAACAAGCGTAGTGCCAAAATTCTCTTTGATCCATTTGTAGATGGCTCGGTCATTCCCAGAAGTGAGTTCTTGATGGCAAATCCCACTCAGTGCTCTTGCGTTTCTTCAGCATTTTTCCCCTGCCAGAAAAATGTGTAGTCTTTTCCCCTGTGAGATCCACTTGATGCTAGCCATGTTTCTTGGAATGATGCGATATTCACATTGAGTCGTTTCAGCTTGTCATTGATGACAGCAGTTTTAGGCGTATAGTTGATTTGCTGAAGGTCCTCAGATAATCCAGTTATCATGATGTAAACATTCCAGCACCATATCTTTAAGGATGTTTTCTTTCTTTTACTTGATTTGCCTGGTGCATTGGTTACAGTCCACCTGTCAAGTATTAAAACTCTAAGCTCCAAGCACCCATTAAAGCAATCACACTGTGGTGGAACAACACCCTTTTGTCTGGCGGCTGCCCAGTTTTATGGTGGGTGGTGGCTGTCCAATGAGATACGATGATCTCTCCCGCCGCTGGAGACAGCACCTAGTGCTCAACTCTACACCAATCGAGTAAGAGCTTAAAACTGGTGATTGCTGTCTCCCGTGTTGTGTCGACACTCGAGGATCTCTCCAGGACACAAGCCTGGGCAGATGATATAGAGGCCCCAAGTTGCCCATGCATCAGGACCAACTCTGGGCATTACAGGTAAAATCCAGAGGAGAGGAAATGTACAGAATGACTCAGCTGATGCTTGCATATCTGTAGCTCACCACCTTTGTTTCCTCCTCAAACTGATAACATACATCAGGATCCCACTGCAAATGCAGTTGCAATCTAATATCCTTCTTAGACTAAATGCAAGCATATTGGATTGCTATGTCTTGCTCATAACCATTCCAGTCTGTGCAGAGCAGTTTTTCAGTATCCAGACAGAGCAAAACAAGACACTCTCCAGATAGTTGTGGGCACAAAGTAACTACTGAACCACTGCAGGTTCACAGGTGAAGTTTGTACTTACCTGTAGGATTTATTGCTGCAGTTGAAGTCAAAAAGTTTGCTCAGTGTTACTATCCACTATGGGACAGATCATCATCTCTTCTGGTGATTTGCCTGATACACCTAGAGAGGGTGAGACCAGTGGTGATTGTGTGCAGTCTTCATGCTCTCTTTAATGTTGGGCCAAGCCAGGGTACCACCATCATGTCCTCTTTCAGTGGTTTTGGTGAAGCTAGCCCACGAAAATCCAATCAAGATGTTTCATTCATGTAGAAATGGTTCATTTTGACATTTCCAAAATATGTTATTGCTTTTGTTTTGACTGAAACAATTTGCCAAAATCAACATGAATTTGTGAAATGTTTTGGTCAACCCAAATCTACTTTTTTTCAGTGGAAAAAAAAATTTGGACAACAATGTTTGCCCAAGCGTAGTTGGAATTATTCATACGCTGAAGCCTTTCTTGGAAAGAACTGGTTGCTGAAGCTCATGCACTGCTTTATCAGCTTGATGCACAGGCCCTTGCAATGTATGGAAAGATTCCATTCTAGATAGTTACGCAGCCTGAACTAAAGCCCAGTGAAGTCACTGGCAGTCTTTTCATTGACTTCAAAGTGCTTTGGATTAGACCTAGAATCTTTCACGTTTCCACCTCCAGTGATGGCTCCGAGGTAGGCCACATCACCACTGCCAAAGCGCCTCCTGTTTCCTAACTAAAGCTGTTCTGAAAGATGGCATAGGATTCTGCCAACATAACACATCTAACATATGGGGTTTGAGGTGAGAGACTTGAGAAATCAACATTTGTGTTTGAAGTGCAGTGTCTTTACAGTATGTAACAGGATACATAAACATTAATAACCTTGGAAGCTGCAATTCTCTTTCTAAAGCTAAAACTAATCTGAAATGAAACATGTAATGTAACTTAGTTCAAGTACTTCAATAATTACATTAAATGTCACCCTCCATTTACTGAATACATCACTGTCTTTAAAAAGAGATACAGAAAAAAATCTTCTCTATTAAATAAAACTGGTCAAACTTTTTAATAGAACTGTTTTCTGTCAAAAATGAAGTTTAATCTAAACTGAAATGTTTTGCAGGAACATTTAGATTTTCTATGGAAAAGTGTTGAAATGACTCATTTTGACTGTCTCATTGCAATTCAATAATGTTGAAATATTGTGTTGACTTTATAATTTTATTTTATATATTGTTTAGCCCTTATCACAAAACCTTTTGATGTTTCTAATAAAAACTTCAGAATTTATGTTCTACAAAAAATATTTCAAATTTTCATTCCGTTTCAGAACAAAAAATAAATTTTGAAGTGTCAGAATTTCTTGCAAGCTGGAAATTGTTTCCAACCAGCTCTACTATTAAACATAGCTCAAGTTTTTATTTAACAAAACAAAAACCCTCATTAAATGTGTAAAACAAATGTAGGGCTGCATAAGTAACCTAATTAAAATTGTCAACAGGCTTTATGGGTTTATTTGTGTATTGTCCTAACTTTGCTCCCTTAGAATTCCCATTAACTTTAGTAAGAGCAGAGATACGAGCACTCTTGAAAATTCTGCTCAATATGGGTAATGTTATAGAACTGTTGCAATGGATTCATGATAAAGTTCATGATGTTTCATTAAGGCCATCATGATTGTTTTTTTTTTAAAATGTACATGCATATTTAATTCACAGACAGCAAAGGAAATGGAATCATAACACATCAGCTTGTGCTCCCATCCCATATCACCACAATAGTGGCAATTCAGCTCCCCAAACCCTTTACCAAATCCCTCACAACCTAAGCAAGATTCAGCCTCATCTTTAGTGTTGATGATTCAGAAGGTGACACTCTTTCCTGTGTGTCTGTGTTGAGCTAATACACCTGTATGGTATTAAGGACAGTTGTGTTGTTGGAGGTGCCACGTGTCGGGCAACATACAAGGGGAAATAGAATCATTGAGATGAAATCTCACAGCTGCTTCTTATCCTCTAAGCCCTAGGGTGTGAGAAGAGTTTTCCACACAGCTGGTCCAGGCATCAGTTGCACTTAGATTCTGCAGCTTCTTTTGTTGGGTTCATTCAACTCCCCTGAGCACATGGTGACCTCAGTTTTATATATGTAATTTCAGGGCTCATTGGAGGGGGCCATCCTCTGATTTCTATTGCCAAGTGTGTTCTCAGATTTCAGCTTAGTTTCTCAGCTGCTTCCATTGGTATCCAGTAGGTGGCAATAGTGAATAATAAATGTACTTAATATTTTTCTTATCGGAGGCCTTTTTAAGTTTGATTCATTTCAATGGTTGCTTAAAGGGGGAATCCCAACTGATAGTAGGGGGAAATAATGAAATACAAAGTTTCTTAATATATCAAAGTTACACCCTGGTTTATAACTTAACATTTCTCCTTCCTTCTGCCAGGCAATTCCTGTTACTTCTAGAGTGCAACAATTATTTACAATGAAAACTATCACAATCCTTATAACCTTCTAAATTTGGAGGATATATGCCATACATTCTTTGATTATATACAAGCATTTCACATTATTTAGGACTTACAACAGAACAAGAGATATTTTTAACATTTGTAGAAAGAAGTAGATCTGACTCACAAAGGAAACATGTGCAGATTGTAATTTGGGGTGAAAGATTATTCATGGTTTAATTGATTTACAAGGAACATAATGTATAGTTTGTAGGTAGTTTGGGATGAAAACACTGCATAGAAAACAGGGTGTGACCCTTGCTAGGCTCTTTTTAGCTAGGTTGGGAAGGATAAAGAGGTTTATACATATGAAAATTATTAAAGATTCTTGTCTAGGTGATTAACAATACCCTCATTTAGCCATTTGAGTTTCTATAGATGGGGAGGAGGGATGCCAGCCCATGGCTGATCTGTGGGTCCTTAGGCCAAGTGTCTCCCATCATGTGAGCAATTTTCTTATTGTCTTCATATGTGGATCCTTTTTTGGGACAAATGGAGGTGGATATCTTTTTTAATTTCTGAGGGCCAGAAGGAATTATTAATCATTCATCTGTCCTGTATATCCCTTATAATGCTCAAGCATGGACTTGGAAACAAGTCTACAAGCCTTGGTCCCACAGACCCGGGCTTAGTGTGCAGTGTAGACATACCCTTACTCACATTGAGTAGTACCTTACTCCACACATAGCATCACTGAAGTCAATGGTACTATTCCATGGGTGAAATCCCGGCCCCACTAAAGTCAATGAGAGTTTTGCCTTTTACTTTAATGGGGTTAGGATTTCAAATGAGCAACAGAATAAGGATCTGGGACCAGGTTTGTAATGGGAATTAGGTGCCTAAAAATGCAGATACCTGCCTAGAGAGATTTACAAAATAATCTGGTTTCCCATGGACCTGCTTCTGGTTTCAAAGGACTGTACCTCTAACTGATCTTTCCACTGGAAAGGGTGAACTGAATACCGATCAGACATAATTTTGAAAATTATGTTCTGATTAAGTCAGTCAATAGGAGAATTTGCATTTTAATAGGAAATTAAAGTACTCTTTTCTGCAGATTATATCATTCTGTTGGCACACACAATACTTGCTCAGGGTTCTGATTTACTTTTCTAGAAATGAATAGTACTATTCTGTCTTTTTTTTTTTAAAGTTAGGGTCTGATTTTTTTGTACCTTTTAAATGATGAGGAGTTACATGAATAGTTCCACTGGTTTTCATAGATTTTCTGGTGGAGTTAGGGTCTACTCAGCATGAATAAGAGTGATAGACATATACGGCTGGGTAGGAAACAGTTTTCATATCCTGTGAGAGCTTTTGAGAGCTTGAGAATTCGTCCCGCCTATCAAATCAGGACAAAAATTTGGAATCTTGAAAATTTTCAAAAACTGACAAACCAATAAATAAATGGTTTAAGTGAAAGAAAATATTTTGTTTTAATTTTGACCTTTTCTTTAACATTTTAGTATAAATTAAGTTAATTTCAAAACAAAAAAGTGATTTTGAAGTAAAAAAAATCAAAACTTTTCATTTCAAAAAAGAAAAAAGACATTGACACTTTCCAAATTTTCAGTATTCCCATGAACCATTTCAGTTTGACAAATCAGCATTTTTCAGTGAAACCTGCTCAGAACCAGGCTGACACTAAGGTACTCAAGATGCATGCAACACCTGTACCCCACAGTCTGCACTGGTTTCAAATTTGCTTCCAGATGAAATTCAAATTGCGTTATTATTGACCTATGATATAAGACCGAGTTTCCCTGACAACTAGAATGTGGCCAGTTTATATTCCCTGGAACAATCCCACTAAATTTCACAGACAAACTCATGTACAGTGACACTACCAAGTTACGGAGCCCCTGTTAGTCAGTGGTATGAGAACTGGGTTTAATGCCATCATGACAATCAAAAAGAAGCAAGGGATTCTTTTAATCCGAACTGTGATCAGAACTCCACTATGCAGTGATCATATTGCATAAAGTATTTACATACTTGCACTTTTTTCAGTCCAGTATTTGCATCTGATAATTTGTTCAATTCTCGGACCTTCACACATTAACGTAGAAGCTAATTACTTTAAGAAACACTGTAGTTGTTTTGTTAAGTCTAAAAAGCAAAAAGGTGAGAGCCAAATCTCACTTTACTCTTGCACATACATTGGTTATGTAAGACCACTTGATTAATCAGAGAGCAAATCCTGCTCACTTTTACTCATGCTTCACAAATAAAAGCAGACAATGGGTATCAGAAGTTTTTGTCCTTCTCTGAACAAGCCTGGCCCAAATTATTAGGGAGACTTGGTTTCAGGGCTGATAAAGAGATGATGCAAATTCCTGACTGAGAGAACTCCTGAACCAAGTGCTCGAGAAAAAGAGAATCTGCAAAGTGGTAGATTACACTGGTCTACAATTTGAGAAGTCATCTGCTTCAGAGATCAAAATATATAATAAATATCACATTTTATGTGCTGAATTCAAATATGACAATTAAAACAACTGATTGGCTACTGTTTAAGATATTTAAGTTTTTACATTTTATGTCTATGTATATTGTGTAGATAGAGTTTTAATCATAAATTGTAAACCTAGGTCTTTTCATGTGTTTATGGTTGCTTTACATGATATTTCACCTGTCCTGTTTATGTAACACTTTAAAAATCAGCAAAAGGGTTATATAAATAAAATTTATTATGAAACAAAAGGCAAAAAACTATTATGTACATAGTTTAGTCCTATTCAGTGTCTACTCGGCGCTTCTTGGCTTGTCTCTTGTATTCATTAAATGGAGCATCTCTTGTCACTGTCCAGCAATAGTCTGCAAGCATTGATGGGCTCCATTTGCCCTGATAGCGTTTCTCCATTGTTGCAATGTCCTGGTGAAATCGCTCGCCGTGCTCGTCGCTCACTGCTCCGCAGTTCGGTGGAAAAAAATCTAGATGAGAGTGCAAAAAATGTATCTTTAGTGACATGTTGCAACCAAGGCTTTTGTATGCCTTGAGGAGGTTTTCCACCAACAACCTGTAGTTGTGTGCCTTGTTGTTTCCGAGAAAATTTATTGCCACTAACTGGAAGGCTTTCCATGCCGTCTTTTCCTTGCCACGCAGTGCATGGTCAAATGCATCATCTCGAAGAAGTTCACGAATCTGAGGACCAACAAAGACACCTTCCTTTATCTTAGCTTCACTTAACCTTGGAAATTTTCCACGGAGGTACTTGAAAGCTGCTTGTGTTTTGTCAATGGCCTTGACAAAGTTCTTCATCAGACCCAGCTTGATGTGTAAGGGTGGTAACAAAATCTTCCTTGATTCAACAAGTGGTGGATGCTGAACACTTTTCCTCCCAGGCTCCAATGACTGTCGGAGTGGCCAATCTTTCTTGATGTAGTGGGAATCTCTTGCACGACTATCCCATTCGCAGAGAAAACAGCAGTACTTTGTGTATCCAGCCTGCAGACCAAGCAAGAGAGCAACAACCTTCAAATCGCCACAAAGCTGCCACTGATGTTGGTCATAGTTTATGCACCTCAAAAGTTGTTTCATGTTGTCATAGGTTTCCTTCATATGGACTGCATGACCAACTGGAATTGATGGCAAAACATTGCCATTATGCAGTAAAACAGCTTTAAGACTCGTCTTCGATGAATCAATGAACAGTCTCCACTCATCTGGATCGTGAACGATGTTGAGGGCTGCCATCACACCATCGATGTTGTTGCAGGCTACAAGATCACCTTCCATGAAGAAGAATGGGACAAGATCCTTTTGACGGTCACGGAACATGGAAACCCTAACATCACCTGCCAGGAGATTCCACTGCTGTAGTCTGGAGCCCAACAGCTCTGCCTTACTCTTGGGTAGTTCCAAATCCCTGACAAGGTCATTCAGTTCACCTTGTGTTATGAGGTGTGGTTCAGAGGAGGAGGATGGGAGAAAATGTGGGTCCTGTGACATTGATGGTTCAGGACCAGAAGTTTCATCCTCTTCCTCGTCTGACTCAAGTGAGAATGATTCTGGTGAATCAGGAACCGGCAGTCCTTCTCCGTGGGGTACTGGGCGTATAGCTGATGGAATGTTTGGATAATGCACAGTCTACTTTTTCTTCTTTGACACACCTTTCCCAACTGGAGGCACCATGCAGAAGTAACAATTGCTGGTATGATCTGTTGGCTCTCTCCAAATCATTGGCACTGCAAAAGACATAGGGCTGGTCCACACTAGGGGCGGGGATCGAAATAAGATACGCGACTTCAGCTACGAGAATAGCGTAGCTGAAGTCGAAGTATCCTATTTCGAATTACCCACGCTTACCTCGCGTCCTCGCAGTGCGGGATCAACGTCCGCAGCTCCCCCGTCGACTCCGCTAACTCCGCTCGCCCTGCTGGAGTTACGGAGGCGATGTGAGCGCGTGCGGGGATCGATGTATCGCGTCCAGACGAGCCGCGATACATCGATCCCCGCTATATCGATTTCTACCCGCCGATCCAGGCGGGTAGTGTAGATGTCGCCAGAGATCTCCTTTTCCTGTTCAACCACTGGCGAAGATTTGTTGCACAAGTGTTGCAGCATATCTGTGGGGCCCACCTCTTGTCCTGATCTCCAATTTTGCAGCCAAAATAAAGGTGATAGGCTTTCTTAACCATAGTGGTTATACTGCACTTGTGATGCAAAAGTCAATTCACCACAAACATAGCAGAAGTTATCTGCACTGTTCACACAAGTACGAGGCATCTTTGCTCACTTTGGCTGAACAGAAGTGTCCCTTTGCAAAATCAAACACTGACAAATAAGAGAGCACGACACTATGTTTTCTAGAGCTGATATAGGGCAATTTGTTCAGCAGAGTGATGTAAGCTTCGTTATGATTGCATTATCCATGACTTCTAGGAATAACATGATGCAATTCATATCCTGTATGACGCAATACCAGCTTCAGNCGTCTCCACCTCTGTATCCTCAAACCCAGGTCTAAGTGAAAATGATTGGAATTCTGATTTGTAAGTATGATTTTCAGAGAGTGCTGATGTGAAGACATCTTCTTAACCATCATAATACAAAAGGAATTGGATCATTCAGTACACCTCAGACTAGAATTAATTAAATAAGTCTTCTTTCACTCTGCATTACAAAGAGATTCTGATCATTACATATTTTTGTTTTGTTTTTGTCTTTGTCAAGTGCACTTGATTTTTCAGTTCTAGAAGTTTTTACGCTAAGACATTTAACCAGGGAGATATGAACTGACATTTGATTTTTTCAGTAAATTTGACACAAACTTCAAACAGTATTTATTTATCTATTGTGCACTACAAAATATTGTGAAATCCAGAATGTTGCTGTTTCCCTCTGTAATTTGATTTTGCCTATGATAAATGGCTGCAATTTAATGTCAAAAGTTGTTCGTATCGAGCCCTTGAGATGGAAAATGTTTAGCCTTAAGTGCTTGCTTGATGGCCTATATGAAATAAGATTGGTGATCTCTCTCCATTTCTCGGTGGACAAGATGTCCACTACAAATTGGTTTAACAAATGTATTAGTCACAATCTAGCAGTCTCCTCTTCCCAATATGTCTACACTGCGTACTCCTTATGGTGGCATGTAGAGTGCATAAACGGCATGCCCCTCCTAGCATGGGTATAAATGGCAGTGTAGGTGGTAAGGCACTGCTTAGACAAGTAGAGTAAAGACACATCTAAACCCTTAGTAGATGTACCACACACAGGTCTCTACACACCCAATAACGCCTCCCCTGATTACACTATTATTTTTAGCAGTGTAGTGTCCCACTGCATCCCCCCTTTTGTATTCTTTCCCTGCCACAGGGGGACGCAGAGGGAAAAGACTCCAGCAGCTCTCCACTGCTGCAGCTTTCCACAGGGAAAGATTCTGGCAGGCGGAAAAGGCTCCTGGAGCTCACGGTGGTGGGGAAAGGCTCTGGCAGCACTGAGAGGTTCCGGCAGCGGGGAAGTAGCAGGGAAACTGCTAGGGCCTTTTCCCACTACCTCCCCCTGCAGAGCCTTTCACTGCCATGTGTAACTATGCACCACAGCATGGATGCAGCCTGCTTTACATTGGGTGTGTAGCTACACATACCCTACACCCTGCTGCCCACAGCGTGCAATGTAGGCATACCCTATGTGTGATTGGCACGAGAAAACTTGATCTAATTTATCCTCCTACACTAGCCAATGAGATGCAAAAGATAGGTCTCATCTACATGGGAGAGTTTTACCAGTTACTGGAGATATAGTCATACCAGCATAATGTTCCTCCCCTCCCTCCCCCCCCCCCATCAAAGTGGACACCCTTATTCTGGTATACAAACTTTTCTTTTTTTTTCCCCCTCTCTCCAATTTAGCTATAACCCCTTCCCAAGTCATAAGTGCTGGCTGGGATTTTTCTATCCAAATGTTTGAGGGAAAATGGTTTCTGCAAAATTGAAGTTTCCCATGGGAAAAATTGAACTTTGCCGATTTAAAAAAAAAAAATCAAATATGCAAATCAAAACAAACTAGTTTCAGATGGTCTCAAATCAAGACATTTCAATTACGTGAACCAAAATGCAATTGTTTTGTTTCAACTCTGATTAATATTAATCTGTGCTGTGTATCTACATGACCCCATTCTCCTCTCTGGGCTGGGCTCCCTGGCTGAATTACATCTCCTGTGATACATCCCTCTGGTCAACCTGCCACAATGCATTGTGGCAGTCTCAGGAACATGGTGCATCCTGGGAAACAGTCCAGCTGGGGATTGCGGCTCCGAAAAGGGCAGGGAGCTGTCACAGGGTCGGCGCAAGCTCTCCCACTTTTGTGCCTGCACCCTGCGTTTAGGCTGGTATAATAAAGAGTCTTCCACGCTTTCCTTTGCAGGATCACCCAAGTGTCTTTATTTACAGTGCTTGTGCAGCTCCCAGATCCCCCAACAGTTAGTGCCCCATAGACCCTCCCCAGGGTTGGAATTATAGGATCTTTATGATAAAGCAATTTTTTTAGGAACAGAAGCAGCCAAAGTAGGGTCTGCTGCAGTGTGGGAAGGAGGTAAAATGGCCACCCTTCCTCCCAGAACTGGGCCTAAAACTGTGCAGAAGGTATCCCACTTTGTGGGTCCTAGGATCCAGGCAGGGCCTCCTCTCACCCTCACCATGCCTTAGGGGAAATCTGCAGAGAGGAGTCACCCAGGCATGGTCACGCGAGCAGTCAAAACTAGGACTTGTTGACCCCAGGACATTATTCCAGTCAAATTTGTAGAATGTTCTCTGCCCTGTGCTGATTGGCTGTTCGGTCCAATCCCCCAGTCTTTTCACCTTAGCTTCAGTGCTATCCTGCTCCCCGGCCTCTTTCCCTTCCCATTCCTCTCCTAACTAAGCCCCTTCCTCCCGCAAACAACAATAATGCTAAAATTGTGGAAGTAACATGACATTTGCCACCATCCCATTGTTCACTCTGCTTTGTGTGTTCTACTCCTTCCCCCACCCTGTCTGTCTTGTCTCAGTGTTTCCTTGTGCTCCCCCACCTGCTATATCCTCCTTTTTCACTTGATTTATATTTAGATTATTAGCTCTTTAGGATAGAGGCTTTTTGTTCTGTGGGTTTTTTTTTAAGCACCTGGCACAACAGGGTCCTGGTTGCTACAATAATAAAAACTGTGGGAAACCAGTTTGAATCCATGCTCAGGAGCAGGGACATGAACACAGGTCTCCCCCCTTCTAGGTGAATGCAAATTCCCTAACCACCAGGCTATGGGGTAGACCGAGTTGGGATACTCTGAGTTTCTCCTATTGAAGCTTTTCCACTCTGTATAACTTAACTAAATATTCATTGGAGCAGGGACTGGAAACCAAGTATCCACCCTAACCATGGTCTAGAGACAAACTCTTACATATACTCTCTCTTGTGCAGTGACTATACAGGCATTTCATACAAAGTGAAACAGCTCCACCAGACAGTCTCACCCCAGAATAGCCAATAGTTTGGTTGCTAGGGAACTCACCTGGGGGCAAAGCCTGGGTTTAAGTCTCTGATCCAATGTGGGGATTTGAACAACCTCGGCCCCCACAGTACAAGGGAGTGCCATAACCACTAGACTAAAGGTTATAAGGGGCAGGGGGGTGACCATCACCACCTCCTACTGTATTTGATAGCTCTAGTCCCTCATGTCATTTCCTTTTATTAAAAATACCCAACATGAAACTTTTCTGATTTTTCAATTTGCTGAAAATTCCAAAAAGTTTTGGTTTCAGTTTGACCTGAATTGATTTCTCCTACCCCCACACTCCAGAACTGCCAGGGTACTGAAAAATCAGTTGTTTGCCCAGTTCTAATTCAGACTCTCTGTTAAACATACTGTCAGACAGAAGTCAGTGAAGGGCTAGAAAATTATTCTAAAGATGTCTAAGCTAATGTAATGGTAAGTGCCATTAATATAAAATACTTCTGGAAGAAAAATTTATACTGACTTTATAAACTTTCCATAATATATATGTTCGTTCTCTGTAACTCTGGGATGACCTATCACAGAATCTCACTCTCATCTCTGCTGTAGTTTAAATCATCTTGCTCATTAGTTTTTAACATCAAAAGTATAAATTTAAAGTAGCTTTATTCTTTATAATTTACATAATTAAACAAGGTGTAAGATGAGAGAAGAGGATGTGGCAGGTAAGGATGGAGAGATGGTTAAATCAGTTGGGAACAGAGACGGAAAGACGGTGAAATTACTTGGGAATAGAGATGGAGAGATGGAGAAATCAGGGAAATTAAAACATATGGCCAGGTCTGCACTGCCGACCTTTGCCAGCATAGCGATATTGGTCAAGGGTGCGAGGAAGTGTGATCTACGACTAACACAGCTGTACTGGCAAAAGCCCTAGTTGTAGATGCAATTATACTGTCAAAACTGTGTTTTTTCTGATATAGCTTATTTCTCTTGGGGGAGCTGGAAGAAGTGTTAATTGTGTCCACACTAGGAGTGCTTTGCTCGGGAGGTATACTAGTATAGCTACACGAGCAAAGTGCTGTGAGTACAGACTTGAATCAACCAGAAGGAAAGTGTCACTGTCCGCAGAATAACGATTATTGACATCTTCATGGGGCAAAGATCTAAAAATATAGGATGGAATCAGGCCTGTGGACAACAATTCCAGGCCCCAGGGCAGAACAGTCAATGGGCCCCCACGCACGCACAAGCCGCACTTGCACAGACACGGTCCGCCTGACATTTGGGCGGTGCTGCGCCTGTGCTGGCTGGTGCCCAGCCAGCTGCCGGCTACGTTGCTGGGCGCACTCTTCCAGCACGGCCAAGGCTTCCACATGCCCGCCCGGGAGGGTTGCCAACTGTCTAATCACGCAAACCCAAAGACCCTTGCCCTGCCCTCTGCCCCGCCCCTTCCCTGAGACCACGCTCCTGTCCCGCCCCTTCTCCAAGTCCCAACCCCTGCACACTTCATCCCCCGTCGCTCGCTCTCCCCCACCCTCACTCACTTTCATCAGGCTGGGGCTGGGGTTGGGGTGTGGGAGGGGGTGTGGAGTGAGGGCTCTGGGAGGGAATTTGGGTGTGTGAGGGGGTGCAGGGTGTGGGCTCTGGGAGGGAGTTTGGGTGCAGGAGGAGGTGCAGGGGGTGGGCTCTGGGAGGGAGTTTGGATGTGGGGTGCAGGCTCTAGACTAGGGAAGAGGGTTGGGGTGCAGGAGGGGCTCAGGGGGTCAGCGCTTACCTCAGGCAGCTCCTGAAAGTGACCAACACACCCCTCTGGCAGACGCTCCTAGGCCGGGGGGCCCAGCGCCACAGGCACCACGGGCAGGGGCAGCTTGTCGAGACCCCCTCCCCAGGGGCCGCAGGGACGTGCCAGCCACTTCCGGGAGTGATGCAGAGCGAGGGAGGATAGGAAGCCTGCCTTAGCTCTGCTGCGCTGCCGCCAGCAGTAGCTGGGGGCCCCCAGGCCCTTTTAAATCACCGGGGACCCTGGGCAATTGCCCCCTTAGCCCCTCCCCATCAGCAGGCCCGGGTGGAATCCTGGCCCCATTGAAGTCAGTAGGCTTTTGCCATTCACTTTTACAGGGAAAAGATTTCACCCACAATTCTGTAGGTGTTAGGGTAAAGTGCTGTCATGCAATAATTGTGTTCTTCACTGGCCAAAATCATATTCGAATTTTGATTGATTGCATTATAGAGGCTTACAGTCCTAAAACACAGCTCTGGTACTTCAGTTGAGTTGGTCTAAAATTTGCCAGCAAAATGCAGTGTTGGAGGGGGGAATAAAATCTTAGCCTCTAAGTGGTAGGCAGCCTACGAATCCATAGGGTCAACCACTGTTGACTGCAAAGATTTTTCCATCTACTGTGCAAAAAGATCACATTTTGAAAGGGCAGCCTTCTTCTTCTCTGGTGGCCCCGTCAAAATCTGCCTCTTTATTTATTGTGTACACACAATTAATTGCTGCATTAAATCCTACCATTAATTGAGATGACCTTATGCATATATCAGGCACTTAATAATAATTTTGCACCTGTAATTAACTGCAAATCTTGCCATTTAAACTATAGTAAAGAAAAGGCAACATGTAGAGGTAGGCTGCTTAAGAAAGCAACTACATATATGGCAGAGATACAGCATAGCTGTGGCACAGATAACTAGTTCATTAGCTTATTAATTCATTTGAAATATACAGCTATATTAATCAGGATGCCACATTCTGTGGTTTTATCCCTAACTTCAACCTTCACTTTTAACTTAACATACTGTTATTTATGACCATAAAATGTCAACACTATTGAATGGGATTTAGTAGGCATCAGGTTTAAAACAAACGGAAGTATTTTTTGACACAACGCACAGTCAATCTGTGGAACTCCTTGCCAGAGGATGTTGTAAAGGCCAAGACTATACCAGGGTTCAAAAAAGAACTAGATGAATTCATGGAGGATAGGTTCATCAATGGCTATTAGCCAGGATGGGCAGGAATGGTGTTCCTAGCTTCTGTTTGCCAGAAGTTGGGAATGAGCAACAGGGAATTGATCACTTGGTGATTACCTGTTCTGTTCATTCCCTCTGGGGCACCTGGCATTGGTCACTGTTGGAAGACAGGATACTGGCCTAGATGGACCTTTGGTCTGATCCAGTATGGCTGTTCTTATGTTCTTAAATAAAGGAGGCATCTACACTTCTTCACATTTTGACAGCCAGGTGTAAGAACTGGTTACAAGTGGCATTTGTGCTCACTGCTAATAAAGGGGAAACTATACAGAAAAATCACATTTGGAAATTCCATTTAATCGTCAGCAAGTTTTATGCAAGTATATAATGCTATATGCAGTGGATCTCCAAAAGACCTAGCTGTCATGCAGCCCTATATTCTTGTGGTTGTCCACAGGGGGGGGAAATTACAGGATCCCAGAGGCTGATCTGTTCTAAATATTAGAAATGATAGAAGTTACTGTAAATGAAAACTTGAAATAACATCAGAAATTATCTCAGTAGAGAACTTATTAACTTATGAATCTATTAAGTAGGAAAGGACCTAACTGGATCGGAAGTGTTTGGGGACCCATTATTACTGTATATACTCGATCATAAGCTGGTTCGTTTATAAGCCTACCCCCCCAAGATGGATAAATAAAAATGGAAATTTTTTATGACGGTAAGTTTGATATTTTGACATCAATGGCTGCTACTATCTTGAATTATAGCTTCTACTACCCCAAAAGCAGAACTGGAGATAGAATGACAGCACTGGCTACAGCTGTGGCTCACTTACAAAACAATTTAGACAGGGTAGTCTCAGAAGTGAGAAAAATCACAAAATCACCCTTTTTCGGGAAGGTAAATGAAAAGGTGGTGGTGAGCCAACTCCAGCAGCATCTGAGATTTTCCATGTTTCATTTTCACTCCAGTCATTCAGACTTCAGATTGGTATTTGGACCCAAACGTCTCCTTAGTTTGCAGGGGTGGTGTGTGTGTGCGTGCATGCATGCATGTGTCTGTCTGTGTAAACTTTTCCCCACTGACTAGTACTTACTCGTGTGAATAACCCAAGGAAGTCAATCGCACAAGTCAAGCACCTGAGTCAGGATTGATCAACATAAGTGACAGTTGCAGAATCTGGTCCATAATTGGTTGTAGGTTTTCTAGAATTTCATAAATTTTAAGCATAAACATAAACTCAATAACTAGCACTGACTAATTTTTAAAAAATTGACTTATTTGCACTGAATATGCTCATTCTTGAAAGCAGCACTACTACCTTTAAACATTTCACAACATAAGTTTTATACCTTTTGGTTACACCTCTATTTCTATGTAGGTTGCATGTTAGAGATCTTTTGTGATAATCAGAATTTGAGCGTGCTGTCTCAGTACAACTGGTCCACTGGACAAAAGCTGCTCAGACCCTTTTTTTCTTTGATATTTCAAACTGGATCCAAAACTTGCTCATCCATATTTAGATAATTAACCCTACTGCTCTACTCAATCCTAATCAGCATGCAAATTATCATCTTTCAGACCTCAACCATGGTACTACAAATCTGTAACAGGGTTCTAAGTGCTGGCAATCAAATGGAGATATGTAACCTTTGGTAATATTTACTTATATATTTAATTGTTGGAGAATCACCGACACTGGAAGAATGAATTACAATAGAAATGAATAGTGAGCATATAACTTAACAATAGAAATATAGACATTAAATAAAGCTTCGTAGCATAAAAGAATTTGAATGTCTATCACATCTATTCTACATTCCCCCATCAACTAGTTTGATTCTATAATGCTTTACATTTCTCATATACACACACATATACATATACATACACGAACTGCTGAAGAGAAATATGAATATATAACAGATCAGTGGAGCTAGTCACATGAGTAAGCCTGTAAAATATTACTTCCCATAGTACCAATACCTAGCTCTTGTATAGCATTTTTCATCAGTAGATCTCTCCACTTTACAGAGGAGGTCAAAATCATTATCCCCTTTTTACAGCTGGGGAAAATGAGAAACAGAGTGGGGATGTGACTTGCCCAAGGTCACCCTGCAGGCCAGCAGCTGAGCTGGGAACAGTACACAGGTTTCTTGAGTCCCAGTCCAGTGCTCTATCCGCTAGACCACACTGCCTACTTACACTATCATAAGTGTGTGTGTGAGAGAGGATGTTTGCTTTCTAATGTGCATTTTCCAGAGCACCAGGCAAGAATTCTGGAAATCCATAGCCATTGCCACTGTCAGAGTGACATCTATGCTTTGTGCATATATATTTTAATCAAATGTGGACAGAGCTAATGAAACAGTATTTATTTTTAAGAGCCTCTTGTTGTTATGAAGACCTGGATCCTTCTCTCATTTAGATTTGCCATTGCTTCTTTCCAATACATTCCTCATTCATTAATGCTCTTCATTTTCTATCTACTGCTGCAAAAACAGAGAGCCAGCAAATGGAAAGCAATTGACGGCATGCATCACAGGTGTCAAATATCTGGCCCAGTGGGTGTATTTTTATGTCTTTAAGGGCTTATTCAGATGGATTCTACACTATTTCTTCTTTTAAAATGTTTGTGTCCCCCATAGTTGCAAAGAAGAGTGTCCAACTGTGAACTGATGCACTGTTGTCTTCCTGACTCTGCACAATCTAACACCAATGACACAGAGGTGAGAACTCCCATGCACCCCCAATTAATGGGCATGAGATGTTCATTCTAAAAAGACTAATGTTGATACTTTACATGTCACCATTAACTTTTCCACTGGTGAATAATTTGGTAGATTGGTAGACGGAATGGGGAAGGGGGTGGGATTGAAGTACATGAAGTGGGAATTGGGAGTTGCCTTAGGAAAGGAAATGCGGGGGGTGGGGGGGGGGAAGGAGTGGTACAGAGTCAGAGGAGAGAAACAGAAAGGAGAATGGGGAATGAAGGAAAGCAAAAGGCAGAAATGGCATTGGGCCTAAATATAGCACATTCTTCCTCTGAGTGACGTTGAATCCCTAGATAAAAGTCAGACTGAAAATAAGACAAATTTTTAACTATCAGGGTAACTAATTATTGGAAAAATTTACCAAGGGTCATGGTGGATTCTTCATCACTGACAATTTTTAAATCATGACTGAATGTTTTTCAAAAAGATCTGCTCTAAGAGTTATTTTGGGGGATTTCTATAGCCTGTGTTATGCAGGAGGTCAGAACAAATGATAACAATGGTCCCTTCTGGCCCTGAAATGTATTTGACAAGGTTCCAAACAAATAATAATGCTATTTTTTAAATGAACATGTAAAAATCATTTTCCGTCATTGATCTTTCTGTGAACCTTTCCATAGACATTAGAGGCAGGCTTTCTATGGATTGTGCATAGTTTGTAGCCTTACATTCATTCCCCAACCCAGAGAATATAATTAAACATAGAATTTAGCCCTCTTCTCAGAATGTTTCCATGCCTTGCATTTGCCATCCAAAGCATGAGATGTATGGAACCTAGGCCGAGAGCTCCTGCAAACCTTACACACATCACTAATCCTTGCTAGATAGAAATCCAAATAGCCCCATTGAAAGCAATAGCTTTGCTCATAGAATCATAGGACTGGAGGGGACCTTGAGAGGTCTTTTAGTCCAGTTCCCCACACTCAAGGTGGGACTAAGGATTATCTAGATAATTCTTGACAGGTGTTTGTCCAATCTGCTCTTAAAAATGTTTTCAATCTTCCCCATAGGTCATGTTTTCTAGACCTTTAATTGTTTTTGTTGTTCTTTTCTGGACTTTCTCCAATTTTTCCACATCTTTCCTGAAATGTGGCACCCAGAACTAGACCAAATACACCAGTTGAGGCCTAATCAGTGTGGAGTAGAGCGGAAGAATTACTTCTCGTGTCCTGTATACAACACTCCTGCTAATACATCCAGAATGATGTTCGCTTTTTTTTGCAACAGTGTTACACGGTTGATTCATATTTAGCTTGTGATCCACTATGACCCTCAGATCCCTTTCTGCAGTACTCCTTCCTAGGCAGTCATTTCCCATTTTGTATGTGTGCAACTGATTGTTCCTTCTTAAGTGGAGTACTTTGCACTTGTTCTTACTGAATGTCCTCCTATTTACTTCCAACCATTTCTCCAGTTTGTCCAGATGATTTTGAATTTTAATCCTATCCTCCAAAGCACTTACAACCCTTCCCAGCTTGGTATCATCTGCAAACTTTGTAAGTGTGCTCTCTATGACATTATCTAAATCATTGAAGATATTGAACAGAACTGGACCCAGAACTGAGTCCTGAGGAACCCCACTTGATATGCCCTTCCAGCTTGACTGTGAACCACTGATAACTACTCTCTGAGAATGGTTTTCCAACCACTTATACACCCACCCTATAGTAGCTCCATCTAGGTTGTATTTCCCTAGTTTGTTTATGAGAAGGTCATGTGAGACAGTATCAAAAGCCTTACTAAGATATACCACATCTACCACTCCCCCCGCATCCACAAGACTTGTTACCCTGTCAAAGAAAGTTATTAGGTTGGTTTGACTGATTGGTTCTTGACAATCCATGCTGACTGTTCCTTATCACCTTATTATCTTCTAGGTGTCTGCAAACTGATTGGGTAATTATTTGCTCCATTTTCTTTCTGGGTACTGAAATATGTAGTAAGTAAGTGAGTAAGGCCTACATACTGAAGCAAAGGCTGCAGCCAGGAACAGGCCACTTTAAGATTTTTCTTAGCATTTTGTTTTTTTCCCCCATTTTTCAAATCGTTTTGCCATTTTGCTTTATTTTTGAACAGGTTACAGAATTAAGAACACTGCAGGAAACTGAAAGCTGCAACAAAGCCATAGGTTACATGCAGAGTGAGCATCTGCAAACCAAATGCTAACCTGTCTACTAATCCCAACCCAGGGCTGGACAGATTTTATTGAAAGCATTAGAAATCATCCAGTCAGTGTGTTAACTCTTTTATAGGAGGGTGGGGGTAGGGATAGGGGCCAAACTGTTTGTCTAATCAGCTTCCACCAAATTCAACTTTTTATTTCCGAGACTTGGGCAGATTCATGCCTACATGTGTTTGAGGAGAAATGTCTTTGTGCAATAAAAAGAGTTCCATGAAGGGAAAGAGTGAGAAATGAAAGTATGAGAATGGAAGTCGAAGTCTTTATTGTGGCTGACAAAATCCAAGCAGTGTGACTTTGCTGGTTTGGACATATACAGAGGATGAATGAAGAAGACCTGCTGAAGATAGCATGGCAGGAGAGGGTGGTGGGAAAGAGACCCCCAAGAAAGTGATGGGTGGATTGCATCAGAGAAGATGGATCTTAGTGCAGCCTTGGACAAACAAAGGTAATGGTGGGGTGCTTGCATAATGACCTGACCCCAGATGATGGAATAAGGGGAAGACGATTTGGGACTTGGGTTAGATTTTTTTCAATTAAGTAAAAATCCAGCTACTAACTCTTTTAAAAGGTTCTCTACCTTCTAACACACAGTGCTTCCTAAAAGAATAGTAATATTGATATTTGCAAGGCATCCTTCAAACATGAAACTTCTATTGACATCTATATTTTGTACTAAAACAGCATTATCCATTCATGAATCTCAAAGCACTTTGCAAAACATTCATTAAGACTTACAATAGGGAAGCATTTTAGAGCACTTTTACAGCTGAGAAAATTAAGGTACTGAGAAAGATTGTCACTTGTTTAAGGTCATAGAATAAGCCATTGGCATGGCTAGCACCAGAACCCAGGAATTCTGATTCCCAGTGCCCTCCTCTAACATGGAAGTGCAGTCTTTGGTGGATCATAGCATTTATCTTAAGGCAAGGACACATAATTAAGAACTTTTGTTGGTATTAATAACTATAACTTGAGTGCATGAAATATGGAATGCTTCAAATAATTTAATAATGGTCCATCGGAATCAAGCAGTCCCAGGTTTCCCTTTTGGAAAATTTAGTAGATGGAATGAAATATAAAGCTCATCTAGATTTCAATTTAGAGTTAGCCCTTGTGCTAGACCAGTGCTAAGAAAAGGCTGAAGGGATATTGACAGCAATATAATCTCTCTAAAGCTGTGATTGATCTAGTCTGCAGAGGGAGGGATAGCTGCAGTGCATACAGATGAAGCAGCAGTCTGTGGAAAGACTGCAGCAGGTACTCTGTATCTACCAGTGAAAGACTGTGAGGATGTTAAATACGTATCATGTCCTTCAGCTTAAGAAGCCATGTACTGAAAGGAAGGATAAGATAATATGAGGATGAATGAAAAGGACAGGCAAACATGTTGTCTGTGCATGCTCTGATTAATAAGAGTTTTAGAAGTCTTCCCTCTGTTCCAACGATGGGCAAGATACCAGTCAATTATTTTTTCCCGTCCTTCTGTGTGATTTTGACCAATTAAGATGGCTGATACACTCAAGTTGAAATAATATCCTTTAAGGGGAAAAAAAGTTTCAAATATTTTGATTATTTCCCTCCTTATAAGTAGAAATCACAAACTGTTTGACACGTGTAACTAAACTGTGACCAAGCAGTTAAAGACAGCAGTTTAATTAGCAGTCAATTTTGAATAATTCTCTTAGGTTTCTCACCAGTTTATAAACAGGCTAATTCATGGTCTCAAATTGTTCAAAAAGACATTCAACCAACAGGGAAACAATATTTGCCTTACTAAACCCATTCAGTCCCTACTTGCAATTGTTCCATATCTACAAGAAGTGAGTTAACAGTATTCTCTATTTTACATCCTTATCTTCCCTACTATAAGGAAAGGAAGCACTAAGATGTTTGTGTGCCTATACAGACTGCACAATTGTGTCACTACAAACCTTATCCCTCCACATTCAGTCCTCTTCCTACTGATTGGTTATCACCCTTTATTGCCTAGTCACATCTGAAATGTACATTGTAAAACCTGAATTTGGAAGTTGTGTGATTAAGTCCTTGTGCACTGATCTGAAAACTTACAAAGATGAGGGTCTAGGCCTGCCATGTGCTGAGCACACTTTGATGGGAGCTCAGCACCTCAGATGATTGGGCACTGGGAGTCCTACCCTGCCCTATTGATATCCTAGAATATATTTAAAATGAAATTAAAAATGAGATGATTGAACTGTTACTTAATGCAAAACTAATATTTTCCTTTGTACCTGAGATATTATTTCCATTTTATAGATAGGGAAACCGAGGCACCGAGCAAAATGAGTGATTTCCCCCAAACCATACTACAAGTCACTGGCTAATTTGGGAATTGAACACACAAGTCCTGGATCCTAATTGTGAAACTACACTATTTTCCATGTGCCTTTTTTTTTTTTTTTAAATTACCGGCCAATGGCACACTACTAGGCACCCATTTGTGAATACTCCAGTAATCTGCTCTGTGAATAATGACCTTAGATAGCTATTTATAGGATAAACTGCTAAATTTTAGGCTCGTTTTCAACTCTTAAATGGTTAAAAGCCAGCCCAGTTAGCAGGGATACATGCAGTGCTCTGTATGTAATTTCTTTCAGGGTATTGATCCTGACCCAGAACATACTGATGCACATTATGATGCAAATTCAGCCATAAGAGGCTGTGTGAAGCCTGGAACTCCTGGTGGGTGGCATCCTTTTTCCACACTGATATCCTATAACATTTCCTCTTTTACTGTACAGTAGGGTTTGTTACTTGAGACAGGAAGCAGTCTGTGGTAATGACAGCTGGAAACTCTGTAAACATCTACAGTGGCAATCAGGCAGTGGAAAATTTCCTCTGCCTTCTGTTTTGCTCTTCACCCCATTTTGGAGGCAAGGCTCTTTTATTTACTTTTATGCTCATGTCCTTTTGCAGAGTGTAGAATTTACAGAAATTCTTCCTGGCCTCTTCTACCCTTGTGTATGTACACTGACATCTCTCCTCATCTTGTGTCCTTTATGTATATGTGGCCCTCTTTCCCACTCAACCCTGTTTATGGTTCACATCTCATCTTTTTTTTCCAGTAATGTCCTGTTCCATCCTTAACACAGGACTGTAGTTTTTGGCACAGGTTTTTTTGTTGATTTTGTTTGTTACTCAAAAGATCAAAGTGGCAAGCTGATCAAGAAGTCGTAGAAATACTGCTAGTACAAAAGGGCTATTATTTGGACTGTCAAGTATTCTCACTGGGCTTCTCTCTCCCCATTGTACTCAGTTGCTCATTTCTTTGTCATGTGCTTTTCTGACATCAGCAGTAATCAGTAAAGTGTGTTTAAGGTTTGCATTGATCTAAACCAAAAAAGTTCCAAGTGCCAGCTTTAAATTATATAATTTATTTCCTTCAAACCTGGCTTGCTTTGTAGATTAAAATTCAAGCAAATTCAAACAAACACTGAATATTGCATGCAAGTCTTCACAAAACACATGTGGTAGCATATGTCATACATAGGGCACAATGGTGCATTAAGGAGCTACAATATTCCACCAGCACAGAACAGAGGGCAGGATCCAGGCCAAATTTAATTAACTAATTTACCAACAGTTGATAACAATATAAATTCAGACCATGTTTCAAGGCAGAAGCACAAAGATCAGAGTGGAAGGTGACCTTTTCTCCTTAAATCTGCATTTTCTAATTTCTGAATACTTGATAATAATAAGACAAATATATAGGTGCTCTTACACAGCACTTTTTTCATCTGTTGATCTCAAAGTGCTTTACAAAGGATGATCATTACCCCATTTTACAGATGGGGAAACAGAGGCACAGCAGTGAGGTGACTTCCCAATACCACTTAGCAGGCTAGTGGCAGAACCAGTAATAGAATACAAGTCTCCTGGGTCCCAGTCTAATACAATCCAATTAACAGATGACCAAAACTAGCTTAAAGGAAGATCACTATGAACTGTAACTTCCTCTATCAACTTCAAATTATGAAAAGCTTCTGCTTGTGTATGCACACTGAGAACATAAACTCATTTTCCTCAACCCTTACAGGATAAATTAAGGCACGTGTAAGTAAATATCCTGCAATTCACTTTGTAGCTGAGTCTGCATTTAACTAGAGCTGCAGTATATAATCAACAATAAGAGAAAGGAGTCACGTAATACATATGTCATCCAGCTCTAGTTGCTGCTTTAGATTCTATTGTGTGCATAACAAACAACAACTGTCCTTCCCCTTTGACATTCTTCCAAAGCTGTATTTTTCCTTCAGGGTAGTGCAGCTGCTAGCTATATACTCATATACCCCACAACATGAAAGAGCCTCAATCATGAATGATCTTACCCTCCACACAATATACTTGGTGACGTATCTCACCCCCATTTCATAGATTGAGAACTGAGGCATGGATTGAGGCACAGATTTTTTAGGTATTTAGGCACTGCTGCACTCAGTGTTGAAACTAACAGATTTAAGTGCCTAAATCTCACTTTCAAAAAGGAATTAGGCACTAAGGAACCTATATCTCATCTCTTGTTGGGTGGCAAGGACCTCTTGTAAATTACAGAGCACCTTCAACACACATTGGCTTTAGAAGGAGTCGAAAGAACCCTGTACCTCACAGAGGGCATGAAGAATCTTGGGGTATATGGTCCTTAGTGAAGAAGGTATACTACACTGTTATGAAGACTGGAAATGATAGATGGTTCTTTTCATAGCGTAGATGGATGCTGCCTCTGACAATTGCAGAGGCCAGGAGGTTATGTATTAGCCAAGTCATAAAAGTATAGTTGTCATAACAACCAGGGACTCAGCTCACTAAGTAAAGAAGAAAGAGTAGATAATCTAATGAATTTTCACGGCTGCTTCAAGCCTTTAAGAAGGACTTGCTCAAAAGTCAAATAAAAATGAGTCAACGCAACAGAGGAGCCAGGGAATGGATTTTCTGATGTGGGAGGCATGGGATAAAAATAAAATATGGTGAGAATTGAAGGCTGAATTCTGAAGATGTTACTCAGACAAATCTCCTGTTGACGTCAGAGCTCAGTGAAGTTCTTTAGATTAGAGAGAGAAATTTGAGAAGAGTTTGAGTGAAGTCACTTTTTTATGGAAGAACAGAAGAGAAGGAAAAGTACCAACCAAGGCCTGCTACAAGGGCAAGAGGTACCAAAAATGGCTCGGTCCTTCATCCGCTCAAACCAATGATAGTTTTGCCCATAGGAATGGGCCTCAAATGTAATACTCATTGATTCCAAAACCAGAAGGGACCACTCTGATCATCTAGTCTGACCTCTACACAAGCCATAGAAATTCTCCAAAATAGCTCCTTAAGCATATCTTCTAGAAAAAAAAATCCAATATTGAGTTTAAAATTGTTAGTAATGGAGAATCCATCATGAACCTTGGTAAATTCATCCAGTGATCAATTACTCTCACTGCTTAAACTTTACTCCTAATTTCCAGTCTGAATTTGTCTAGCTTTAGCTTTCAGCCAATGAATTGTGTTGTACCTTTCTCTGCTAAACTGAAAAGTCTACTATTAAATATTTGTTCCCCATGTATATACTTATAAACTGTATCAAGTCATGCCTTAACCTTCTCCTTAAGCTAAATAGATTTAGAAAACATGCCTTATAGTGATAGAATCAAAGATCTCATCCTTTAATCATTCTTGTGGCTCTTCTCTGAATCCTTTCCAATTTATCCATATCCATCTTGAATTGTGGGCACCAGAACTGGACACAATATTCCAACAGCAATTGCACCAGTGCCAAATATAGAGGTGAAATAACCTTTATGTTCCTACTTGAGATGCTCTTTTTAATGTGATCCTGGGATGTATAATCTCTTTTACCCACAGCTTCACACTGTGAGCTTATATTCAGCTGATTACCCCCATGACCCCCAAATCTTTTTTAGAGTCACTGCTTCCCAGGATAGAGTCCCCCATTCTATAAATATGATCTATATTCTTTGTTCTTTGATGTATATAAAATGTATACATTTTCTCATATTGAACTGTATATTGTTTGCTTGGTAAACTAGTGCAAGCAATCTAGATCACTCTGAATTAGTGACCTGTTCTCTTCAGTATTTACCACTCCCCCCAGTTTTTGGATCATCTGCAAACTTTGAGTTATTATTTTATATTGTCATTCAGATCCTTGATAAAAAAAAATTTAAATAGCATAGGGCCAAGAACCAATCACTGAGGTACCCAACTGGAAACACATCCCCTCAGTGATGATTCCCCATTTGCAGTTACATTTTGAGACCTATCCGCTAGCCAATTTTTAATCCATATTTATTGTGTGCCACTGTAACCCATGCTTCTGTTGCTGTTCCTTTTAACTGTAGTCGTCAATTTTGGTTTTGGTTTTCCTCCTGCCAGAAGAGTGGAGCAGCTGTCCACTGACTCTAGCTGGTCTTGGCCTAGCTGGTAAACAAAGGAAAAAGTTCATGAACCCTTGGGCAGTAGGACAGTTCCAAGAGTGGGGGCCAATTCCACTCACAAGTATAAAGAAAGAAAGAGACACCAAACTGTTCAGTTAGTTCAGCCAGACCCAGAGTGAGACAGCCATACCAGAGGGGAGGTGAAGATCTCTGCCCTGAAAGCTGATAAAAGCCTTTACTAATTGCAGCAAGAAGCAGCACCGGCTCCAGGGTTTTTGCCGCCCCAGGCAGCCAAAAAAAACCCGCGATCGCGATCTGCGGCGGCAATTCGGCGGGAGGTCCTTCGCTCCGAGCAGGAGTGAGGGACCCTCCGCCGAATTGCCGCCGAATAGCTGGACGTGCCGCCCCTCTCCCGAGTGGCCGCCCCAAGCACCTGCTTGTTAAGCTGGTGCCTGGAGCCGGCCCTGGCAAGAAGATAGCCACAAGGAGAAGGCAACCATCCTATTTAAAAAACTGGGCACTTGCTACTTGTTCAGCTCAGGACAATGTAGTGACATTAATGCCAAATCAGTAATGTAGGTTTTAAATGCACAGGATTTGTGGCCTGTGTACTATTTGGTACTGAAGAATCTGTATTTTTGAGACTGAGTCTCAGTTAACCCTCAAATTATCTTCTTATAAACCTAAAGCTTCTGTTTGTTTGTTTAAATTGAGCAGCTTTACTACATGGTGGTAGCTTTATTCCAGACAGGAGCAAACTCAGGGTATGGGCATCCACAACTGCCCAAATTTGCACATTTATCTTGTGCGTTATTCACAGGTGGGAATTCTGCTGTCAAAACATACTGAGCCCACTCACTATTCCTGCAGTAAAATGGAATTATAGTGGGTACTTGTGTGATCAAAGTTGAGGCTCTGAGCCTGTATCTGGGAATCTGTCAGTCATAGATTTGGTCTTCCATTAAATTCGTACTAAGATGGTAGTTACATAGGCCCAGATGCACAAAGGTATTTAGTCACCCAACTGTGATGCTTCCCAGGGATACCCTGCATTGTGAGGCACCTTGCTATCACCTGCCCTTAGCATGAGAAAGCCTGGTCTGTGCCTGTCCTGGGTGAGCTCCCCAACTCCACCGCCCACAGGCAACACAAGTACTGCCCTCAAGGCCTACGCAAGCTCCGCTGTCTCTCTGCAGGTTATTGATAAGAACACTCCAACCCCTGAACGCTGATGTATTGATCTTAAGGGCCAAAAGAGTTAATGCTGGACAGTGCAAGGGTTAATGAACACCTATAAAAGAGTGACACTTAACTTGGGGGCAGCGGGCGTGCCTACAGAGGCCTTGGTTTTACTTAGTTCCAAAAGTATTCATTCTAAAGCTGAAAGTTTATTGATCAAAACAGAAGAACAAGCAAACAATTTAAACAAGCACTTATATTGAAACTGTAATTGAGTGATTATCAACCAAACAACCAAAACCCTGAGAGGCTCTCACCTTCTGGAGGCAAAATATCAGAGTCTTGTCTTATTTTCAGAACAAGCCTTTTAAAAAAAATAAAATAAAGGAAAGGGTTAATTTTACTCTCAGTCATGTTGTGGAAAAGGTATTTGCTTCTCCTGTTTCTAACAACCAGACAATCACAAGATGGAGGAGAGATAGGAAAGAAAAGGTGGAAGAAATATAGCTTTTGCTGATGTCATTAGAACACTGGATGGCTGGTCAGTCACAAATGGATGTTTTGACTAGCAGGTCAACCACAACACCTGTTGTTTGGACCCTGGTTCACGTTCCAATCAAGGATGTTACCTGGTTGGGTCCTTTCTCCACAGAAAGGGCAGGATTGTGGTCATCTTATCTCACTGTGGAATCAGAAAGGGGAAAAAATTCATAGGCAGTGCAGTTGATCAGGGCTGGATTAATGCAGGGGCTTTCGGGGCTGCAGCCCAGGGCTCGAGCTAAGGGGAGCCCTGCAAAAATAAATCCATAATTATATACAATTCAGTGGTCACCAACCCGTTGATCATGATCGACTGGTCGATCCTGGAGCCTCTGTCAGTCAATCGCGATCTCCGGGCTGCTAAAAGTCCAGCAGCACAGCAGGGCTCAGGCAGACTGGAAATTAGGAGTAAAGTTTAAGCAGTGAGAGTAACTGATCACTGGATGAATTTACCAAGGTTCATGCTGGATTCTCCATCACTAACAATTTTAAAATCAATATTGGATTTTTTTTTCTAGAAGATATGCTTAAGTATTGTGTCAGAAGAACAACAACTTTATGGTTGATTCTGTTCTGTACAGGTATCAGGTGTTTCAACTTGCATGCAGTAAGACTGAAGCAAAGTATTTGTTTAGATATTGGGCCATGCCTAGATTATCCTTAACCTCCACTCCATCCTCAGTGTTTAGCGGTCCCACTTCTTCTTTCTTTGTTTTCTTCTTATTTATATGGCTATAGAACCTTTTACTATTGGTTTTAATTCCCTTTGCAAGGTCCAACTCTACATGGCTTTTGGCCTTTCTCACTTTATCCCTACATGTTCTGACCTCAATAAGGTAGCTTTCCTTGCTGATCCCTCCCATCTTCCACTCCTTGTAGGCTTTCTGCTTTTTCTTAATCACCTCTCTGAGATGCTTGCTCATCCAGCTTGGTCTACAACTCCTGCCTATGAATTTTTTCCCCTTTCTTGGGATGCAGGCTTCTGATNACCATCAGCTATCACATCCAGGAAAATCTGAGCCTTATTATTACTAGCACTTGTCCTCCAGTCTATATCTGGGAAGTTAAAGTCTCCCATGATCACACAAATCCCAATAGTATTTACTTAATTAAAAACATTAAAGAGGTCTCTATCCATATCCAAATCAGACCCCAAGCACTATCCCAGGGGAGGCTCTAGTAGGTTTCTTCCCCAATGTGATTTTTGCCCAGATAGACTCTGTCTTATCCATTCCATCACTTCTTATTTCTTTACAGTCTACCTCCTCATTGATATACAATGTTACTCCACCACCTTTGCCTTTATTTCTGTCTTTCCTAAACAGCACATACCCTTCAATACCTGTATTCCAGTCATGACTACTATTCCACCATGTTTCTGTTATCCCTAGAATATCTGGTTTCACTTCCTGCACCAGGAACTCTAGTTCCCCCATTTTGTTACCTAGGCTCCTTGCATTGGTGTACAAACATCTTAATTTTTGCTGTTTGGCTTCGCTCACATTCTTTACCTGACAGGGCCGCCCAGAGGATTCAGGGGGCATGGGGCAAAGCAATTTCAGGAGCCCCTTCCATAAAAAAAAAGTTGCAATACTATAGTAACATGTATTTGGAAATGTAAAAAATAACCAGTGAAATACATTCAAAAATTAATTTTTAATAATTTGAAAATACACGAAATACATTATTTAAAAACATTAAATGCTTTAATGGTATGTATACATTTGCAATTACATAATGAGCTGTTGCTGGGTGATGCTGATGGTTGGTGCCAATGGGCTGTCGCTGCCTCGGGGTGGCGCTACTGTTGCCCAGGGCTGGGTGGGGAGCTTGGCTCTGGGTCGGGGGGGTGCCCGGCTCAGAGGGACTAGGCTCGGAGCTGGGGGTCAGGGCTGTGGGGGGGAAGGGGTCGGGGGGTGTCCGGTTC
The DNA here is from genome assembly GCA_003942145.1 of Platysternon megacephalum. Taxonomy (NCBI): domain Eukaryota; kingdom Metazoa; phylum Chordata; order Testudines; family Platysternidae; genus Platysternon; species Platysternon megacephalum. Next base: position 10,783,000 of record QXTE01000012.1, read on the forward strand.
AGAGGGGCTGGGCTCGGAGCTGGGGGTCAGGGCTGTGGGGGGCTGGGGTCGGGGGGTGTCCCGCTCAGAGGGGCTGGGCTCTGAGCGGGGGGTCAGGGCTGTGGGGGGATGTGGTCAGGGGGGGTCCGGCTCAGAGGGGCTGGGCTCTGAGCTGGGGGTCAGGTCTGTGGGGGGATGGGGTCGGGGGGTGTCCCGCTCAGGGGGGCTGGGCTCGGAGCTGGGGGTCAGGGCTGTGGGGGGATGGGGTCGGGGGGTGTCCAGCTCAGAGGGGCTGGGCTCGGAGCTGGGGGTCAGGACTGGGGGTTGCCCAGCTCAGAGGGACTTACCATGCCGCTTACCCCCGCCTCAGCGAGCCGCATCCAGGAGCTCCTGCCGCTTGGCCCGCCGGAGCTCGCAGCCCCACCCCCTTACCACGCAGCTCCGAGCGGGAGGACCTCAGGCCCCGCCTGAGCCATGCCGCTGCAGCGCTGTCCAGGGCTGCTCCTGGATGTGGAGCGCTGAGGCGCCGGGGGATGGGGGAAGGCGAAGGCGGAGGGGAGCCTCCGACATTCTCGTGGGGGCCCCTGTGGGGCCCGGGGCAAATTGCCCCACTTGCCCCCCCCCTGGGCGGCCCTGTTACCCGATTAGGCACAGACATTCTACCGCCAGTATCACCTATTAGATTGGTATCTACACTACCCTTCCCCCTTATGTCCATTCTCCTACCCATGGCTGTATCCTTTCTTACTTAATTTTCTTCCCTCTCAATGTTAAAATCCAGCGTGGAGATTACCTGGACATCTCCCAACCATCCCCCCCAGATTCCTAGTTTAAAGCGCTCTTAATCAGTTGTGCCAGCCTCCATCCTAGAAGTCTCTTTCCCTCCCTACTCAAGTGAAGTCCATCCCGAGAGAACAGTCCTCTGTCCATGAATGTCTCTCAGTGGCCATACATCCCAAAGCCCTCCTTCTAGCACCACTGCCTGAGCCATCTGTTGATCATCATAATCTTGTCACACCTTTGTTGCCCTTCTCTAGGAACAGCCAGAATCCCACTGAAGATCACCTGAGCCTTGATTTCCTTAAGCGTCTTCCCCAGTCTGGCATAGTCTCCCTTGATACGTTCCAGCGAGAATCTAGCCGTATCATTTGTTCCCACATGAAGGACAATCAGTGGATTTTTTCCCACTCCCGTTAGGATCTTCTTCAGCCTCAGGTCCACATCCTGTATCTTAGCACCCACATCTTAGCACCCAGCAGACAGCACACTCTTCTGTTTTCTGGATCAGCTCTGCTTACAGGCACCTACAGGGTTAGGCAGCAGTTGAGCTGGGGTTATGTTGATTACAGTAGCACCTAAAAGTGGCATTTAGGGACCTAAGAACTTTTGTGGATCCAGGACTAAATGACTTGCCTAAGGTCACACAGGAAGAAGGTGGTAGAGCAGGGACTTGAATCCAGGTCTACCATGTCCTAGACTAGACCCCTAACCACTGGACCAACCTTACTCTGGCTTCAGAGATTGGGAGGTGGCAGGTTTCAGCTCCCAGATTCTCAGGGAACGCCCCAGAAATCATTTAAAGTTGCCACAAGACAGCTTAATGGTCCCAAAGCCAGTGAAGGATTGCCATGGTCAAGCTCCATCATGCCCCTTCCTGCTCTTCAGCTCAAAAAGGCAGGCAGAGATACAGGGCCTAGCTGCTGTTTAGGTGCACTAGCAGTGAGTTCCTGTCTGAAAGAGGAATTCTCTGCTGGTCTTGTGTGGTTGGGTTATAGCCTCTTTGGGTAGGTCTACACTGCAGTTAAAAACCTGCAGCTGGCCTGTGCCAACTGACATAGGCTCACAGGGCTTGAGCTAAGGGGCTGTTTAATTGCAGTCTAGACATTCAGGCTCAGGTTGGAAGTCAATGGAAATTGAGTGCCTAATTCCCCTAATGCACTTATGAAAATCCCATCCCCATGAAATATACAGATATTACACTGATACTGAGATCACAGATCATACCCAAGGCCAGTGGGAAGTTCTCATTGGACCAAGGGAAACGTGAAAGTGTATATAACATGGGACAGGTTAGAAATTGACTATTATTCTCTTACCATACCATTAAAGCTTTCCTTCATTTTAGGCCAGGTTTGCACACACATATAGTCTGAACTCCCTGTAGCATGGATACCAGGTGTCCCAGGGAACTGAGGAAGCAAAACCATGGGCTCTGTCTGCCTCTGAGTACTACAACAGTGCCTTGCAGCCTTTAATTCCATAAATAGTAACTAAAAGTTACTAAACATGGAAAAGGTAACATGGTTAATCCATTCACATGCATTTTCAAAAGCATGAAAGATCAATGTTAGAATTGGTAAAGATTTCAGAATTTCACTGAAATTAAAAACAAATTGGGAAACTATCAAATGACATTTTTTTAAATTCTGTGCAGAAAGAATGAAAACATTAAAAAAAATATCTTAGACTTCTCTTTTTATTTTGGATCTGCTCTAACATATATTGTACCATCTAGTTACAAGTGGACATCTACTTGTCTCATTCACACCAAAGACTGGTTATCATCAAAACACATGAACACGTAAGCAATAAACATGGTCGTAGTTCAAAGGTGCCATTGTTTGTTCAGGACAAGAGTGCTGATTTGGGGACTGAGGTTGAGAATGAAACTGAATGGAGTGTTGAATGGCATACCTCTTGATTTCCTTGTTTTTTTAAGATCCTGTATTAGTAGGAGATACTATTTTGAACAAGGATAAGAGATTTGGGGTAGGAATTGTTCAATATTTGCAACATAGCAGTTGCTTTCCTACTTACTGTTGAATCATCGTAATAAAGAATGGTAATAGTGCACATCATTTACATACCAGTTTTCAACTTTTGGTCTCAGACTAATTCACAGAGGGGGTATTATTCTTCCCCTTTTTTACAGAGGGAGAAACAGAGGGGAAGTGATTCGGCCAAAGTCACACAGAGAATCAGTGGTAGAATTAGGATTATAATCCAGGTCTTTAAATGCCAGAGCCATATTCTAACCACTAGACCCAACTATCACAGTGTTCTGTGGCATACAGTGCTGAGGGATTCAAACAAGAGGAGCAGAGTAACTATTTTCACTCAAATGTCTTGGTACTCAGCATTCTTTTAAAAATGCAGAAAAGTTCATGACAGTCTAATATTTAGATTAAATACAATATTTTAAGTCTGATTGAAATCTCTTGAAACAAAATGTTTCATGCAAGTATTCTGTAAAGGAAGTCAAGGAAATGGATAAACTGAGCATGCATGAAGGAAAGCTTCCTTTAGGGTATTGCAGCAGTGGTTTCAGAAACTCTTCAGCAGGGAGATAATAGCTAATGCTGTTCAAATGCTTCTGAATCAGTCAGGAATAAAGAGAGAGAACCGACTGAATGAGCAAGAGAGATGGCAAAGGATTAGCACTGCAAGAAGCCAACAAGCAGTAAGGAAGATAAAAAGGAAAAGCAGACACGTATGGTAAGAGCATTCCCCTAGCTCTCCTAATAATTAAAGATACCACATCACTCTCTGCTGAAGCTGGATGGAAAGAATTGCTGTGCTAGATACCTGTACAAGAGATTGAGGACCCTGGGTGCTTTGAATGTCTTAAACTCTGCCACAGTCCAGTGCCTTTGATGCACACAGTCTTTAGATTCCATTTTGTCAAATGTCAGTCTGAATTTCATTCTTTTAATGGGAAATGGCATCAGGATTGTGCTCTGTCATACATATATCATAGGAATGAAAATTAAACTATGAATCCTTTCATCTGACATTAATACAATTTGGCATTGTACAAGTTGCCACTCCAGTACACCCCCTCTTGGGAGAAAGTAATGCAGCAACTATCTCAGTTTCCCCCTTTGTTCATTGGGCTACTCTGGCCAGAGAAGTGTCCTGGCCCTCCTACCAGACCACTTTACAGAGTCCAGCCTTTTCCAGAGCCACAAAGTCCTTTATCACAGTCCAATAAAAAGTGTAAAGAACCAAATCTTCTGCCTAGCTAGGCTCAGCTGGCAGCCACACCTCTGCTACTCTAAACTCTCCTCCTGTCTAAACACATGCTTCTGTAACCCCACAGCTGATACACTCCTCTCTGTACTCAGGGTTTCAGGTAGGTTACAGCTCATTAGGGAACAACCATCCAGAACACATCTGGAGAGGCCAGTCTGCTCTTCTCACGCTACTTCCCAGAGAGAGGGCGCTCTCTTCCTCCTCTGGTCTCCTACCACTATATGGGCTCACCCAAATCTTTATGAAAGTAAACCCCACCTTCCCCACAGCTGGGCTTTATCTCTAATTAGTCTACTCTCTAAAAACAGTTCATCCTCCAGATGCCACTAGACAAGTTAATTGGCCTCTGACTCATATTAACCCTTTCACTTGTGTGGGGGGGTACACACCCTCAATCACAAACATATATTACAGACATTTATTCTTGACTTACTCTGTAGCTGAGAGAGGAAGGATAGTCTTATAGTTAAAGGATAGGATTAGAAGCCAGGCTCTCTCATGTCTACCCCATCTCTATCAAGGCTCTCTCTGTGACCTGGGCAAGCCTCCCATACTTACTTTCTCAAAAATAGGCAAAGATTCTGGGTCAAGTTTGTGGTTTTATGCTGAGCACCCAAAAGTTGAGGCACTCCGAATCACTGGCTACTTGAAAAATGAGGCACAGATAACTTAAGCCCTATGTTTTTTAATCTAGGAAAGGGGGATAATTAGAAGTGGTAAAGAAATTGTGGAGAAGTTATCAACAACATGTTTTTTCCATCAGAAAATGCTGAGTATTGAAACAGAAACTTTGTGGGACAGGAAAGCCATTTTCCATGCAGCTCTAGGGATAAGGTCATTTTCCTACCTTATGGGGTGTTGTCAGGTACTTACATATAATACTAGGAAAAACTTCAAACTATTAAATGTACACTAATGATTTTTTTCAAAAAAGAGGCATTTTATAAATAAATAAATAAATCTCTTTAAGAATGAGCCCTGTACTCAGACTGCTAGGTTTCTATTATACACTAATTATAGTGTATAAAAGAGTTATGTTCACAGCATATGCACAGAGAAGTTAAATAAAAATACTGTTTCTGGGAATTTGCAATGTTATACTACTTTATTTCTTATAATTCAGAACACACAAGAACCCAAAATCAGAGAGACACAAAGACAGGCTGCTTCCCAGGACAGACCAGAGAGCCACAACTCAACCCACCTTACTCTAGGCTGGTTCTTTTCCAATTAACTGCTGAAAGACCCATAAATTATTCCCTTACAAGAAAAGGCACAAAACAGAGATTAACAAAATATAAATGACATTCTCTATCATCACATTTAAGCATGAAAAAAGGAGTTGGTGAACCATAACATAACTAAGACAATTTGACTAAAATCAAAGGAATTAGTTTTCCCTCCCAATTTCCCCTTTCTAGAGCTAACACTGCCAGGGATTCCCTGTGCTGGAAAGCTAACAATATCACTAATCTACTGCAAAATGCATCAGCATTAGGGGAAACCAACCTGCTTTCTACTCCTACAGCTAAGCTTCCCCCCAGCCCACAGAGGTCACTTGTCCTTTTAAAAAAAAAGAACCTTAGAGACTAACAAATTTATTTGAGCATAAGCTTTCATGGACTACAGTCCACTTCTTCGGATGCATAGAATGGAACATACGGTAAGAAGATATTTATACATACNTATTAATCCAGCGACAGAGGGTCTGTTGAGCGGGCCCCAAACTGCCACACCCAATTCCAGAAACTTCTGGTTGTGCAATGTGATTTGTGCATCTGCCTAGCAACAATGATCTAAAGATATCACCCTGTGGCATATGGGTTAAATAGTGTCCCTCTGCCTGCCCCTCCCAGAGCCTTTCACTGCTGCATGTAGCTACACACCACAGTGTGGACACAACCTGCTTTTCATAACAGCATGTAGCTACACATACCCTAGACTCTGCTGCCAGTGTAGAGAAGGCCTAAGGGGGGAAACACATATTTAAATGCCTTGTTACAATGATGAGGCTCACCCATTAGCTGATATTCCCTCATATATGCCCTTCGGCCAATCACATCCTCGATCAATTTCTTATTTTTTACCCTGCACATTGTGATTGACTACATTGTGACTACACAGCAAAAAACACAAACAAACAAACAAACAAAAAACAACAATAACAACAACAACAAAACACCACAGCAGCAAGTCTCAGCCCCTAGGTCAGTTGTCCCAGGCTCATGGGCCTTGGGCTGCTCTTTTGCCAATTTTGGTTGGACATATTCCTGGAAGTTCCATCACATGACATCATCTTTAATTCCTGGAGACTCCAGGACAACCCAGGAGGGTTGGTAACCCTATGCGGGACTGAAAATAGCAGTGTAGGTCTTCAGGCTCAGGCTTGAGCCTGGGTTTTAAGGCCCTTCCCCCTCCCTGACTCAGAGACCAGATTCCAGCCTGAATGTCTATATTGCTATTTTTAGCCCTGTGAACTGGAGTTAATTGACAGGGCTCTGAGACTCGGTGCCCTGAGTTTTTCTTTGTAGTTTAGACATACCCTATGGAAGCTAGAGGGCAGGAGGAACTGAGACTTGCCATTATGACATTCTGTAACTTGGGGGAGCGTCCTGTAACCCCCATATTCCTCATTTATATATAATTGTGATCTTGCATATGAAAGCATGCCATGTAAGGTATCAGGGGGAAAGTTATGATCTGCTGAAACCCACTGTTCCATCATGTATATCATTAATGCAATGGAACTTTGTAAAATAAAAGGCAACATACAGTGTAACTAATTTAGCAAAATCCAAATGGCTTTCAAGCAGATAATTATGATTCCACGGTGTACCCAGAAACAATGGTGATTTATAGATTTTAAGGCCAAAAGGGACCATTAGGACCATCTAGGCTAGCCTCCAGCTTTACACAGACCGTAGAATTTCATCTAGTAATTTCTGTATTGGAGGGAATTATTCTTTCACTTATGCAGAATGGAAGCTGCACCTGGAATGGACACTATCAAGCTTAGTGACTTGTGGCTGATGAGCACTTTTTAAATGTTTGCTATGATAAAATAAAATAAATTCTAATGACTAGCAAATAGCAAATTACTTGTGGGAGGAATGTGAGATCTTAAACTTCCCATGTCTTGGCACTCAGAAAGTAATATTCCTTGTGGTTAGATTATTGAATAAGGGCCTACTGCAAGGTTCTTGCATTTCCTCTGATGAGTCTGGCTCCTGTCAGATACAATTCTGGACTGGATGGATCACTGATCTGATCCAGTAAGGCAATTCTTATGTGCTGTGCATTATTGTTAGGCTACTGCCATCTATTTCTCATGGCTGCAACCAGGATATAAAACTAGGCTTAAATCATTTGATGTCAAGAGTTTGTGGTATTAGTTGCATTTTGAACTTCGGTATGCCAGTTTTCAAAGGGCTGCTTCAAATAATCAAATAGTACAACGGCGGCCTAGCTAACCCATGCTTGAGTCAGTGTGAGTTTTGCTATAATTCAAAAGAAAAAATAAAGCAAGTGTTACATATTTTTAGGGTTAGATTATGATTTTCATTGGGCAGGTGCTCATCACTTTGAGAACCAGGCCTCTTTATGGTTTATAGACATTCTATACCTTGGGGGAGCGCCCTGTAACCCCCATATTCCTAATTTATATACAATTGTGATTGTGCATATAAAGCATGCCATGTAAAGTATCAGGGGAAAAGTTATGATCTGCTGAAACCCACTGTTCCATCTAAATATGTGTATCATTAATGCTTATGAAGTTATGAGTTTTGTATGGTTGTCATTAAAATATGCTCTGGGTTTGGGAAGTGCCCAGATACTAGCTCTCCAGAGACAATGACAAGGGAGGTAATCAATGCCCGCATGGATGCTGAACAGACATCACCAGCCATTGTCCAGCAGAGGAGTTACAATTCAATGGCTCACTCACAGGAGACACACCGGGGTATTGCTTCACCTTGGGACTCAGCAGTGCCCACCAGACATGCCTGGATTTGTGTTCTCCAAGCACATGGGACTAAGGGTATAAAACAGAACACAGTGGCCCCATGCTTGGCCTTTCTCCTGCCCCCACCTATGCTGGAAACAACAAGGACACTGAGAAGACTGAAGACTCCAACAGAGGGGACTGGCCCAGGTTTCAAGGGTGAGACCTGTGTACTATGAACTGTAATATCCGGTGGGGTGAGAAAAACACCTTAATCTAGATGTTGCCCAGTCTAATAGGGTTGTGCTTATATTTTCTTTTCTTTTGGTAACTAACTAACTAACTAACTAACTAATCAATCATATGAGGACAGATTAAAGAGGCTAGGACTTTTCAGACAAAGAGGAGACTAAGGAGGGATATGATAGAGGTATATAAAATCATGAGTGGTGTGGAGAAAGTGAATAAGGAAAAGTTATTTACTTATTCCCATAATATAAGAACTAGGGACCACCAAATGAAATTAATGGGCAGCAGGTTTAAAACAAATAAAAGGAAGTTCTTCTTCACACAGCGCACAGTCAACCCGTGGAACTCCTTGCCTGAGGAGGTTGTGAAGGCTAGGACTATAACAGGGTTTAAAAGAGAACTAGATAAATTCATGGAGGTTAAGTCCATTAATGGCTATTAGCCAGGAAGGGTAAGGAATGGTGTCCCTAGCCTCTGTTTGTCAGAGGGTGGAGATGGATGGCAGGAGAGAGATCACTTGATCATTACCTGTTAGGTTCACTCCCTCTGGGGCACCTGGCATTGGCTACTGTCAGCCGACAGGATAATGGGCTGGATGGACCTTGGTCTGACCCAGTATGGCCGTTCTTATGTTATGTACTTTTTTCCTATCACTTATAATCACTTAAAATCTATCTTTGTAGTCAATTAATTTATCTTTGCCAGTGAGTTTGCCTGAAGTGTTTGGTCAGTGTGTTGCTCAGTTTTACAAAGGCTGGTGTATATCCACATTCCATCGATGAAGTGATGAACCAGTTAATAAATTTGCACTACTTGTCTTGTGCAGTGTAATACAATATATTCCTGAGGTACCTGGCTGGGAACTGGGGGGATTTGGCTGGTGCCTTTCTCTGTGTGATTCAGGAGTGGCTCTGGGTGCATTCATGCAATCTAGCTGGGTGTGGGGCTCTACATGCAGTTGTGCTGAGTGATAACATCACCTTGCTGCTTGCCACTAGCAAAGCATTGTGAGAGACAGCCCAGGCTGGAGAGTTAAGGGGGCACAGCGGTCCCACAGTCCCAGGCTCTATCCCGGTGATACCATAACAATGGTGTCTCACATTGGGCAGCCAAAAATTGGGGCACGCAAAAATCACTGGTCACTTTTGAAAATTTAGGCCACAGATTATTTTCAGTCTCTGTGTACTTTCATTGGCTACTATAATAATCCCTGGGCTCTGGCACTCAGAATTTTGAAGATGTTTTCAAATATTTGGCAGTCTTCTGGAAATATTTTAAAGGATGAACAGTTTCTAGCACATGCCTTTTATTATTAGGGGAAAAAACAGGTTCAACTCTTAAATTTTTGTGTTTTTAGTACTTGTGAAAAAGGGCTGGTATGACAGCCCATGAGATAGGAGTCTTCTACCTACTGAACTGGCCCACTGTAGGTGTGAGCAGTGCAAGCTTTTCCAGTGCTCTGCCAGTGTGCCTCAACTCTCACTTGGAGGAACCACATCTGGAATGGGAGGAGAGTTCATTCTCCATATCTATTCAATCCTTGGCCTTTTGTTGCAAATAACAGTCATACTGGTTGGGAGTCAGTTTGCGCAGATTAGTGTGATAGGATAGCTCAGGGGTGGCCAAGCTGAGCCTGAGAAGGAGCCAGAATTTACCAATGAACATTGCCAAAGAGCCACAGTAATANCCGACAGGATAATGGGCTGGATGGACCTTGGTCTGACCCAGTATGGCCGTTCTTATGTTATGTACTTTTTTCCTATCACTTATAATCACTTAAAATCTATCTTTGTAGTCAATTAATTTATCTTTGCCAGTGAGTTTGCCTGAAGTGTTTGGTCAGTGTGTTGCTCAGTTTTACAAAGGCTGGTGTATATCCACATTCCATCGATGAAGTGATGAACCAGTTAATAAATTTGCACTACTTGTCTTGTGCAGTGTAATACAATATATTCCTGAGGTACCTGGCTGGGAACTGGGGGGATTTGGCTGGTGCCTTTCTCTGTGTGATTCAGGAGTGGCTCTGGGTGCATTCATGCAATCTAGCTGGGTGTGGGGCTCTACATGCAGTTGTGCTGAGTGATAACATCACCTTGCTGCTTGCCACTAGCAAAGCATTGTGAGAGACAGCCCAGGCTGGAGAGTTAAGGGGGCACAGCGGTCCCACAGTCCCAGGCTCTATCCCGGTGATACCATCACAATGGTGTCTCACATTGGGCAGCCAAAAATTGGGGCACGCAAAAATCACTGGTCACTTTTGAAAATTTAGGCCACAGATTATTTTCAGTCTCTGTGTACTTTCATTGGCTACTATAATAATCCCTGGGCTCTGGCACTCAGAATTTTGAAGATGTTTTCAAATATTTGGCAGTCTTCTGGAAATATTTTAAAGGATGAACAGTTTCTAGCACATGCCTTTTATTATTAGGGGAAAAAACAGGTTCAACTCTTAAATTTTTGTGTTTTTAGTACTTGTGAAAAAGGGCTGGTATGACAGCCCATGAGATAGGAGTCTTCTACCTACTGAACTGGCCCACTGTAGGTGTGAGCAGTGCAAGCTTTTCCAGTGCTCTGCCAGTGTGCCTCAACTCTCACTTGGAGGAACCACATCTGGAATGGGAGGAGAGTTCATTCTCCATATCTATTCAATCCTTGGCCTTTTGTTGCAAATAACAGTCATACTGGTTGGGAGTCAGTTTGCGCAGATTAGTGTGATAGGATAGCTCAGGGGTGGCCAAGCTGAGCCTGAGAAGGAGCCAGAATTTACCAATGAACATTGCCAAAGAGCCACAGTAATACGTCAGCAGCCACCCATCCACTATCCTCCTCCAGCCCCCAGCGCCTCCCGCCCACTGGCAGCCCCACCAATCAGTGCCTCCCCCTCCCTCCCCACACCTCCTGCCCGCCGCAATCAGCTGTTTTGCAGTGCGAAGGAGGCTCTGGTGGGGAGGGGGGAGGACCAAGGGCATGGCAGGCTCGGGGGAAGGGGCAGGGGCCTTGGGGGAAGGGGTGGAGTGGTGGCAGGACCTGGGGCAGAGCAGGGGGGTGAGCACTGAGCACCCCACAGCACATTGGAAAGTTAGCATCTGTAGCTCCAGCCTCAGAGTCAGCGCCTATGCAAGGAGCAGCATATTAACCTCTGAAGAGCTGCATGTGGCTCCGGAGCCACAGGTTGGCCACCCCTGGGATAGCTGTTCACTATGAAGGAGGCTGAGCTTATGTTCAGCATGGAAAACTAAAGATGCTTGAATGCCTTTTTGTATTACACTATTGAAAAATCCTCACTCAAATTCTTTTCTGTTAAGAAATTATGAATGGGTGGATGGATGGATGGATAGTCATCTGTCTTGGATGGTTTAGACACAACAAATTCTGCATCTTGGCAGGGGGAGAGACTAGATGACCCATGTGGTCCCTTCTAACCCTATGGTTCTGAGTCTATGAATAACACCAGTTATCTGAATTTGTTTAGATTCATGTACTGATTACAGCACTGCTCTTATTCTAGCTCTAATGAAAGCCTGCTTCAGCAAATTGACTTATACAGTCTCTTCAGGCGTCTTAGGGTCTGCAATGACTCCCCCCCCCCCCCCCCCCCCCCCCCCACACACACAAACAAACAATTAGATTTAACTTCAATGGAAGCTTTTCCGTTTAAAAACTCATTTACCTGCAATATTACTAATATCCACCCAATTAGTTCCTATGAAATGTCTTTCATGGCTGTTTACATTTACCAAGCAGTACTAATTCCACAAGGACTCAAAGCTCTTGGAAAGTACAAACAAAAGCAATTACCAAATACAGTGCTTCATATTTTCCTTCAGCGAGGTCAAACCTGAAGCTAACTAGCTAGTCATCTGTGTTTATTTTTTTAAAGAAATAAACAGGGATACTTTAAACAAAAATAAGTTAAGCAAAACAATTAAAATTTGATTAACTGTGAGGAACTCTCCAGATACATCATCTCCACTGAGAGAAATCAAGTGTATTGGTGACAGTTGTTTGAGCCCTAAGGTAAACAAGCCAGGGCAGGCCGCAGCTAAATTCCCACCCATCCAATATTACACACAAATATGCAAGAAGCCTTGCCTAAATATTGTGGCACTCCATATAAGCTGGCCCCTGGCCTCTCCTTGCTGGTCAAAGCTAGCAGAGAATGTGTTGGCCAATTGCTGAGGGAGATTGTCGACACCTCCCTTGGAAAGGGCATCATATTAGTCTAAAACACTTTCTCAATGGGCCTGTTTTTTTAAAAACTCCATTCTCATTGTCAATGACCTCCTTAAATGCCCTCTGCTTTCAAACCTCCCATTCCTAGCCTCCCAAACCAACTCCAATAATAACTGACCTCCCCTGGCATCCTAGACTACTCATAACCTATCTGTAGGCCAAATCATGGCAAAGAAATAACATTCATTGCATCGACAGACAACCTCCTCAAAGCAGTGTATAAGAGCAAATTGTTGATACTAAAGCTGGAATTTCTGTTCCACAGGAATTTGACATTTCACCAAAAAAAAATTATAAATTGGAACAAAGCTGAAAATGTGAAGTGTCCTGTTAAACAGTGATTTGAGCATTGGCCTGCTAAACCCAGGGTTGTGAGTTCAATCCTTGAGGGGGCCATTTAGTAGGGATCGGGGGCAAAAATCTGTCTGGGGATTAGTCCTGCTTTGAGCAGGGGGTTGGACTAGATGACCTCCTGAGGTCCCTTCCTAGCCTGATATTCTATTATTCTAATTTCATTTTTTTTATTCTGGACCATTGAATTTTTGTTTAGATTTTTTAAAATAATTTTTTAGATAATAAGAACATAAGAACATAAGAAAGGCCGTACCGGGTCAGACCAAAGGTCCATCTAGCCCAGTATCTGTCTACCAACAGTGGCCAATGCCAGGTGCCCCAGAGGGAGTGAACCTAACAGGCAATGATCAAGTGATCTCTCTCCTGCCATCCATCTCCATCCTCTGACGAACAGAAGCTAGGGACACCATTCTTACACATCCTGGCTAATAGCCATTTATGGACTTAGCCACCATGAATGTATCCAGTCCCCTTTTAAACATTGTTATAGTCCTAGCCTTCACAACCTCCTCAGGTAAGGAGTTCCACGGGTTGACTGTGCGCTGCGTGAAGAAGAACTTCCTTTTATTTGTTCTAAACCTGCTGCCTATTAATTTCATTTGGTGACCCCTAGTTCTTGTATTATGGGAATAAGTAAATAACTTTTCCTTATCCACTTTCTCAACATCACTCATGATTTTATATACCTCTATCATGTCCCCCCTTAGTCTTCTCTTTTCCAAGCTGAAGAGTCCTAGCCTCTTTAATCTTTCCTCGTATGGGACCCTCTCTAAACCCCTAATCATTTAGTTGCCCAAAATCTCAAAATATTTTGTTTTGAGAAGGTTAAAACATTATTTTGACTACCATTTTGATTCATATATTTTTGACTTTTATATTAAAATATTTAACATAACTATATAATGCATATATACATATTAAATTTAATATAAAAGTTGAAATAAATTGAAATTGTAATCTAAATTAAACATTTTTACTTTATCAAAACAAAACATTGACATTATCAAAACTAAACAGCACAAATCATTTCTGCTTTTTCCCCATCTACCATTGCTGAAATTGACACATGTACAGTCTCATTATAACGATGAATTTATTGCAGATAGTGGTCACCAAAAGCATCATCTTCCATCTTTAGCTAAAGAAAAATAAAAATACTCTGCATTTTTCTCTCTGATGATAACTTGACTGCAGCTGTCCGTGCATTTGTCACCTCCAGGCTAAAACACTGGAATTAAATTCTACCCGAGGTTAGAGAACGTGCTGGCAAGTAAGTACATTGCAGTTGAGGAGACAATGTTACACCAATGATCCACAATGTGCACTGTTTCTTCATTGAGAACAAGATCCGCTGACAACGTTCTGGTCCTGATCTACACAGCCCTTAACGCGATACAACCGCACTCTCTCGAGGATAGCCATTTCTCATAGAACCTACTGCAGCAGCTGCAATCATTCAGGATTTTGTGGATAGCAAATCTCAGGTCACTAGCTTGAGTAAACTGGATCCTTCTTAACAGCATGAACTTAATCTCCAGGATTTGCCCCCAAAGATGATCGTGGAGAGCCCTACCATCACAATCTTTACAGCATGGTGTTAGCTTCCCAACTTCTTCAGTGCTTTTCATCTGAGGATCTTAAAGAGTTTTACAGACATTAATGCATTTAACCTAACATATCCCCTGTGATGCTGGGAAATGTTATTACCCTGGTGTCATGACGAGTGCCACCTAGTGGCCAGGTGGGAGTGTGGCAAGTGGTCTTCCTCCCTGGCATCCCCCTTTCTTATTACAGCTCCATCCTGTGATGGTCTGTCCTTTGAGTGACTCAGCCCTCCGCCCCGGTCACACTTTCAATTCCACCCCTTTCAGGGGAGTATAAACAGCCTGATAATGGGGAAGTCTTCAGAATTCAGCAAGGGATTCAGTATTTTCCCCTTGGGTCAGAGTCTTGTGTTCCAGATCCTCGTAACTTCAAGATCTTCTCCCAACTAGGTTCCCCACCAAGGGATAGACCTCCTGTATTGCCCCTCTTTAGGATTCCTAGGGGAGCCCAGGCCCAGTCTCTCTACTAGGCTCCAATACAGGGCCCAATGGTGAGCAACTAAGCCCTACACCCTGGGGTGCTCTGCGGCTACCTCCCTGGATCACTTCCTACCAGTGTTCTCTCTTCCCACAGAGTAAAGTAAATAGCTGAAGATAAAGTATCAATCTTTAGATAGTATCAGAGGGGTAGCCATGTTAGTCTGGATCTGTAAAAAGCAACAAAGAGTCTTGTGGCACCTTTAAGTCTAACGGATGTATTGGAGCATAAGCTTTCGTCTGACGAAGTGGGTATTCACCCACGAAAGTTTATGCTCCAATACTTCTGTTAGTCTTAAAGGTGCCACAAGACTCTTTGTTAATCTTTAGATAGTCACCGGTCCTTTCTTTCTATGCCTGGCCAGGGCACTATCACCAGGCCTCAGGCAGCAAGATCTCCTGTGGTGCTCCTTCCCAGGAGCTCAGAGCACAGGTCAACTCACCTACACTGCCTGGCTGACTGCCACAGAGCTACTCTGCTTTTACGCTGTTTCTCCAGCATGTGCAGGCTTTGCAGATGCAGGGTTTCCTGGGCCCAGAGAAGCTCTTTAACCTCTTCTTTTCCAGTGTGGGGTTTGTACACCCCATCACACTTTGTTGCATCTGGGGAAACTAAGGCACAGAGAACATCATGCAGAAAGGCTGTATCAGAGTTGGGAACAGAACCCAGAGCTCTTACATCTCAGTCTTGGGCCATAATCTCATAACAATTCCTCCTTGCAAGGTTCAGACTGGATAATCAGACCTTTGGAGGAGCCCATCATTACCATCACCACCACCAGGATATGTATTTTACCACATAGCCCTTTCTCACCCATAGTCCTATGAGTTACCCTTCCTACAAGACTCCTTCCTGATTTATGCACTATTAACATCAATACTGGCTGTTTGACACTGTCAGTGATGACGCAGTCTTCCGTAGCTTTATCATGTTTATATTTATCTGGGGTATTATAGTACTAGCTGTTTTCCAGCCTCACAATGTCCTCCTAATTGGCAGCTTTCACTTTTATTTATTTTATTCATTTTTTAAATTAAACCAAGATTCTGTGTCATCTGGGTCGCTAATTAATCAAAGCACTTGCTGTATTGTGTAACACCAACAGACCCTGGTCATCAGCAGGTGGGATTGAACCTGGGACCTCTGGAGCTTAGCTAAGGCTGTAGAGCAGACTCATTAATCTTTCTCTCTAAGTGGTGTCGGTGCCACTAGATGGGACAGATTGCCACACCCAGGAGGTGTGTGGGTACAATTGCACCATTTACGCTCCTTTCCCAACATTGTCACTAGAAGATTGTATCATATTGATGATCTTTGTAGTCTAAAAGAAGCTTGGTTCAATATTTTCACATCTGAAACTTTAGCATAAGTACAGTTAATGTCATACATACTCTGACAATGTTCAGAAATGAGTAATTGCTGGACAAAAGTTTCAGTCTTAAATGCCAAGGGAGACCATTTAAATAGAGCATTACACGGTGTATAATGTGATTACACAGGATGTAAATTGCTGCATAATTGCAGATTATTTTTGTTGTTGCTCAAAATCTAAGCTTTCCATTTCCAAAAAGTCTCTAGTCCAGGAGTTCTCTAGCACTTTTACGGTACAGACCACATCTTACTAGAGAGATTGTTTCTGGAGACAACTTTCCCTCTCACTTGTGATGCCATAACATCTGTGTACCAATAATGGAAATTTCTTACAAGGAATTGTTAGCATGGACATATTAGGAAAATATTTTTCCTAGCTTTCTTTTAATGTGATTTGCCAGCTGGAAACAAAATCAAACCATGTGACAAACCAGATCTTTTCAGACCACCATCAAGTGCTCCATGGACCTTATGTCGACCTATGTTGACCTAATAATGAATGTGTCTACACTACCAGGTCTCTTCCACTGATATAACTTGCCTGCTATGTTGACTTAATTACTTCACTTCCATGAGAGGCGTAGTGCTTAAATTGCTGTTGTTAGGTTGACGTAGAGGCAGTATAGACACTGTGTTGCTTACATCAACTTAACTGGCCTCCAGGAGGTGTCCCACAATGCTCTGCTATGACCACTCTGGTAGAGGTTTTGAATTCTGCTGCATAGCAGCCAGGTACACAGGAAACAACCTCTCCCCTAATAAAGGACCAGGAACTTTTGAATTTCCATTTCTTGTTTTTTTAGCATGGAGGGCTCGCCTGGCCAGCTGATCACGGCGGATCCACACTCCAAACATGCTCCAGCTGGAGTACACAGGAGGCGGTGGATCTTCTTGGTCTGTGGGGAGAAGAGGCTGTGCAGGCACAGCTCTGGTGCAGCTGCAGAAACATAGACATCTCTGAGTAGATTGCGCGGGATATGGGGAAGAATGGCTACACCAGAGACATGCAGCAGGTGTACCAGAAGGCATGGGAGGTGAACAGTCACTCTGGTGCAGCACCGCAGACATGCCGCTTCTACAAGGAGCTGCATGTGATTCTCAGCAGCGACCCCACCATGACCCCAAAGAGCAGAATGGATACCTCTGAGGAGCCAGAGTGCCGAGCCAGTGCAGACAACACTGAGGAGGTGGTCTTGGACGAGAATGGGAGACAGGGGAGTAGGGAATCCATTCTCCCGGAGAACTAGGAGCTGTTTGTAACCCCGGAGCAGTCCAGCCAGTCACAGAACAGCGCCATAGCCGAGTGTGATGCTGGGGAAGGAACCTCTTGTGAGTATGCAATTCCAAGTAATATTTTGGGGTCACCTGTTTTTATATTCTATTTTTAATTTAAATTAACAAGGAGAGGTGGAGTGGCTATCCCAGTGGCTGCATCGTCTAGGCAGAAGATGCCCCATGAAAAAGACTCTTTATGTACACACAGGAATCCTGGGAATCCTCCATAGAAATCTCCAGAAAACTTTCATGGAGGTACTCTGCAATCTGTTGCAGAAGGTTTCTGGGGAGCCTTATTTCTTCCACCTCGGTAGAACACTACCCCACGTCACTCCAGTATTAATTCAGCTGGCATCATCACAGTACAAGGGTGCGGTCTGTACCTGGATGCTTGCAGCATCTATTCTCTTGCCCCCTCTGTTACCCTCAGGAGAATGATATCAGCTAGGGTCACCTAGGGGACATGGTGGTAGTTTTCATTTCAGTTGCTCAGATCGCAAACAACAGTGCCTGTGCTCCCCCTCCCACATTGTGATTTTCCACCCCTTCACCCACGGTTTCCAAAACATGGCTATAGTTTGGGTGGCAGAGGTTGGTGTTGACTTTAGAAACTGCAAGCCTCTGGTGACAGCTAGCAGCAGCGGCACAGGGGGTTGAGGGCAGGGAAATTTTGTAGTGCCCACTTACCATCACAAGCACACACACCCTAATGCAGTCTCTGCCAAGGCTTTCAGTTTGGGAGGGTCAACCCTGGTCCCCGAACTTCAGACAATGCCCACATTACAAAGGAGTGGTGGCATGGCTCCCTGCCCACCTCTGGTCCCGCCACGGGTTGCCCATCCAATGCTGCTGATGGTCTGGTGCCCATGACCACTAGGCCATACTCACCATGACTGGGACAGCAAACTGGTTCAATGACTACTTTGTGTAAATGAAAATGTTTTGCTTCAAACTTCCATGGAATAAGGGGAGTGATTTTTATATAGCAACTCTGCACTAGACCCTGGGTCTGCATTGACAATGGTTGCTTTATGCTTTCCATGGCTTACAGCTAAAATTGTGGCCTTCAGCTCTTCCTCCACACTGGTGGAGAGACTCTCTAAGATAAGATGAAGGTCAAAAAGAATGCGTGAGGACATGTTTAATGAGATTATGAATGCCTCTGGGACAGCGGACACCGAGCAGAGAGCATGGAGGATTTCTCTCTCCAAAAAACCGGACATGGACATGGCGAGCAGGAGAGCAGTCCAGGAGAATGAGCATGACATGCAGCAGGAGATGCTGGGGATTCTGAAGGAACAAACAGATATGTTGAGGCATGTGGCTGACCTTCAGGAGAAACACCTTGAGGCTAGAATCCCTCTGCAGCCCCTGCAGAATGGCATTCCAGCATTGCCTATTCCCCCTCTCCCAAACATTCCAGGAGGCAAGGGGAGAAAATGCAATATCCCTTCCATTCAACCCTGGGGGAGGGTCCTAAGAATAAAAGCCGCACATACGACGTGTGACAGGCAAGGCCACTGTGCTTTTAAAGACTAGATGGATGTTTTTTCCCTCCAAATTTTATTCCACTGTCTATCCAATGTTAAATTCTTTTTGTGATTTTTAAGTTTCAGTATGCTTGTGCAATAAAAGTCCATGTCTTCAGCATGAAATAATCTTTATTAATTTAAACTGGGGGGGGGGGGGGGGGGGAAGGGGGGGGANTACTGGGTCAGACCAATGGGCCATCTAGCCCAGTATCCTGTCTTCCAACAATGACCAATGCCAGGTGATTCAGAGGGAATGAACAGAACAGGTAATCAGCAAGTGATCCATCCCCTGTCACCCATTCCCAGCTTCTGGCAAAACCAGCAGTCATAGCAAGGTCCACACTATGGAAAGGCACAATACAGAGAAGCAAGCAGCAGTACTGTGGGTCATTACTGAAATGGGTTTTCAAAGCCTTCGTGAGGTGTAGTGCTCGACGCTGAGCTCTTCTTATAGCCCTGGTATCTGGCTGCTCATTATTAACATACAGCATATCCTGCCTCCACACCCACCCCTGTGGAAATTTCTATCCCTTTGTCTCACAGATATTATGAAGCTCACAGCAGGCAGCTATAACCATGGGGATATTGCTTTCACTGAGGTCTAACCTAGTAAGCAAACTGCACCAGCAGCTATTTAAATGGCCAGAGGCACATTCAACCACCATTCTGCACTTGCTGAGCCTATTGTTGAACCAAGTCTTGCTGCTGTCCAGGTGTCCAGTGTCCAGCTTCATAAGCCATGGGAGTAAGGGGTAGGCTGGGTCTCCGAGGATCACTACTGGCATTTTAACATCACCAATGGTTATTTTGCACTCCAGAAATAAAGTCCCTGCTTGCAGCTTTCTGAACAGACCTGTGTTCTTAAAGATGCACGTGTTATGCACCTTCCCTGACCATCCCACGCTGATGTCGGTAAAACATCCCCAGTGATCCACCAGTGCTTGTAACATCATTGAAAAGTATCCCTTTCTCTTTATGCAATCTTTCGCAAGGTGGTCTGGTGCCAAGATAGGATATGCATTCCATCTATCTCCCCATCGCAGTTAGGGAATCCCATTGCGGCAAAACCATTCAGTGTGTCTTGCACTTTGCCCAGAATCACAACACTTCTTAGCAAAAGATGATTAGTGGCCCTGCATAATTGGCTCACAACAGCCCCCACAGCAGATTTACCAACTGCAAATTGATTCCCCACTGACTGGTAGCAGTCTGGTTTTGCAAGCTTCCACACAGTGATTGCCACTCGCTTCTCCACCGTCAGAGCAGGTCTCATTTTAGTGTTGCTGCACTTCAGGGCTGAGGAGAGCGCCACACACAGTTCCTGGAACGTTCTGCAGATACTGCTCGTCATCCCATAACTGCATAACGATGCGATCCCACAGACAGTGCTTGTTTCTCAGGACCAGAAACGGTGCTCCCACCATGTTCAGCTGCTCCATGTCTGCTAGCAGCAGCCGGGAATTGTTTCATTCTATGGCTTTCAGTAGGGCTGATTGAAGGACATTGCCATGTTCTGCATGGCGGCTCATCTCATGGCTCTGGAAATATTGCAGGATAAGGAGCATGGTGTTTGTAATGCTCACAACAATACTGCACAGCTGAGCGGGGTCCATTCTTCTCAGGAGATGGCATACGCACGGCTATGCCAGCCTTTTGAAAAAAGGTGTGAAATATTATGGGTTGCAGTTGAAATCAGGGGAGGGAGGGAGAGAGGCAGAGAAGGAGAAAACTGCATCAAGGGACATTGAAGCCATGTTCCCAATCCCCCCTGCAAGAATGCTTTGGTCCCATGAGACATTGCAAGCCCTTCCCAAATGCCCCTGCAATGAGTTGCACTATGGGATAGCTGCCCGCAGAGCACTGCTGCATCGATGCAAGTGTTGCTAATGAGGATGCACTCCACCGACACAAGGAGTGTGGTGTGGACACGCACTACTGACTTTATTACTGCGGCGACTGGATATCGACTTAATTGAAGTTGACAAGTTTGTAGTGTAGACATTGAGCTCAGTTATATTTTATGTCTGAATACCTAGAACTCGAAAGGGAATATGGAACATTAACTATGGAAGACATATATAATGTTTTACAACCTTAGTTAAGAGTAATATCTTGTTCATATTCAAAGCTACTTTACCGCACTCTTGATTGGAACCTGTTACAAAACAAGGACACGCTGTAGCTCTGTGACAATCTTTAACATGCATAGACCTTAAGGCCAAAAGGAACCCTCATTATCATCTCATACACAACCTTGTACACTTCCTTACTAATTAGGGACCCAGTTTCAGGAAGTAATCAATTGACTGATTTGGTTCATCACCCAAGAGAAAGTCTGTGTGTTACGTATCACCAGATCTTTGCTCAGCTGTCAGCTCAGTTACTGTTCACAGAAGGGGTTTGTGCAAACACATGTGGAGCAGATGGCAAACATGACTATAGGTTTTTCTAGTGCTCTAGTGGGCAACCTGAGATGCTGGAGAAGAGAAAGGGTACATCTACATAGCAAACAAAAACAAAAACAATCCGTAGCAGCAAGTCTCAGAGCCCAGGGCAACTGACTCGGTCTTGTGGGACTCATGCTGTGGGGCAAAAAATAGTAGTGTAGATGTTTGGGCTCAGGCTGGGGACTAGGGTCTGAGACCTGGTGAGGGGAGTAAGTCTCAGAGCCCAGGCTCCAGCCCGAGCCTGAATGTTTATACTGCTATTTTTAGCCCAGTAGCATGAGCTCCACAAGCCTGAGTCAGTTGACCTGGCTTTGAGACTTGCTGCTGAAGGTTTTTTTTTTCCCTGTGTAGTTGGACCCAAAAAGACAGGTAAAGGTGCCTAGCTGAGATAAATTCTTGTCTGACCAGGAGGATTCCCAGGTGGCTGGCCCTGGAGCTCAGTCTTCTCCTCTTTCCAGGTGTCTTTGGCTTTCAGGAAGAGATGTGCTGAAGGAGACAGGATATTTTGTCCCATTTCTGCTGGGAGCTTAGTTCCTCTTCTTTGAGTGTTAGGCATGGACCAATCAAACAGTACTTCTGACAAAGACTTGAAATGTCCAACCAAAATGAGAGCATCTCCTCTCACCAGCCAATCAGAAGGCGGGGCATCGCTTTTGAATTCTTGCAAGATGGTGTGGAAAATTCCAGTCTCTGTGCAAAACACCTTGTCTCACACAGCTGTTTGTGCACTCATTTTGGGACATCAGTTGAACACCTGCTGGTTAGCTCCATCAGCACCCTATTTGCACAAGTTGCTTTCTGTGGCCCCCACTTGTGGGGAATGCCCTGGCCAACTTTGCATGCTATACTTCCCAAGTTGCAGTTTCTCCTCAGCCCTTTTCTGAATGTTGAAGTGTCATTTAAAATTCACATGTAGTTTGTTTGTTTTTTACAAAGTCTCCCCCCACTCTTTGATGCTCTTTACCCTTGTTTTAACAGTCCAATATACAGTAACACTGTCACTTTAACTGTTGTTCCCCATCAGGCTATATAAATCTTCCATTTCTGTTGTCCTTGTGTAAATGATAATGGTAGGACCTCTATATGTACAGTTGATCTGTGTCTGTGAATCATTGATCAAACAGTTACACTTCTGATTATTTGACTTTGTGATCAAGTCTCCTTATGAGAACAAGTCTCCTTATTTGGTTTGCACCCCTTTTATTTCCTTCTGTTTCCAGCATAGGTATATTTCACTAACTTGTGGTAACATAAGCACATTTGATTGCAAATATTATCCTTAACTCTTAACTTACCAATAATTTCAAGAAATGAATATGAATGGAACCCCCTTCTTTTCTTAACAGGGTTGCCCCTACCATCAAAGTTTACAATGTGTTGTTCAAAGCTGTATCAACTTAGTTGACTTACCTGATACATAACTTTATGTAATCAAAATAGTTCACTCCGCCTACTACCCATTATTTACCCTAACTACTGTATCTGGCAAGATCACATAGTATCAATATTTCAATTCATTCAAAGAATATTAGAGAAATAGAAAAAGGGAAGTTTTTCAGCTACACCGATGGTGTGGTTAACAGGCTTCCAGGCATGCCTGTGCTGACTTGCATTACAAACTCTTTTGAAAGGCTGAAACAAATCTGCCATTGAATGTTGAATTTCTACCCTCTCGGGCCTTGGTCTTGTCTCTTCTGAAAAGTCTTTACCCGTGGTCAGTCATAATTAATAATAACTCATAATTCCAGGGCTTTAGTCCTACATCTGGTTGCCTTGAGACTTTGAAAGAAAATTTGTCTGAAGAGCATATTGACAGGTAACTTGAAAGTAATGACTTAATGCTTCATAATTAAGTGGAGAGAGGGAAAGTGAATACAGCCTTAATCAGATGATGACCTGATAACGAAAGCCATGTAATTGCTTTGTATTGAGGATGCTACAAAGTGCTTACAAAGAAACAAACTTTGTTGAACTAGCCTGGCCAAGATAGCAGCCTTTAACATGTTAATGAACTATGATGTCTGTTAGGCTGGCAGTGAAGGCGAACTTAAAGCACTTCTAATGGGTGACAAAGTTCTTGGGGGTTTTTCCCCCCAGCCCACCAATAACTGGAATTCCCAGATATCCCTTTTGATCTATACCCAGAAATACATTAGTGATTCTAACCAAACCCACCATGTTGTATTGAGTTCATCATTAGAACAGATTCAGATTTAGGGCTTGATCCATTGCCCATTGAAGTAAATGGAACTATCTTCATTTTCATTGACGTTGATTTCAATGGGCATTGGATCAGTTCCTTAAATCCCAACCTTTTGCCTATCCATAAAGTGAAATAAAGAAAGGTGAATATTGTGATGGATGTAGAGGTGGGACTGCTCTGTAATAATTAATGAAAACAGTATTTTTACCTAGTTATTGGGATGTTTACTGTATGAATATATTTGTTTAGTTTAATAGTGGGCCATCAGGAAAACAAAGTCAGAAGGGAAAAAGGAATACTTCCAGATAAGCCACCCCTCAGCAAACCCTGGAGGGTTGTTATGGGACAATGGCTAAGCCATAAGATTCTATGATATATTTAGTTGATCTTTCTCCTACAACTATGTGTTCTACCTAAACATTCCTATGATTTAATAAAGGGTGGAGGGATAGCTCAGTGGTTTAAGCATTGGCCTGCTAAACCTAGGGCTATGAGTTCAATCCTTGATAGGGCCATTTAGGGATCTGGGGCAAAAATCTGTCTGGGGATTGGTCCTGCTTTGAGCACGGGGTTGAACTAGATGACCTCCTGAGGTCCCTTCTAACCCTGATATTCTATGTTCAGGTTGAGACATACACAAAATCTCAGAGAAAAAGTGATTTGATCTGAATTAGTTCTACAACCTCTGCTTAAATTATAAAATTTATCTATAGGTTTATAAAGCAACCCAATATAAACTTATACAGGAAAGAATTAATATAGGTACCAACCAAACAAGGAATGGCTTTAACAACACATGCACTAAGTAAATATTTAGTTCTAATTTTCTCTCATTAAACTATGCATTTTCTAAACTACATTTCAAAACATCTATTGCAAAATCTGTATCTACTGCATAAATCGTTCTGGTAGTCTCTCACTAGCTGACTAATTTGCCTCCTCTCTGAAGACACAGGCTGTTGTTTGGCAAGCTTTTAATGATGGGGTAAGTGGATATTCATCTACATTTATATTAAGCTGGCATGCTCTGACTAAGATTTAATCATGAATAACTTAATCCAAAATGAAAACACAAGATCCCTATTCTATCTATCTATCTATCTATCTATCTATCTATCTATCTATCTATCTATCTATCTAAATAAAACTTGAATCATCAAAGTTTTAAGAAATATGGTCCAATCATATCCACAGCTCTGATACACACATTAATTTCTTATACAGAAAAATTAAGTATATTTCCAGTAATTGATAGAAGCAGTCAGCAACATCCAATCATATTTGAACACCGAAGGCTAATATTGAGCCAGAAGCGGTCCACAAAGGCTCATGGGAGGATTCAGTGGGAATAAGGGACTAAGAATGGGTGTCTCTTCTTAGGTTTCCAGTTCTAATCCTATTGGCTCAGATCAGCGGCGTATTATCGCCTAGGCCAACAAGGCCTAAGCCTAAGGCGGCAAATTTGCAGGGACGGCAAATTTAAAATAGCAGCCCAGCATTTTTGTAATCGCGGCATCACGCCGTGATTCTACCAATCATGATAGCGCATATTGAAACCACCAATGACGGCGCGACGGCGACGCCATTTAGTAAACAACATACTTGGGACTGGAGTCGCGACAATCCTAAGCGTTAATTAACAATATGACCGGAAGGAAGAAATTAAGCGGTTGTCAGTTAAAAAAAATGTTATACAGAAGAAAGAAAGGGAAAATGAAATGATAGCAAAAATGCGCAAAATTGATTCCTTTGTTGTATCAGTTAGTACCGACAGTGAGAGAGAAAAAAAAGTTGAAAAAAGTAGTGAAGTAAAAAGTGAAAATATTGGTGTTGATATTGAAAATACTGATGTGTATAAAGTACATATTAAAACTAATGAAGAAATTCCGGCTGCGGTTAGTTTTGAAGAAAATGTTCCAAATACTAACGTATCAGAGACTACCAGGAATCATGTTGATCTGAATATCTTTGACAATACTGCAAAGATTTGTGAATCACATCAATCAGAAATTCAATCTGACATTGGAATATCTACCATAAGTGATGACCTGGCCCAATGGATATTGAATGATGCTACAATTGAGTATTTATCAACGCATCGTATTAAAAAAATATCGATAGTGATTTTACTAACTCAAAAAGACAATATACTGATAAAATGCATGTTCTAACAAAAAATGTGTTTGAACGACATCTTTTAAACAGTGAAGTAAAGCCACGGCAATACCTTGTATATTCGGAGAGCAAAGGAGCCGTGTTTTGTGCCCATGTCGATTATTCGGAGGGATCTCTAGTCTGGCGATGAGTGGATACCATGACTGGAAAAACATAGCAGCTCGACTACGTGAACATGATAATTCGACTGAACATAAAACGTGTGTACTGACAATAGTGAGGAGAGGTGAGATATCCGGAAGAATTGATACGAATTTAAAATTTCAAATGGAAGAAGACATTATGTATTGGAGAAATGTGTTGAAGAGGATTGTAGCAGTGGTAAAGAAACTTTCAAGCAGAAGACTTGCATTTAGAGGTAAGGTGGAAAAATTTGGATCACCTTATAATGGCAATTACATAATGGCCCTTGAGCTTGTCACAGAATTCGACCCATTTTTAGCAAGTCACATTGCACGTTACGGAAATGAAGGTCGAGGTAACGTATCCTATCTTTCATCCTATACATGTAATGAATTTATAAAATTAATGGCTTCAAATGTGATCTCAAATATTAAAGAAGTAAAAGAAGCCAAATATTTCTCGATAAGTGTTGACTCAACTCCCAACATATCTCATGTTGATCAATTGGCTTTTATACTGAGATATGTAAACGATGATGGCATACCAGTAGAGAGGTTTCTTTGTTTTTTACCAAATACTGGCCACAAATCAGAACAGTTAGCTGATGCTGTACTTTCAACTTTGAATTGTTATGGATTAGATATCGCAAACTGCTGTGGCCAGTCGTACGACAATGCCACTAACATGTCTGGTGTATATAGTGGGTTGTAAGCAAGAATTAAGAACATAAATCCTTATGCTGTGTATGTGCCTTGCTCTGCGCATTCTTTAAATCTGGTTGGAGTATGTGCAGCAGAAAGTTGTCAAGAAGCATGTTCATTTTTCTCAACTGTCCAACATCTTTATTCATTTTTTTCTGCCTCTACTCACCGATGGGAGATTTTACTATCTAGTTTGAAGCCACGCAGTAAAGTAATAAAAAGACTTTCTGAGACTCGCTGGTCATCTCGAGTGGAAGCTTGTCATAATTTGAGGGAAAACTGGAATGGTATAATTAAAGCCTTAAATACAATAAAGGAAGATGCTACTGAGAAACCTGTTACACGTAATGAAGCTGCAGGCCTGCAGCGAAAACTCGATCGACTTGAGGCAGCTTTTATGGCTGTATTTTGGAGCTCAATCTTGGAAAGATTTCATATAACTAGCCAAAAACTGCAAAATGTTTATATTGATATACAGACAGTTGTGAACTCTACAACTCACTAATAGGATACATTATACGGGACTTGTTTGATATGTACGAAGAGAAAGCCAAAGAAAAATCTGAAATTGAAGACTACGAATTTGACACAAGGCGAAAAAGAAAGCGTAAACTGCAAGCTGAGGAGACAAGCGAAGTTGAAGTGAAAATGTGTGGTAGAGATAAATTTAAAGTAGATACCTTTTTAACAATACTAGACCTTGTATGTTCCGAATTGAAATGCAGAATTAATGCGTATCAAGAAATTTATGTCAGATTTCAGTTTCTCTCTAACATTACCAATACTTCAACAGCAGATATAACAGTTCATGCTAAAAAATTACAGCTATGCTACCAAGGAGATTTAGAAGAATCATTCATGAATGAGTGTCTACATTTTCGATCGTATTTGGAAGGTGTCGAAATTCCTGAAAATGAAAAGAAGTCAATTATAAGATATTGCAGCCTTCTTCGAAATCGAAACATTAATTCAGTATATCCAAATCTTGATATTGCCTTCCGAATATTCGTTTGCACACCTGCTACAAACTGTTCAGCGAAACGATCATTTTCGGCATTAAAAAGGGTGAAAAACTATTTGAGGGCTAATCTCAGTGAAGAAAAATTAAACTCCCTTTTTCTCCTGACAATTGAAAAGGATCTAACAACTTCTCTGGATTATACAGAATTAATTAATAAGTTTGCCGCTCAAAGGTGTAGCTGTAAACAAATGTAATTACTTACTACTCAAATACTTTTATTTCTTTCATTGTATCTACATAAAATAAAAAATAAATATTTGATATACACCGGACCCCCGCTTGAACGCGGCGTTTTGGATCCGTGCTATAACCGAAATCGCGCTATACAGACGCACGTTCAAGCGAGGGTCCGCTGTACTCATAATTTTATTTATAATAAAACTTGTAAATGTTTAATTATTTTAATGATATTTAGATTTATTTTAGTTCAAACGAATTTTTTAAAAAACTAAAACAAGATGATATGGGGCCAGCCGCCGGGGGCGGCAATTATTTCAGGGCCTAGGGGCAGCAAAATCATTAATCCGCCACTGGCTCAGATTGATAAAAGTATGTAGGCACTTAAGTCCCAGTTTTAGGCTCCGCTATGAGTCACAAAACCTCTGCTGAACCTGATAGGTGCAATGTGAGTTTAGGAGCCTAAGTTTTTTCCAGTTAATTCCTTTAGGTACTTAACTGCAAAGAGGGTTGTTGGGTGTGAATCACAAGCAGAGATAAGCACCACCCTGCAGTCCTTAGATGCTCACCTCTGTGAGAGGGTTGGGGCTTAGCACACAACCTCTGGTCAGCATCTCCCATTGGCTAGCTTAGGCGGGGAGCCACCTAACATGCTGGCTTTTGTGAATCACAGTCTAAGAAAAGGCACCTTTTTCTCACCATCCATTGTATAGGGAGCCTTGGCACCTAACTCAGAGTTTATGAATTGCAGCATTGTTCCTGTGATTTTAATGCCTAAGTACCTTTGTGAAACTAGTGCCTAGTGCCTGAAAGTACTTTCTTTGTGACTAGAAAGGGCATGCATATGCTATGTCTGCATTCAATGCTCATATAATTCTTTGGTTTCCTGAACATAATCACAGGGCTATGTTTGTGCAATATCCTGCCTTTTCCAAATATTGAGAAATGTTAAAAGTCAAAGTCTCCTTTCACCTGACATTAACACATTAATCAAAGAGAAAAATGCCTACATTGATGTGTGGGAAGGCTTGGATTCAAAAGATATTCTAAGGCAGATGCAAAAGGCAGAGACAGTAGTTCAGAGGCAAAATAAAAATGCCAAGATATAATTTTGAAAGCTACCTCTTAGCAATTGAAGGTGCAACTGGAAATGTAGGTTTCTCCTGGAATCTATATCCAGATTTTAAGCAGTAATGAATCTTTTCTAAGATTTTCTGAGAATAAAACAGAGCAAACCACAAAGCACAGTACATCAAAAACATTAAGAAAAGCTCTGAGGATTAGGGAGAATTTAAATTTCTGATTAAACAAAATGCAGCCAGCCTATATAACAAATGAGATATAAGAAACCTCCCCTTTTTATTTTTAGTTGTCATGGTGGGTCAAATGCATCCCAGGCGTAACTGCAATGAAATCAGTTCCCACACACTGAACAGGTAGTAGAGAACCGACTACACATCCCATCATCCATTTCAGTAGGCATCAAAAGCAGTGTTACCTAATCTATCTGCATACTTACCTATTGTTTCCAAAAGCCTGATTCAAAGCCTACTGAAGTAAAGAGGAGACTCTCCATTAACTCCAATAAAGTCTGGATCTGGTATTAAGCTTTGCTAAGATGACAACTTAAAATCAATTCCCGAGGAGGGGAAGGATGGAAGGTATGTTTTTGTTCACAACCCATGAGCCTTTGTTTTTTAGGGTTATGTCTGGATAGCTAGCTGTGACACTGAGGCAGAAAAGGTTAAGCAACTAGCAGGGTAAATGATCCAAATTCAACCTTTAAAGACATATTAGAAAAATATAAAAATGGTAATTAGGGCCATTCCTTATAAATAGCTAACAAAGCCACGTAAGAGAATTAGAGGTAAATGCTAATTATATTTGTGTGTTTACCTATATCTTGTTAGATGTTAACCATGTAACCAGATTAGCTTGTGGATGCTAATTCACTTTCATGTCTTAATTACATTATTTATGCTTGTGGATGGTTCACTTAACCTTAAGAGCTAAGATGTAAGATATTGAAGGAAATAGTATTACATATATTGTCTTCAGTTTAAATTGTCTGTGCCATAATGGAATGCCTTGATAGTTTGAATGTATAATTGCCTTATGTTAATTAATACTACTAGTTTGCTTGTGTATACATAGGAAATAGGAGGTTTTACTTCAAAGCCATAATGCATTATGTGTTCTTTATTCAAGGAATGTTTGTTGTGTTATCATGCTGTCAAGAGGCTATAGTAGGCTGCCAGAGATCTATAAAAGAACTCTAGGACCTGATCCTGCCATCTCAGATCTGCTTAAGCTTGGTCAGGGGAAGCTTGAGTCACAAGACTGAGGTCTCCAGCTCCAGTCTGGATTACCCTGCTACTTCTCATGGAAGAATTTGAACAAACTCTCTATATGGACTGCCTATTTGGACTATGATCTCTGGAATTGATTTTGAAGGAGCTTTTTGCAACTCAGCAGCTCACCATCTCTACTATGAAACTGACCTAAGAACTTTAATCATGTCTGTATGTGTTATGATTTTTTAACCACAATCCTCTCTCTCTTTTCTTTTTAAATAAATCTTAGGGTACGTCTTCACTACCCGCCGAAATCGGCGGGTAGCCATCGAACTATCGGGGATCGAATTATCGCGTCTTGTCTGGACGCGATAAATCGATCCCTGAACGCGCTACTTCGAACTCCGGTACTCCTGCAGCGCGAGCGGAGTTACCAGAGTCGACGTGGGAGCCGCGAACGTCGATGGCGCGCCGCGCGGACGCGAGGTAAGCGCGCCAAATTCGAACTAAGATACTTCGACTTCAGCTACGCTATTCGCGTAGCTGAAGTCGCGTATCTTAGTTCGATCCCTGCCCCTAGTGTGGACCAGCCCTTAGTGTAGTTAATAAGATTTGGCTGTAAGCATGTATTTAAGTAAGATCTTAAATATTCTTTGACCTGGTGGGTAATGTGTCTGATCTCTTGGGATTTGTAGTACTTTATATATGATGAACAAGATTTTAGGTAATCCTCATCATATTTGATTTGGCTGTCTGGCTGGGAGCCGAAGGCTAGGTTGCTTTAAGTGAGCTCTGTTTTTGGCTTCTGGGTAACCAATTAGGTATTGTAGAAGCTGTTTTGTTTCTGGCTTAGTGAATCTAATTATTAGAATAATCACCAGTTTGGGGGATTGTCTGCCCCATTCTTTGAAGTTTGCCCTGATTGAGCAATCTCAGTGTGGCCCCTCCAGTGACTAGCATTGTAGGACATTGATTATGCTTTAAGGGAGAAAGAGGGAGAGGCCATCTTAAGCTTCACATAGCTCTGGGGCAGTAATGAAGAGTAGATTGTTACTGATATTCTTTCTATTCTTGGTAGTCCATCGATCCGATGATGACAAATCTGTGCAGATCATCAATCGTTGGTCCTATGGTGTGCCCTCTGATGGCTATACAAGCCAATTCTAGAGGTGCACATTTTGCTGCAAATGGTTCGTAGTCAGTGGATTGTGCGCTGCTGATGCTCTGTGACGTCGTTCGCGTGCCTCTTGGAGACGCCGGCAGCGATCTTCCTCAAAGGCGATGCAGATATTTCTAACTGTTGCACACCACTATGTTCTGTCGCTGGCAGCGTCCTCAAGGTCCATAGTTTTGATACTGCTGTACTGCAGATTGGCTTTAATGGTGTCCTTGTAACGTTTCCGTGGACGACCTATATGCCGGATGCCCTGGGAAAGCTCACCATACAGAAGCTGACGAGGGATTCTGTTGGCATCCATGTGGCTAACATGACCGGTCCAACGTAATTGTGATTTCATGATCATCATTTCAATGCTTGTCATCTGGGCTTTCTCGAGGACCTCAAGATTGGGCACTTTGTCTTGCCAGCGGATCTTCATGATGTTGCGGAGGCAGCACATGTGAAATGCCTCGAGCTGCTTCATGTGACGCCTATATAGTGTCCATGTTTCGCACCCGTACAGAAGAGATGAAAGAACAACAGCTCTGTACACATGCAGTTTTGTTGACATCCGGATGTTGTGGTGATTTAAAACTTTGACACGCAGACAGCCAATGCCTGGCTTGTTTTGGATATTCGTGCATTGATCTCATTATCCAGTGATCCATCACTGGATATGACACTACGCAGATATTTAAAGTTCTCCACTACCTTCAGCTGAGTGCCGTCGATGGAGAGGCTCGGGACAGAAGCATTTGATCCAGGTGCAGGTTGATGGAGAACTTCTGTCTTTCCGAGGCTGATAGTCTGAAAAGTTGCGAGGCCTCAGCAAACTTGTTGACAATGTGCTGAAGGTCATTTTCAGTGTGAGCCATAAGGGCACAGTCGTCAGCAAAGAGTGCCTCAAGAAGGAGTTTCTGCACTGTCTTAGTCTTTGCATTCAGGCAACAGAGGTCAAAAAGTGAACCATCGTGCCGGTATTTCAGGTATATACCTCGGTCCAGATCTTTTATTGCATGGTTAAGGACATGTGCAAAGAACAGGTTAAATAGGACAGGAGCGAGAACACATCCTTGTTTCACGCCATTAGTGATGTTAAAGGGGGCTGATGTGGCTCCATCAGACAACACTTCACCTGTCATGCTGTCATGAAAAAGGCGTATAATCTGGACAAATTTTCTTGGGCAGCCAAGTCATGTTAAAATGGTCCAAAAGGCTTCCCTGTTGATGGTATCGAATGCCTTTGTCAGATCTATGAAGACAGCATATAGGTGCATGTTCTGTTCAATGCAGTTCTCTTGTATTTGTCTGACAGCAAACACCATATCGACTGTGCACCAGCCAGGTCGAAAACCACATTGACTTTCAGGTAGATTTGCCTCAGAGATACTGGCTATTAGGCGGTTCAAGATGACGCAGGCGATGATCTTCCCTCCAACAGAGAGGAGGGATATGCCTCTATATTTTCCACATTCTGCTTTGCTGCCTTTGTTCTTGAAAAGAGAGACAATAGTAGCGTTGCGAAGATCCTGTGGTATGTTTTCATCCTCCCAGATGTTGATGATCATGCTGTAGAACACTGCTAGTGCTGCTGGACCTGCTGCTTTGTATATCTCTGCTGGTATCCCATCTTTTCCAGGAGCTTTCCCTGAACTCATCTGGCTAACAGCTTTCTTAATCTCATCTATAGTGGGTGGAAAGTCAAGATCTGTCAGAACAGGTTGTTGTGGAATTTCATTAAGGACATTGTTATTCACGGTTGATGGTCTTTTGAGAAGGTTGCGAAAGTGTTCTCACCATCTTTCATTGATGCCTTCTTTATCTTTAATCAGCGTTATGTTGTCTATTGAGAGCAATGGGGTGGGCCTTGGTTTAGAGGGTCCATAGACAGTCTTAATAGCACTGAAGAACATCTTTAAGTTGTGGGTATCAGCATAATGCTCAATCGATGTTATAGCGGACTAGTTGTCGAGCAATGAGAGCTGTCCTTCTCTCAGGTCGTGCAACAGCTTCTCGGTCCACGAGGGTACGAACATTCCATGCACCAATGGTAAGTTTTCTCAAATTTTTCTTTTGGTTTCGGCCGCAAATTGGGTTAAACTGCCAGCTGCGGCTTGCTGGTCAGTTGTTGTAGGGCAGGCAATTTTTAGGCCACCTTTTCTAGGCCCCTCCCTTACTAGGGGGAGCAGTGCTGTCCTAAAGAGGGCTGCTCAGATGCCTGGGATGCTGCCGGGCAACTCGGCTGCCCCAAGTACAGAGCTGGACGACCACCTATCCACAGGCCGCCTGCGTGCAGGACTGGGACTACGACTCCCAGCGGTAACCTCCACCTGTCACTTTGCCCTTCCCCCATCACTGCAGGACTTGGATAGTATAATAATGATGATGTTTGATGATTTGCATAGAACCTGTGTGTGAAAGCTTTTTAAGTGGCAGAGCCGTTGCACAGGAGCAATCCCACTCTCTCGACCTTAGAAGCCAGACACCAATGGTACGAAAAATCGTCACAACTGGTAACTTCTTTGGTTGCAGTGGATGGCCTTGACGTCTTTCATGCCTTGTCAAGTCCTTCGCTTTCCACAAAGCATTGCAGAACCGCCTTCATGGCCGTTGGATCTTAGTGATCTCTTTCGCCCAGTCCGCCGGAGCTGACGTCGCATGCGGGGTAGGCATATCCCAAATTCACTGAGGGTTTGAATCCCATCAGTTACACTCACCTGGTTTGGCCGGCCTGTCGAAGCCGTTGACCGGGGTGTGGCCGCTGCGCATGCTGCAGCTACTTGGAGCCACAGGTGAGAGCTGAGTGACAGGTGGGGCCAAAGTGGATGGACTACCCCAAAGGGGTACGACAAGTCCCCCCATCAGAGGTACTACCCCTCCCTAGCCACCCCATACACCCCATACTGATATTAATAATAATCTATTATACCTGGATCAACTCTAAAGGAGAACCACATAGAGTAAGAGGATCAGTGATGGTCTCAGGTGGTGCAAAGGAACCAGATTCTGTGTGTAATTTGCCAATTTAGAATACCGCGGGGAGTTCTCACCTGGCAAACAGACAGCAGACATGGTACCTGCGGTCCCAGTGACTCGTTGCCTTATACCTCTTTCCTGCATGGAGCAGAGCTCAGATATGGGAGAGACTCCACCCATCAAATGTTGTAAAATTTTAATAAACTCTAAAAATAGATAAACCTTGTCCATAAATGTTTTCAAAACAAATATTTAGCCTATGCTATATATTAGCCATCTGAAAATACATGCAGGCACTATGCTCTATAATTGATAACAAATAAAAATAAAGCAATATGGACACTTTAATGACAAGATCCTGGATAATTATGACAATTTTGAAATTATAAATGTACGTAATATTCTAAACCATATAGTTGCTTCACATGATATTTTAAACTACAGCTAGGCCACATCACGAAATCCAGAGGAAAATCATTAAGTTTTAATTTTTACTGGACTGGTTCTATGCATACATACAAAAATTGCCCTGAGACATTATCTCTAGAAAAATGGTAAAAACAACACCAGTCAAGCATTAATCTTGATTAATCTTACATAGATTGGTAATTAGAGATTGATGCAACTTCTGAGGAGTTTGTTGACCTGCAAGACAAAAATAACAGATACAGGAGTGAAAATTAAATTTCTTCTTCCAGAAAAATCAAGTGATTTTGAACTCATCCAGTTTATGTAACAAAAAAGAAACAAAAATAATATGTAACTGTTATCAATTTAGGGAAAGAAAAAGCACGCTGAAAATTCAAGGAACAACTGTAATAGAAAATAAGAAACATCTGAATTTTGTCACAGTACCACAGTTACAATTTTTGTGCATTGCAAATAATAAGCACTGAATGGTGGAAGGGACAGTTGCAGAAAAGAAACAAGTGTGAAGATTGGATGCAGTCATCCTTTTTAGGGTCAATTTTTCTGTATTAAATAATCCTCAATGACAGGATAAAACAAATAGAAAAAAAGAACTCCCACAAATCCACCCACTGCTGCTCTCTGAATATGTCAGATACAACAAGAAAAAATGTTGCCAAACTAATTACTATTAACTTTTATTTTGTGGATTCCCGTCTCTTCAGTTTCTAATAGATGTGTCTTCTTTATTCCTAGTTCAGTAAAGCATAAAGCATGGTCTTACACCTCATTGACTTATACAGGACGTAAGCACATGCTTAAAGCGCTTTTCTGAATAGGTATGTTTCCCTGAATATAGGTCTTTGAGGGATGATAAAACCCCAGTTAAATATGAATCTCTATGAAAATAGAAATAAGTAAATATTGACTCAAAGGCCTTAGCAGGCCTCTCTCATGTATCTGGTAGCAATGGGATAAAAAAGACCCACTGTTTTAAAAAAAAACAACCATGCTGTTGAAACCTCTATTCAAATAGAGGACATTCACTCCTTTCTAGAAACAAATAAATTGTGCTTTCCATTAAAATAGCCATATTTCCTCCATATATACATCCCCCCTCCCAAATATTTGCCAAACAGCTGCTCTGATGGAGGAATCTCATGACACTCAAGTTTCTTCTATCTTCCCTTTTTCACCTAAGACAAAAGGGAACTTTCAAACTTCCGATGAAGAGTGAATCAGCTGAGCAGACTGTAGATGGATCATGCACGTCAAGTGTTTTGTTTTGAATTGAAACCCTAATCAGGTTTTGATTATAACAGAAAGGAAAATATCTTTTTGTTCTATTATTAACACAGCAAATAACTGCTTTGGTAATTAACGTTTCAACCAGTATGCTTCATTTTTCATTAATCTGTCAGTGCACCACCGAATATACTCATAAATCTACCCCTCCACACACACACACACACACCATAATTTAGAACTCCTTTCTCTACAGAGTTTAAATCCACCATGTAAAGATTTATGACTCAAGATCTATATTACTGCAATTGATAGTGAACTTCAAATAAAATAGCAATACAAATCCATAGGGCCTGATTCTCATTTATACAAAGGCCAATTTTCATCATTTTGGCAGTGTAAAGAAGGGGTTTAAAGTGAGCATAGATCCATGTACACTGCCAAAGTTGTGTAAAAGGGCCTTAGTGTACATGGGAATTCAGGCCATAGTGTCTGATCGTGGAGATGCAATAACTGTAATCCAGACAACCGACTAGATCAATAATAAAATGGAAGTTGCATTCAATTAGCCCTCAGAAGTGTCAATAACAGAGAGTGGGGTGTGAAGTCTAGTTTCAATTCTATTTTGGTTCTTAAACTGCGCTCATCACCACAGTATCTGAGAGCCTTCCAGTCATGCATTAAGCAACATGACTCACATCTGGCACGTCTTTGTTCTCTTATCCTCTCGCCTGGTGGAGGAATGTCAGCAGAGGAGTGTTTTGTTTTGAAATGTATTTTATATATAGTTGCTAGATGTTTATGTTAGAGAAGGCAAGGTCAAAGAAATGAGCCTTAAAGATACTCCCTAATATGAAGCATTCATCCATCTTACCTTATTTCCTTGTACCACATTGTACCTCTATTTCATAACACTCGCTCATCTAGCTTTTGACAGTTTTTGTATTTTGCATAAGTCAAGTGCTGAGCTAGACTTGTCCCTGGGCATTGTGGGATACATGCCTTGCCATAAGTGAGCAAGAATTAGCATAGTACAGTTCAGCAAGATTACCCAACATACACACATTATATTAATATCATGCACATTATTAATGTGCTGTATATGTGTATGTATGCATATAGCTTATATGCATTGGCTAACATCAGCAAAGTGGCTGATGATAGTTCTACACAGCATTTGGTGCTCAGCTCTGAGGCAGGTTGTAGACACTCAGGCCTGATGAAGGTGTTTATCATCCTAACATACATAAACATATAGCAAACATATTGCAAAATCTCATAACTTCATATACAATGAGGATACATACATTTCAACAGGACAGTAATGTTCAACAGATTGTGACTTTTCCGATGATACCTCACATGGCATATTTTGTACAAAATATATCATGACCAGATACAAGTGGTGAATATGTGGGTACAGGGTGTTATTTTGAGGTTATTTATGGCTTCTAAATCTGCTTGTGAATCAAGCCTCACAAATCAAAATGTTTCATTCTGGAATTGTCAGAACAAAAGAGTTTGGCATTTGAAAAAAATAATCTTTCTTCAGCTGAAACAATTTGCCAAAATAGACACGAATTTGTGAAATAGTGTGGTTGACCCAAATCTGTATTTTTCAGTGAGAAATGATCTGGCCAAAAAATTTCACTCAGTTTTTGACACTCCCAGCCCCTGCGCCTGGGGCTTCACTCCTGGGCTCCGTGTCTGGGGTTCCAACTGCCAATCCCAGCTCCTGGCTCCACACCCGGGGCTCTGTTCCCGGCCCAGCTCCACACACGAGGCTCCGCTCCCAGTCCCTGGCCCCACGCCTGATGTCCCGGTCCTGCACCCAGGGCTCTGCTCCCAGCCCCAACTTCTAGCCCCGGCTATCGGCCCCATGCCTGGGGCTCCGCTCCTGGCCCTGGCGCTGGCTGTCGGCCCCAGCCCGCCCCCAGCTGTGGCCCCAGCCTCAGACCCCTTCCCCCATCCTTGTCCCCCGACTCCTGAGCCACGGCAAGGTAAAAAGTTAGGGGACCACTGCTTTAGTTTCCTTACCTGGCTTTCTGCACCCCAACTATAAAAAGTGTTACAGCACCACTGTATGAATCATATTGGGACAGGTGTGTAGTTTAGCTTTGAGAGCAGACTGGGCTGCTGGAGGATACTTATAGGTGAACTGAGTCATTATCTGAACATCTTCTAAGCCAGAACTGTGAAAGGTTTGCTCGCCTTTTA
Source organism: Platysternon megacephalum (assembly GCA_003942145.1). Taxonomy (NCBI): domain Eukaryota; kingdom Metazoa; phylum Chordata; order Testudines; family Platysternidae; genus Platysternon; species Platysternon megacephalum. The sequence goes on from QXTE01000012.1 coordinate 10,821,196, forward strand.
GTCCCTGTACATTTACTGCATTATGATCGTACCTTTTCATCTTCATTAAGTCTAGTATTCCGGATTTTAAATCATTAAGGCAGAAAGTGCTGTGTAATTACAGTATTCAATTAATCCTGTTAATATCCTACAGGCTTTGTCTTTAGGCATCTGAGCGTAATATTTAATTAACTTTAACCTTATATGTATGTTGTTCAAAACTGTTCTTTTATACCAGCCCATTAGTGTTCCCACTGATGCACCAAATGTGCCCTTCACAATCTTTGAAGAATTTGATTTAAGATTATATAACAGCACTGAAATTTCCAGTAATCTTATCAAACAACAAGTCATTTTGCTGCTAATGACTGACACACACTATTTATGCTGCTAATATCTCGAAGAGAGAGCATGATGCCAAGGTTAAATGCTGAGGCAAGAATTGTGGGGGAGATCATTACTCACACTTGGCTTTTTAAATGAAAAAAACCTTTCATCTTGGCAGAATATACAATATAGCTCTTCAGAGAATCATAGAAACGTAGGACTGGAAGGGACCTCGAGAGGTCATCTAGTCCAGTCCCCTGCACTCATGACTGGACTAAGTATTATCTAGACCTGACAGGTGTTTGTCTAACCTGCTCTTAACAATCTCCAATGATGGAGATTCCACAACCTCCTTAGGCAATTTATTCCAGTGCTTAACCACCCTGGCAGTTAGGAAGTTTTTCCTAATGTCCAACCAAAACCGCCCTTGCTGCAATTTAAGCCCATTGCTTCTTGTCCTATCCTCAGAGATTAAAGAGCATAGTTTTTCTCCCACCTCCTTCATCAGCCTTTGATGTACTTGAAAACTGTTATCATGTCCCCCCTCAGTCTTCTCTTCTACAAACTAAACAAACACAGTTTTTTTTCAATCTTCCCGCAGAGGTCATGTTTTCTAGACCTTTAATCATTAATAATTTTTGTTGGTCTTCTCTGGATTTTCTCCAGTTTGTCCACATCTTTCCTGAAATGTGGCACACAGAACTGGACACAATACTCCAATTGAGGCCTTATCAGCATGGAGTAGAGCAGAAGAATTATTTCTCATGTCTTGCTTACAACACTCCTGCCAATACATCCCAGAATGAAGTTTGCTTTTTTTGGAACAGTTTTACACTGTTGACTCATATTTAGCTTGTGATCCACTATGACCCCCAGATCCCTTTCCACGGTACTCCTTCCTAGACAGTCCTTTTCCCATTTTGCATGTGTGCAACTGATTGTTCCTTCCTAAGTGGAGTACTTTGCATTTGTCCTTATTGAATTTTATTCTATTTAATTCCGACCATTTCTCCAGTTTGTCCAGATCATTTTGAATTTTAATCCTGTCTTCCAAAGCACTTTCAATACTCTTCTCCCACAGCAAAAACTTTATAAGTGTACTTTCTATGCCATTATCTAAATCATTGATGAAGATATTGAACAGAACTGATCCCTGCGGGACCCTACTCGATATGTCCTTCCGGCTTGACTTTGAATCACTGATAACTCCTCTTTGGGGATGAAGAACGAGAAGTCCTTGTGGCACCTTAGAGACTAACAAATTTATTTGCGCATAAGCTTTTGTGGGCTAAAACCCACTTCATCAGATGCATGGAGTGAAAAATACAGTAAGCAGTATAAATATTACAGCACATGAAACTGAACCAGTTGTTCACCCACCTCATAGTAGCTCCATTTAGGTTGTATTTCCCTAGTTTGTTTATACTGGTTGTTTATGCCTGCTTATTGCAAAATGGCATCAACATGTGCATTTGTTTTACAGCATTTTTTGTTCACATTTTCCTTTACACCCACTAGCTTTCTTAAACTGCTAATGTAACAGTACCCTTCCTCCTGTAAACTTTTATCTACAGCAACTTCGTCTTCAGTGGGACCACTCAGGGGGACCACATAGTGTCAAGCACATGTATAAGCCTTTACAGAACCTGGGCCTATCTATAGGAAGAAAAAATAATAAAGTAAATGATCATTTTAAAAAGTTTAGAGATGGTTTGGGGGTCAATCCTGCAAGTCAGTGAGAATTAAGGGCTCTCAACACCTTGCAGAATCAAGTTCTTAGCCTCTGAAAAACAATGTTTTTATTGAAAATCAATGGGCCAAATCCAGCCCTAATGTGAGCGACTGCAAGAAAACTGACTTCAGTGCAGGTCCATTTCTATTTGTAGCTAAAATAAAAACACACTAAAATATAAAACAGATATTGTAATCAGCTGAAATATGGGGGAATCCTGCCTCCAGTGAACAGCCCAAATAAACAGGCTGAGTCTAAACAGACCCACAGAGATCGAGGTGAGAGGATTTCTCCCTCAGACTGCTCAAGACTACCAATGTAGCATGCCCTGCAGTTGCTTGGCTCCCCATACATGGGGGATTAGACTGCGGATCAAGGATCTTCAAAAGTTCTGCCACTGCGTGCCGCCCGTTCCATCATCCTCTCTCCCTCTTGAGCTTTGTATTCTGCCAGTTGTTTTGACCTTCTACTCTAAGTGCCCCTATGTATACAATATTTTCTTGATCCTGCATGTCACATAAACTCTCTTATCCTTCATCAAATCCCTTGTTGCCTGCCCAAGGTCATTATGATTTTGGTTAGGGACAAGTAGTGAAAAGTCGAGGGTCTGCTTTGTACCAGTCACCTCAAAGAGAAACATATTTGTGTCAATTAAGTGTTCCTTTGTAATTTGGCTATACTAGTGCAGACAAACTGTGCTATGCTCAAGCCTGAGAAGAAAAATACCTGCCCAAGACAGATTAAAAAAATGGGTCTATGGTCAGCCTAAAATAGGCTTATTTCAGGAGTTAGATAATTTCTTTTAAGATCTTAAAGGTCCTAATCTATGGATTTTAAAATCTAAATGGACAGACAGACTGTTCTGAATGAGTAAAGAGAGCGTGTGATAAGAGTGTGGATTTAGGAAAAAAATTCTGCTAGTAATGAAAATCTGAAAGACATGTATGCTACATGTAATCACACCATGAATTCATCATTAAATAAAATAGCAATTAATGGGCTGTAAGGGAATATCTATCGATAACTCATTACTGCCTGCCATGTTCTTATTACCGTTTTTTAAGTTCACACTGGTAGCTGTCAATAACTTAGTTTCTATTAGTGCTTTCCAAGATCTCTTAGCAAGAATGGGAGTTAACTGTCAACTGCCACATTAGCACATGTCTGTCAGTTCTAGTTGTGTAGTACCAGCTGTGACAGGGTGCTCTCAGCAGCACCCTGATCACTGACATTGCTGAGGGCAATTATACACAATTAAACACTTTCTGTTGGGGGAAATGTGAGCACCTGGGTGACAATCACTGGGCTAACAAGGTCATTGGGAGAATTTAAGGGGAGGAAACAGGAAGCAAGGGACAGCTCAGAGGATGAGCCTGGGCTGGGAAGTGAGGGCTGCAGGGAAACCTACCTTTGCTGTAAGCCTGCGTTGCACGGTATTACTATGTAAGAGGGGAATACATATACACCTTGGTGAAAGATAAACAGCCCGATGTGTGTTTATGATTGTTCATTGGGTAGTGACAGAGGAGCCCTCTGAGACATGCTAAGAACACTTGAAGCCTATGATCCTTTCAGGTCTCCTAAATTAAGAATAGACCTGCACTTGGAGGAGAGCACTGTGAAGTAAACCTAGCTCTTTTGAGGAAGCAGTGCTGGTGGTTCTGCTGGTGCCACTCTTTCCTCTGAGTCAGTAATGAATACGGGTGTACAACACCAGCAGAGTTATTTTGTATGGATTACATGAATATCCCACTGCCACATTCATTCACAAGACAAACCCCTGCTGGCTTCCATGAAAGTCTGAGTTCATTTAGAAACCAAACCTCCATTGCCCCCCACTCCAGCCTCAATTCTCAATGGAGAACACTAGACAGATTGTCAGACTGCCCTTTCCTCATCATTAAGCATTTTGGGGGTCTGGAATGTGTCCTCCCTGGGTCTTGGGGCTATGCTTCTGTGTGACCCTGGCCCCCTGGGGTCTTCATGAGTATCAAGTGCCAGCTTTGCTCTTCACAGCACTCCCTGATTGGACAAGTCTATCAGGAGACAACACATTCCCACAGCCAGGAAACAGTCCTTAATGGCAAACTTTGTTTAGAGATCAATAGACAACTTCACTTTATTTTCCAAACCTGAAGTCTAATAAAATGGACCGGTCAACATGATTGTAAAATAATCTATTAAAAAATCCCTCAGTGGAAGGCATCCTAACATATGTAGTGTTTCAGACTCCAGAGACATTGAAAAGATTACCATGAGCTCCTTCGTGCATTACTGATATGCCTGCATGCATTTGGGGCAGTGAAAGCAAATCATGTCACTCTGTGGAAGTTATGCTGGCATAAACAACATTGATTGAATTTAGCTGACTCATCCCTTCATCCTTTTTTATTTCTACAGCAGATACAACTTAGCACAGACATTTCATTTTTGAACAGTGTGCCTTTTTACTTTGGGTTTTCATAAATCAATTACTTTGAGTTTAATTCTGAGTTAATATTTTTATGTAAGTTTCCACACAGCATGTGAATTCACTAGAGAGGTTTGAAAGAACTTGGGCTTTATCAAGCATCCTTCCTGAAAATAAGTGATGGTGTCCAACTGATGATCTTGGGACTTGATCCAATGCCCACTGAAGTCAATGGAAGGACACCCATTGATTTCAGTGGGCTTTGCATCAGGCCCTTAGTGAATCCCCTCAGAGGGCTCTTTATAATGTACCATAGTTTCATTTGGAATCTTGGACTGAAATTAGAATGGAATTAATGTAAGTGGAACACTTGTACACTATCCACAAACCCAGTAGATTTTCATTCTACAGCGAATCAGTTAAAAGGTTTTCTTTTATCACAGAGTCCTAGAAACTAGACTTCAAAGTCACCTATTAGTCCCTTCTCCCACTACATCAGGACAGGGTTATTTCCTACAGTATACTTTCCAGTGTGTTTCCCCGTCCAATTATAAATTACTGTCTCCATTGCTCCATCTTTTCTCGTACTCCGTGATATTAATTCAACCAAAAATACCAGTTTAACCTTTTATGAAAATGATGCTGATTATTCCAGTGTAATCACCCAAATGTCAGGAATTAAGAACACAGTGTTTTTCTAAATTAAATTACATTTCATTCTGTTATTTAGAAACGTCTTCTGAATATTCACAATGAAATGTGTAAATTGGCTTGCAGAATTCAAATACACATTTATTGATATGTAAATAAGGCACCTGAACACAAGAAGTTTTCATAAAAGTATTAGCTTCTTTCTAAATTCAAATTCGTTTACAGTGCTCCATAGGTCAGTGATTGAAACAGCTTGAATTTTCACCTGTAATCCATTCGCCTTGTTTCATTTTGGGTCTTTTTGAAGTAAATTCAAGTGCTCAGTAGAAATTTATATTGAAAGAAATAAACTTGTGATTGCTGTAATCAAAACTGTTTCTCAAGCAGGAACAGTTTTGTCTATGGCATAAATGATAAAATAGTGAGAGATAGCACTACTTTGATTCATGAGTGGCATACTGGTGATCTTTTGAATGTAGAAATAGTTACACATTTTTTATGCTGGGACTCAGTTACATGCAGCCATCTATAACAAAGATATGGGGCTTGATTGGTGCTATGGAATGTTGATTTTTCTTGTTCAGCACGGGGAAATAAAAATATTTAATCCAACAAGATGTCAGTGACTGATAGTAGGACTCAGTCTGGAAAAAACCCACACAAACTAATCAGCTAGATATTTGAGAAGGGAGGAATAGGTTAACTGGCTAACGGTGCAAATCGGTGTAGCTGCATAAAATAGAAGAGGGGATAGCCCAGTAGCTTGAGAAAAAACAGAGCCAGCATTTCAGAGAGGCTCTGTACTAGGGCCTGATCCAACTCCCATTAAAATCATGGAAAGACTCCCCTGTAGTTCAATTACACTTGGATTGGGCCTTAAATAAGGAAAAGTAAGCGTAAAATAACCCAGAATTCATGGTCAGCCCTAGTTAAAGGGATTATCATCATGAAAGAGAACAGCTAGAGTCAAAGTCAGGATCATTAAAGTCTCCAAGTCCCCGGCGTACCTAATGTATTGTCAGTGTTATGATAAGTGTTTTCTATGTAACAACCACCAGTTTTAAAGCCATCCAGTTTTACAATTAAATCCCCATATCTGCATACTTGTCTTGGTCTGTGCATGTGTTCATTTGTGAACTTTGGGTCACAAAACCACCGTTTGGATACACTGGAACCATACTGTACTTTCCCCTCTTATGTTTATACTGCACCATTCCTCAGCAATTGGCTCACGGGCCTGAATCATTTACAATAAATGAAATTAAAGGTCAGAGTTTTCACGCTTCACCAGTGATGATTCAGCAGGCGGCAGCCTACTATGTCAGGGTAAAATTCACCCCCGTGCAAGGACAAGGACTATACCACTCTTAGCCCTATGTCGAGGTTTTAACGGAGTCTGAAGTGGTGCCTCACCCTTGTGTTGGCTGTCTGCACAGAGAGGGATTTCACCGTTATTGCATATAGGATGTATTAATAACTAGATTATTTTAAGGTGCGTACTTGCTTTCCAAACCCTTATTATCCATCCAATATTTTAGTTATATTCGTGGCAGTTTGTTATTTAAAACACTGTTTTAAGTGGCCTGCCATTGACCTTATATTATATCTTGTTCTGAGCCTTCCTGCCCCCCCTGTATCAGACAAGTAAAGTAGGGCAATGTTTGCATGTTCCGAGCATGGGCTCAAACAGAACTAACTGAGCATTTCATTAAGTCTGAACACCAGGAGGTGAATCTGCTGTTGAGAGATGGCCTGAGGCTGACCCCAAAAAGTAAGAAACTCCTAACAAGATCAGGGAATTGAGATACCTTCTGGCTCACTAGTCTCACTAGCTCACTTGTAAACCAACCTAAACTAAAATCTCTTGACATGGTGTATTGCAGCATTTACTATAGCTCCCCTGATTTGGCTGTTCTTTTCTGACAATCAGTGGACCAGAATTGTGAAACTGAGTCCCTAAATCACACTTTAGTGTAGAGAGGCCACACAAGTTCCACTTAAAACTCAAATACTGTTATTTTGAAAGTTTGTGTCTATCTAAGGTCTCCATTATCATAGTACCTGAACACATAATACCCTAGCAAAGTAGGGAAGTGTTATTATCCCCATTTTACAGATAAGAGGCACAGAGGGATCAACTGACTTGCTGAAGGATACATGGGAAGTCTGGGGCATAATAGGGAATTGAAACCAGATCTCCAAGTCCCAGGCCATCTTTCTCATCCTGTGCCTCGCTCTTGTACATGTGCTCTTCCGCAGTCTTGAATGTCCTCCTGGATGCCTAAAGTTAGCCATTTAAGTTTGAAAGTGTTGACAGAGGTCCTTATCCTGAGAACCTCTCTCTGTGTTCCATGTATTTAAACAACTAACACTAAATGAAGAACAGACTGGACAAGACAGAAAGCTTATGAACCCTGTGCTTACTCATAAGGGCCAAATTTGGCTCCTAACCTGATTGATCAATATGTGTACCTTATGACAAATTCCAAAGAATCACATTAGCTACTCCAATAGCCCCTATTTTTTATTTCTTACATTTTACCACTCTTTTTAAATAAATATACACAAAAGAGGGGTATGTAATCTGCACATACAAATATAGAGATAAATATGAAGAAGCAAATGAAAAGACACTAAAGTAAAAGTTTACTCCCAATGTGAGCATATCCTTAAATGCTTTGCTGAACAGGGATGGACTTTGGCATATACTTTTAAAATCTGGCCCTTAAGTATGTGTTTGAATTTAGGCACATATGGATGAATTTTATTCCACAAGAAATCAAATCACATTGGTATAAAATATAGTACATAACAAACTAGGGCATTTCAGATGCAGTATGTTAGATAAAAAGAAGGAAGGATATAAATAGACAGAGTTAAGAAGTCCACTAACAGTGCCAAATATTTTATTATGTGTGTGTTTGTATGCATCTGTGGCCCCAGTTTGACAAAGGACTTGTTTGGAGAAGGAAGTCATTTGGCTAGTGGAAGGGATTTGGCAATATTTGTAGTTGTTCAAACATCCTGGGGTCTACAAGTGTGGGATGTGTAAGACCTTGAACCCAGGCTAAATCTGGGAAGGTTTGAGGTTCAGCATGTGCGCTTCTAAGTTCCAATATTGCCCTTTAGAAAACAATGACAGCGTGTAAGCAGTTGTAATAATAGATTAACACTGGGTTACATGAAAGCTATTTTTTCTGATTGCTATTGTGTATTAGAAACAATGGGTTACTGGAGACTGAATTCACACTGTTTGAAACTTCAGACTGGAAGGTAAAACACGTCAAATATTGACCATGCAATGATGATTTTGTTCCTTTGGTAACTTTAATTTTATATAAATCTCTGTGTTTTTGATTTATCTTTTATGATAAAATTCATATGCAGATACCATTTCCAGGCGGCACTTCTGAGAGCCATAGCCGTCAATCTCCATTTTTACTGCACATCACTATTAAAAACCTGTGGAGAGACATTACAAACATCTGTACTAAACATCTGCTTAGTTTGGTTGTACAAAATATTCTGCTACAAATTCATTTAAATCAGCCCACTTCTTCCTTGCATTATATTGTATTATATTGCTATTACTGATTGAATAAAAACAAAGTGTACATACAGAGTGATTGCCACGAAAACTGTCAGCATTTGCCAGTTGGCAACCATTAGCCTCTGAAGCAGCGCCGGCTCCAGGGTTTTTGCCGCCCCAGGCAGCCAAAAAAAAAAAAAAAAGCCGCGATCGCGATCTGCGGTGGCAATTCAGCGGGAGGTCCTTCGCTCGGAGCGGGAGTGAGGGACCCTCCGCTGAATTGCCGCCGAATAGCTGGATGTGCCGCCCCTCTCCCGAGAGGCCGCCCCAAGCACCTGCTTGTTAAGCTGGTGCCGGCCCTGCTCTGAAGTGCCACAGTTTATGCTTAGAACAGGTTATAGAACCAAACTGATTGTGTGGTATCTTGGTAACTGCTGACTTTCCTGACAACCACTCCATAATATATCATTTCTAAGACAAGTCTGAGATGATTTACCTCTTTTTTGAGACACTGTGCTCAATTTCTTGACATCAGGATGGATTGCTCATATTAATCAGTCTTTGCTTGTATTTTGTAAAAGCGTTTGATCAAAGGAACAAGATTTCCGCTTGCTTGCATAGCTATGAAAAAAGAAAATAACATTTGATTAAATTAATGTAAGCATCCCCACAAACAGACTATATTCTTTTAAATGGCTGTCTAACTCAGGGGAGGGCAAACTACAGCCCACGGGCTGAATCTGGCCCATCAGGGTTTTCAATCCAGCCCGCAGGATTACTAACTCAGTGGTGCAGTGGGGCTAAGGCAGGTTCCCTGCCTGCCCTGGCCCTGCACCGCTCCTGGAAGTGGACAGCACCATGTCCCTGTAGCCCCTGGGGAAGAGGGGGGCAGAGGGCTCCGTGTGCTGAACTTGCATGCAGGCACCGCCCCCCGCAGCTCCCATTGGCCAGGAACGGGGAACTGCGGCCAATGGGAGCTTCGGGGGTGGTACCCTCTGGTGAAGACAGCGTGAGGCGGAGCCGCCTGCTCCACCCCAACCCACCCCATCCCCAGGAGCCACTGCCGGACATGCTGGCCACTTCTGGGAGCAGCATGGGGCCAGGGCAGGCAGGGAGCCTGCCTTAGCCCTGCTGTGTGCCACTGCCACCCCAGAGCAGCTCAAGGTAAGTGGCACCGGGCCGGAGCTCGCACCCCGAACCCCTCCTGCACCCCAACCCTCTGCCCTGAGCCCCCTGCTGCACCCTAACCCCCTGCCCTGAGCTTCCAACCTTGTCCTGATCCCCCTGCTGCATCCCACACCCCTCCTGCACCGTAATCCCCTGCCCTGTGCCCCTTCCTGCACACTACACCCCCTCCCACACCCCAGCCCCCTGCCCCAACCCTAAATTCATGGCCCTGCATACAATTTCCCCACCCAGATGTGGCCCTCCGGCCAAAACGTTTGCCCACCCCTGGTCTACCTGGTATAATATCAACATTTTTCAATTTCCATTTCCCAATTTCTGCTACTTCATAAAGTACATTCAAACCATTAAGCAAGAGTAATAGGTATCATTGGCCTGGGTTTATGAAGTTGATAGACACCTTGGAAATTCTTCAGATAACTGGCTAGAAAGATATTTCCTCCAAGTAAATCAAAGTTTTCTCACTCCAACATTTCTATCAAATAGTTTACATAATGATGGCACCTTCTTGGTCTAAAATATTTGAAAGTTTAAGAAACTGAATATGTTAATCAGGGTTTTTAACTGCATTTAAAAACAAATCTAGAAAAACAGACTGACTTATGGATATTTTTGTTGATGAAGGGACATAGTGTATTATGACAAAAACTCTATTACTAAGGTGATAGTTTACTCGAAGCAAATTTCCCTTCGCTTGCATCTGAAGAAGTGGGTATTCACCCACGAAAGCTCATGCTGCAAAACGTCTGTTAGTCTATAAGGTGCCACAGGATTCTTTGCTGCTTTTACAGATCCAGACTAACACGGCTACCCCTCTGATACTTCCCTCAGATGGTACATAGAAAAAAATGTAAAAACCCCAACAACTCTACAATACCAAATTTATAACACCGAGAGAACTAATGGTAATTCTAATGCCCAAAAGAGCTCAGAAAAAAGCTACTTGCCCAGGGAGTGTAAAATTTTGCAAGACTGCTATAAATTAAATAGCCACAACTTTAAAGAGCCAAAAGAGAAGCAAACAATCATTAGGATTTTCATTGCAAGAGCTGTATTCACTTTATATATATATATATATCTTTAAGAAGATGTCTTTTATTACTTTACTCTCATCTAGTAGTGAGGTTGGAAAGGAAGTGGCTGAATAAGGATGGTTCACTGACCAGAAGTCTGCATTATACTTGTATTTTCTTTGGAGCCATGCTCAGGGTCTCTTTCTTTACCTCAGAACTCTCAGGGCAGGTCTACACTACAGCCCGGATTGACGCTCTGAGATCGATCCACCGGCGGTCGATTTTACAGGTCTAGTGAAGACCTGCCAAATCGACAGCAGATCGCTCTCCAGTCAACCCCTGTACTCTACTCCCAATGAGAAGAGTAAGGTAAGTCAACGGGAGATTTTCTCCCGTTGACCCCCCACGGTGTAGACCCCACAGTAACTTGACCTATGGTACGTCAACTCCAGCTACGTTATTCACGTAGTTGGAGTTGCGTAGCCTAGGTTGACTTACCGCGGTAGTGTAGACATAGCCTCACTCTTCTATGCAGAAGTGAAAATGGAGAGAAATGAGAACCGGGAAAACCTTCCAAGAACTTGACATGATTCCAAAATGTAGTTGTGATCTTCGTATTCATGACTTTTGGATAATATTTCACACCCACTCTACTATCAGACTCACTGCATTGCATTTTCAGGTGTATAGTATTTTTAACTCTGCAGTACCACAAAATAGAATTTTATGGAATTTAGCTTTGTAGTGAGGGAAGACTTTGATTTTCTAGATATTATTATAGATCATTTGTATTGCAGTAGAACCTAAGAATCTCAGCAATGGACCAGACTCCATTGTGCTAGGTACTGTTCAAATGCAGAACAAAAATGGTCTCTGCCCCAAAGAGTCTTACACTTGTATTGAAAATAAGAGACAAAATGTGGTGAAAGATGGGGGAAGCACAAAGAAAAATGTGATAATATTGTTCAGCATAATAGGGAGTGATCTTAGTACACCATCTACTTAAGCATTGTGAACTTTTCTGTAAGCATTGTGGTGAAAGAGAGTTTTAAAGGAAGGATTTGGAGGAGGATATTGAGGTAGCATTGCAAATGCTTTAGGATAATTATTTCCAAACATGAAGAGCAGCACTGGAGAAAGCATAAAAGTGCTTGTTTAAAATTTTAACAACTGGGTGATGAAGGTTGAATGAATCAAAGGGTCATTTTTCATTTTAAATGGAGATGAGTCCAAGCTATAAAATTCAGAATGGAATGCAGAATAACCCTTCAGCGTTTGGTCAGCATCTGGATACAAACACTCCAATCTTAAAACTGAGTCTTGAGTCAACCTGACTGTATAGAGCCGTGGTCCTCAAACTTTTTACCTCATGCCCCTCCCCCCCTTACCACTATCCACCCTTCCCCCCACCAGCCGGGACCAAGAGCGGGGTCACAGCTCTGGGAGGTGGGATGCAGAGAGGGGTAAGAGGGCCAAGACTGGGGCCACAGCTGGGGGCGGGGTGGGATGGGAGCAGGGCAAGGAGTGGAGCCTCGGCCAAGGGCTGAGCCTAGCAGCCAGGGCCCCGGGCCAGCAGCCGGGGCCAGGAGCAGAGCTGGTGGGTGGTGTTCCCTCCCTGATCCCGTGTGGGCTGGCCTGGGTCCCAGCCACCCTAGGGGAGGTGCACCCCACAGTTTGGGAACCTCTGGTATAGAGGATTATACTATGGTTTGAGAAATCCAGTATTAATGCATGCAGATTTCTTTCTTAAAATATACAGTGAAAAGAATGGTATGTTTTAAAATATTGTCCTAAGCTTGATAATCAATATATACTTAATCATATTGAATTTTTTTTAATTAATCTAAATACATGGGGAAGATATTGCCCTGTGGAGCTGCTCTAATAATAAAATCAAATGGCTAAGCATGAAGAGTTTTATAAGTGAACAAAACTGATTTAAGCTGAACTGGTAAGCGCAATGTCAATCAAAGTTTAACAGAATTTTATCACTTTCAGACTTGACAAATGAGATATTGTTAGATTTCTCCAAGTTTCTATGATATAGTTTGAAACTTCACTTGGAGTCCTCTCAAAGTAAAAGGGATGCCCCAGGAATCTAATTTTGGGCCTAGTCCAGCACCCTTTGCTCAGGCACAACTCCCATACATTCAAGATTTGTCCCTTTGTTTGTATTGTGCTTTAATGTGAAAATCAAGATGGTGGATTGATAGTAGGTCAGCAAAGACAATTAAATGAGGACCTCAGGATTTCCCCAGTAGCAGGAAAAATAGCTTGTGTGTTATTTTGTTTTATTTCAAATCATCAGCCACAGCAAGGGTTCTCTACTCTGCCATTATTATATTTGTATTATCAACATATGAGAGGAGGATTAGCAAGCATATGTGAACAATACAAGGCAGGCAACATAACTGCAGTTTATAACATGTAAGCATCCTCCTGTAATAATATACAGTTACTGTAGCATTTTTTTATGCCCTGTCTTTAAGACCTTGCAGCTAATTCTGCTCGTCCTACTCCTTTGGAAAGGATGGGGCTATGCTACTGGTGTCTGAACCCCCAGCCTCTCTGAATATTGGGCTTGATTAGAAGCCCAGTGAAATCAATACAAAGCCCCTCGCTGACTTAAGTGGGATTTGGAGCAGGCCCATAATGACTTAAACAAGTCCCAGTTCAGTACTTATGCATATGACTAACTTCAAATATGTGAGTAGCTCCAATAAAGGGAATAGGGCTACTTACATGCTTAAGTTAGGTACATGCCTGCTGATTTGGAGCACAGATTAGCATTTGCATTACTTTTATCTTCTCTGGTCCCAAATGACCCTTCGATAGCAAACAAAATGAAAAAAAGAATCCATTTCGCCTTATCAACCAATTCATCACAGGAGTACTATAAAGACTGACTGTGTACAATATGTGAGATTGTAGAAAAAAATATATCATGGCTCATGAAGCACTTCACTGAAATGCAGCATTCCTGCTGCAAGAGGCTGAGAGCACCTTTTTCAGAAGGACCCACAGCCTATAAATTACATTGATTATGGTGTCAGAGTTGTTCAGCTAAACTAACATAGCAGACTCCATAGAGGCAACATCTAGATGAAACAGGTACTTCATTTGTTCTTGGAGTCCTCAACCATGCTGGCTCAGTGTTGTCTATGGGGCTGCAGTTCTCTGCCCATCTATTATTTTTCCATGACAAAAGATAGGTTGCCCACACATACCAGGAAAGATTTAGCACAGCTCTTAGTGTTCCTTTGTGTTGGGGAGATGCCTTTCTTGACAGCACATATTTATGACAAATAGCACTCTTGTATCCTAGCATTGTATTTATAGTGCAAGAGAAATGTCTTGCTATTTGAACAAAATGTGCTGTAAATCAGAGATTTTTGCAGTGACAGAGGTTGGTCTCAGCTGCCATTGAAGTCAATGGGAGCCTTCCAATTGAATTTAATGAATACAGGATTGGTCCCTATGTGGAGGTTAGTTATTCTATTTAAATCATGAATAAAATTGAAACACTAGTATTCTTTTATGGTGTAGGGGTCAATTTGGGGAGATGGGTGAGGGGGATGCATGTCATAATTATAAACACTAATCCTCTCAGACACCTATTACCAGAACCTTGGTTTTACTCTGCCATGTCTTTTCCTAAGCTTTCACACCCTTCCTGTCCTCCATAGCTAAGTGTATACTCTGATTGCTGTCACTATCATATTTTTCTGATACAGAGGAGAGAGGTTGCATGAGACTGTTTTGAGAGACAACATTTCAGAAGAAAGAGTGATAATAAGCTCAGGGGTGGCCTTTGTTGGGTAAATATTAGAGGCCACCAGGGGCAAAATTCTGATTTTATTTACATCAGTGTAAATCTGGAGCTCCTCTAGTGAGAGTAATGATATTAAAATATATAGTAACTACCCAAAATTACAAATATTCCCCCCTGTTAATATTCTCAAGAATATCTTTAGATGTCAAGCTTGTCTAAAGAGAAGAAAAGGCAAATCCGCTGATAGGCTAGAAGCCTAGAAGGCCTTCACTTCACCCTGTAACAATCTAGAGAAAGTTCATTGATTTTTCACCAGTACCACTCAAGTGTCTTTTTGACACCGCACAATTTCAAAACCCAGTTGTTTGTTCAGCTGTGTTGTCTCTCCCACCAGGACATGCATTGCTCTCTGGACCGTGGTGTCCTCTTCAGGACACTGTCCTCTGGGAGTGCCCACTACTCCATTCTCCCCCCTTCCGGTGGTATATCCGCAGTCCTAGTCCACACCTGCCTTCACGGCCACCTTCCACCCCAAAGTCTGGTCCCCTACCTCAGGGACAAGGTGCAGTCCATGGGCCATGCTCCCTCATGGCAAGGTGTGGTGCAAGGGGGGGACCCAGACCCACCCACTACTCTGGGCTCTCTGGACCGTGGTGTCCTCTTCAGGACACTGTCCTCTGGGAGTGCCCACTACTCCATTCTCCCCCCCTTCCGGTGGTATATCTGCAGTCCTAGTCCACACCTGCCTTCACGGCCACCTTCCACCCCAAAGTCTAGTCCCCTACCTCAGGGACAAGGTGCAGTCCATGGGCCATGCTCCCTCATGGCAAGGTGTGGTGCAAGGGGGGGACCCAGACCCACCCACTACTCTGGGCTCTCTGGACCGTGGTGTCCTCTTCAGGACACTGTCCTCTGGGAGTGCCCACTACTCCATTCTCCCCCCCTTCCGGTGGTATATCTGCAGTCCTAGTCCACACCTGCCTTCACGGCCACCTTCCACCCCAAAGTCTAGTCCCCTACCTCAGGGACAAGGTGCAGTCCATGGGCCATGCTCCCTCATGGCAAGGTGTGGTGCAAGGGGGGGACCCAGACCCACCCACTACTCTGGGCCCTAGCCCAGGGACCCTTGAGCGGCAGCTGCTTGCTGCCTTCCTCCACTCCCCATCACTGTCTGCCTTCCCTGGGCCACTTCCCCATAGCCCTAGCTCCCACTCAGCCCTTGTTTCAAGGCCTGCAGCCTGGCAGGGTCAGCCAGAGTTCCCACTGCCCTGCTACTGTGCCCAGCACTGCTCTATCCAGCATGCTGCTCCTACCAGGAGCCAGTCCTCCTCCCTTGCTGGTCAGGAGGAGACTGCTTTCTCCTCTGTGCTTCAGCCTTTATATAGGGCTCAGCCTGGCCCTGATTGGCTGCCCACAGGTCCCTTCTGATTGGCTGCCCATCTGCGCAGCCTCTCTGGCCTACTTTAACTCATTTTCTCCTGGAGTGGGGCAGCTGCCCCACTACATACTCCCATTGAACAGAAATAGAACCTGGAGAAGTACTTCATGTATTAAAATGAAAATAACTCCCTGAAACAAAGAGTTAACCTTGAGACTCTGAGCTTCAGTTTCTTTTCCCTTGTGAGCAAGTCACCAATGAAATTGTTTCCTTTTCATTTTCAAAGGCAAGTATTTCACATCACCCAAAGTTTGCAGTCATAGGTGAAAAAAACAAAACCACCAATCTGTACAAAATACTATTTGAAATTGCCAATGGTGGGAGAATAAGAAAAGAACTCAAACAATTTATTTTCTGATGCTAACAAGATGGCAAAGACTTTCAAGGCAATTAAAGGAGGGCATATTTGTTTAGTTTTACCAAAAAAGTGGAGCTTCAGTTTTATTTTGTTTCAAGGCTAGAGAGAAAAGTTCCATCTTTGGAACTTGAGACAGTGAAATTGTGTTTGTCTATCTCTGATTGGCTGTTTCTATATTTTAGTCTCCCCTTCCTCCTTCTGTTTAGTTTTTCACAAGAACCTAAAGCACAGAACATGTCACTTCTGTGACAGAAGTATTTACTAGTAGAGCCATATGGCAACTGGCCAGTGGCCAGATGTCTTCCACCCTGTCCAGTCTTTCCAGTTCACTCTAGGGCTGTCTTTGTTGTGCTTTATTAAGGGAGACAAAGTTGTGGCTGGCTTCTCTGCAAAAGGGAAAATAACATTGCTGCCTTGAAATGGATACTCTGAAAGAAAGCGAACAAAGCTGATAGAGCTGCACTGTGTTTTCTTTCTGAAGAATCAGAAGGGTAAAAAAATAAATGTCATTAAAAAAAAAATCCCTGTACTACAATGTGAGGGAGCAGAGAATCTGCTGCCTGGCACAGCAGAGGTTAAAGAAAACCTGTGGGTTCAGCTGGCCCCGCCCCCTTATACCTGTAGCCAATGCCAGGCCTGGAGGGGGGAGAAAAGAAGGGAGCATGGCTCAGTCAGGGGCTGACCGGTGAAGAGGCAGGAGCTCTCTGTTTGCTTGCTTGAAGGCACAGACAGGCAACCTGACAGCCAATGCAATCACTGGAGGCAAGAAAGCCTTCCCCTGCCAAGGGGAGCCTGCAGATACACCCCAATTGATGGGTAACTGCCCAAGCAGGGCCACAGACAAACTAAAAGGACTTTCATAGGGAGCAGTCCAGGAAAACAGGTCCTGAACCACCACCCTCCCCGGCCGGGAGAAAGATCCATCTTCCCCGTTTAGCGGGTTGAACATCACAGGACTCTGGGCCAGGACCTGGTAGAGAGGGAGGGGTGAGGTCCCCCTACAGCCCCCCTAACCAATGATCCAGACACTAGGTCACCCAGCCACTGAAGGCCTTATCACATACAGATTTAGCAATCTACAGATAATACTGCTACTTTCACCATAGCTATTTTTTTAAAAGTAAAATCTAATGGATGACTTATAAAGGCAGAGTTAAATTGTACAGTGGGAAGCTGAAGACAGAGAATTAGATTGAGTGCCTTTCATCTGTAGGCCACAGGTCTAAATCTAGATTGCTCTGGAAATAGCTGTCTAATGACCCCGTTCCAATTATTGATGGACAAACAAAGACCACTATCATTTGTTATACTGTTAAAACAGGTTTCCTTATGGTTCTTAATCTATATCTTCACTTCAAGCAACTTTTAGACGTTCCCCAATCTTTTTATTAAAAAAGAAGGGAAAACCATTATTTTCTGATTAATAGATTCTAAGGTCAGAAAGGACCACTGTGATCCTCTAGCCAGACCTCCTTGGAGAACACAGGCTATAAAATTTCCCCACAATAATTCCTGTTTGAACTACAGCATATCTTTTAGAAAAAATCCCGTTTTGATTTAAAAATTGCTCCTTTTGTTTTTTTTCACCACAACCCTTGGTAAGTTGTTCCAATGGTTGATTATCTCCACTGTTAAAAATGTACACCTTATTTTTAATCTGAATTTGTCTAGTTTCAACATCCAGCCATTGGTTCTTGTTATACTTTTGTCTGCTAGACTAAAGAGCCCATTATCAAATATCTGTTTCCAATATAGGTACTTAAAGATTGCGATCAAAGCACTCCTTAGCCATCTTGTTATTATGCTATATAGATAGACTCAAGAGAATCAATCACTATAAGTCATGTTTTCCAAACCTTTAATAATTTTCATGGCATTTTTCTGAACCCTCTCCAATTTATCAACATCTTTTGTAATTGTCACCAGAACTGGATGCTGTATTCCAGCAGTGGTAACACCACAGCCAAATACAGAAGTGATATAACCTCTCTACTCCTATTCGACATTCCCCTGTTTATAAACCCAAGGTTCATGGTATCCCTTTTGTCCACAGCATTGCACTGGGATATCATGTTCATCCGATTATCCACTGTAACCCTCACTTTTTTTATTCCAGAGTCACCATTTCCTAGGAGAGAGTCTCCCAACCTGTAAGTATGGTCTACATTCTATGTTCTTAGATATATGCTTTTCTATTTGGCAGTATTAAAACACATGCTGTTGGCTTGCACCCATTTTACCAACCAATCCAGATCACTCTGTATTGGTGACCTGTCCTCTTCAGTAATTTACCACTCACCCAGTCTTTGTGTCATCTGCGAACTTTATCAGTGATGATTTCATGTTTTCTTCCAGCTCAATGATAAAAAATGTTAAATAGTGTAGAGCAGGGGTAGGCAACCTATGGCACATGTGCCGAAGGTGGCACGCAAGCTGATTTTCAGTGGCACTCACATTGGCACTCACACTGCCTGGGTCCTGGCCACCGGTCCGGGGGGCTCTGCATTTTAATTTAATTTTAAATGAAGCTTCTTAAACATTTAAAAAACCTTATTTACTTTACATTCAACAATAGTTTAGTTCTAAAAATGTTAACATATATTACTGGCACACGAAACCTTAAATTAGAGTGAATAAATGAAGACTCGGCACCCCACTTCTGAAAGGTTGCCGACCCCTGGTGTAGAGCCACTCCTGGACCCCACTAAAATCACT
Source organism: Platysternon megacephalum (assembly GCA_003942145.1). Classification (NCBI taxonomy): domain Eukaryota; kingdom Metazoa; phylum Chordata; order Testudines; family Platysternidae; genus Platysternon; species Platysternon megacephalum. Next base: position 10,840,305 of record QXTE01000012.1, read on the forward strand.
TCCTTGATAATGATTCCTCATTTACAATTACATTTTGAGATCTGTCAGCTAGCCAGTTTTTAATCCATTTAATGTGTGCCATGTTGATTTTGTATCATTCAAGTTTCTTCATCAAAATGTCATATGGTAGCCAGGGCAAATGTTTTACAGAAGTCGAAGTATATTAAATCAACACTATTACCTTAATCAGCCAGACTTGTAATCTCATCAGAAATATCAAGTCTGTTTAACAGGATCTATTTTTCATAAACCCATGTTGACTACTTTGAATTGTATTATGCTGTCAGGGTTCTGGTCCTTCAGCAAAGCCCCTTCAGGGGTGTGGTGGGATTGGGCTCTAATCGCTCAAATGGGGATGCTCAGTAGTCCTGTGATGGAGATGGAGTCTCAGCCCCCCAGCTGAGTCCCTCTGGGTACTTATCCCTTCTGGGTCCAGGGAAAAAACAAACAAACTAGAAACAAGAAATAGAAGAAGTAAGAGGAAATAGACAGTCAGTCCCAGCCAAGATGCTGACTTCTCTTCCTTCAGAGGAGCCTAGAACAAGTCTCAATCTGGTTAAAAGTCCTGTGGTTTACTGTCAAAGGAAATAGGAGCTTTGCCTCAGGGAACTTGGAGCTTCTTTAGACAAAGGAGCAGCCTCTGCCATCCACCAGGCCACTCTCAGAGCTGGTGAGATTAGCAGTCTACTCTCCTCCCAGAGCTGCCTGCTACTGAGTTGAGCTTCCCTCTTTTGACTTCTTCCACTCCAGATATGACTCACAGGTGCAGCGGGACCACTCCAGCCCAGAGCAACTCTTTAACCCCTTCTTCTCTGTTGCAGGGTTTACACACCCCATCACATGTCCTTCTTTTATTCTTTATTAATCAAGTCCTGTATCAGCTGCTCCATTATTTTGCCCAGATCAGTATCAGGGTGACATGCCAATAATTAGTTGGGAATCTTTTTAAATACTGGCACAGCATTATCTTTCTTTCAGTTTTCTGGAACTTCCCCAGTGTTCCAAGAGCTCTTGAAAATTAACATTAATGGTCAAGAGAGTTCCTTGGAGGCAAATTATATGAACCTGCTGATTTAAATATGTCTAACTCTAGTAGCTGCTGTTTAACATCATCTTGAGTTACTATTGAAATAAAGTGTTTCATCATCCTAAGAGGGGACAACATCCTGTTTTCCCACCATATACAGAAAAGAAATATTGATTGATATAGGTTTTATGTTTGTTTTATTAAGTAAACAAACCCTAAAATGTACTGTGCACTATGCAAAGGAAAAATAAGGATAACTGAGGTGATGATATACACCTCTACCTCGATATAACGCCGTCCTCGGGAGCCAAAAAATCTTACCGCGTTATACGTAAAACGGCATTATATTGAATTTGCTTTGATCCACCGGAGTGTGCCGCCCCCCCCCCCCAGAGCACTGCTTTACCGCGTTATATCCGAATTCGTGTTATATCAGGTGGCGTTATATCGAGGTAGCGGTGTACTTTGACTTCTGCAAGCCTTTGTACCATACAACATTCTGATTTTAAAAAGACCATACAAAATCAACAATGATATTCAATTTATCAGTTATTTGGAAGAAAATAAGACAATTTCTGATAAAAGTTATAGATGGGACAAAGGTTGGTGAAATGTAAGTAATGAAAAGGATAGAATTTGCACTCAACCCTAACGTATCAAACAACACACTTTAATATAACCAAATGCACGAAAATGGATCTAGGAACATGCAGGCTGAGAATGTACACTTTATTACAGGATGCACAGGTGTATCCTGGAAAGCAGTGACTCTAAAAAGAATTTATGAGTCACGCTAGATAATCATCTGAACATGAGATCTTAGTGCAATGCTGTGGCTGAATATTAACATGATCCTTGGACATAGTAGGGTTATGTTGATTAGTAATAAGGAAGTGATATTATCTCTATACAGCACTGGTCAGACCACTATTAGACTACTGTGTCTAGTTCTAGTTTCCACACCTTTGAAAATTTGGTGAGGGTTCAGAGAAAAATTAAAAGAATGAATTGAGCTCTGGAAAATTTGCATTATACCCCATGACTTAAGGAGCTAAATCTATTTTGCTTTATATAATTAAGGTTAAGAGGCAACTTGACCATGGTCAGTATATCCCTACAAAGGGAGAAAATATTTGAGAGTACAGGGATCTTTAATTTAAGAGACAAAGGCATAACATGGTTCAATGGCTTAAATCTGAAACTAGAAAAATTCAAATTGGAGATTATATGCAAGTGTTTAACATTAAGGATAATCAACAATTGGAAAAGCTTACCAAAGTTCTCTATCATTTAAAGTCTTTAAATTGAGATCAGATATCTTTCTAAAAGATATGGTGTACTTCAACCAGAAGTTCTTTGGACTGAAGGAATTACATATTGAAATAATCTCCAAATACAGAACTGCACTTACTCTTACTGTAAATCTACGTTATTTGTCTGTTTTCTGCCAGTAGAACAGATTTGTTTTAAGGAAGGACTTGAAGGAGCAAAGGGAAGAGGCACTGTGTGGCAGGCCAGGAAGAAAATTTCAGCTTTAGGGGCTGTTAGTGAAAGAAGGAAGTAGTCTGTTATGTGGTCAACATGGAGCAGAGTGAAAATGAGATAGGTAGCAGGAACGTACTCTGTAGGACTTTGTAGACAAGGACAAAAATATATACATAATGAGAAAGGTAAGGAGAAGCCAGTTAAGGGATTGAAGAGGACTGGACAAGCTGTAGCAACTGGCAAACTTACATAAGAATGGCCACATTGGGTCAGATGGTCCATCGATCCCAGTATCCTGTCTCTGACAATGGCCATTACCGGAGCTTCAGGGGGTGCATACAGAACAGGGCAGTTGGAGTGATCCACCCAATCTTCCCCTCCCAGCTTCTGGGAGTCCATGATTTAGAGTCTCCCCAAGCATAGGGTTGCATCCCTGAGCATCGTGGCTAATAGTCATTGATGGACCTATCCTCCATTAACTTATTTAGTTCTCTTTTAAACCGTTATATTTTTGGCCATCACAACATCCCATGATGTTGAATTCTACAGTTAATTGTGCATTGTGTGAAAAAGTACTTCCTCTTGTTTGCATTAAACCTCCTGCCTTTTCATTTCATTTGGTGACTCTTGGTTTTTGTATTGTGAGAAAGGGTAAACAACACTTCTCTATTCACTCTTTCCACACCATTCATGATTCTATAGCTCTCTATCATATCCCCCTTTAGTTGTCTCTTTTCTAAGATCAACAGCCCTAATCTTTTTAGTTTCTCCTTGTGTGCAGGGCCGGCGCAACCCATTAGGCAACCTAGGCGGTCGCCTAGGGCACGGCTATTTTGGGGGCGCCGGCGCCACGGCTGCCCGTTCAAATTTGGGGGCGGGACCTTCCGCCGCCGCAGTTGGGGGCGGCATTTCGGGGGCGGGACCTTCCGCCGCCTAGGGCGCCGGAAGAGCTGGCGCCGCTACTGCTTGTGTGGAAGCCATTCCATACCCTTGATCATCTTTGTTGCCTTTCTCTGAATCTTTTCCAGTTCTAGTACAAACTTTTTGAAATGGGGTGACCAGAACTGGACATAGTATTCAAAGTCTGGGCACACCATGAGTTTATTTAATGGGATTATGATATTTTTTGGCATATTTTCTATCCCTTTCCTAATAGTTCCTAACCTTTTTGACCACTGCTGCGCATTGAGCTGAAGTTTTCAGAGAACTATACACAGTGACTCCAGGATCTTTCTTGAGTGGTAAGATGCCACGGCTCTTGTCCACACAAAGACATTTTTGAAAGATTTCCCCCAGCATTCCACTGAACTGGTGTTACCAACATTAGAAGCCCTTGCACAGGCAGCACTGACCTCATGTCATCTCATCATACAGGGATCAATATCTTATGTAAATCATTCTATTAACTGTCAGTGGCCTTTCACAGCAGAAACTTGTGTGCATGTTATATTTCACTGGCATGAAACAACGTATTGTTAGGAATATTTTTAGTTACTATGGTTACGCAGTGTAACACACGAATAAGTGCTGGAAGCCCCTATTTTTGGTCAAACCACATCCCATTTGAGAATAAATGAAGTCAGACATAGCTGTCTTAGTACAATTTGTATTACTTTGCAGAAGATTTTCTGGTTTCAGGTGTAATCTGCTCTGCATCTCCCAGATGAAGAGATTATTCTGTTTGTGGAAATGTACCTTCCTAAACTTGGCCTCAGGATCAAACCCATACACAGAAGTTCTTTTACCCTCATGGAGCAGGTCCCATTTTGTCATCAATAAATATCTGCAACATTAAATAGTAGTGCAATCAACCAGTGCTTACATTGTACAGCAAACGGTGCTCTAGAGACTAGGAATTAATCTGTGTACTGTCCACAGCTAGCATGCTTTCTGAATCTTTAGTGCCTTTAATAGTACAGCATTTCCACTCTTTTTGTGCCTGCTAGTGTCAACTAGAGACAGGCTCTTTCATCAATTACAACGGTATATACAACATATTTTCTCCCCCTTACGTTGCCACACAGATGTTTTTTACTTTTGATTTCCAAGTACCGGAATAACAGGAGGAAAAGAAGGTCATTCACATTTTCCTAGGTATGCAGTCAGATGTGATTTGCTTTTGCATTCACTTTCTATCCTTCCTTTTCTTCACAGTTGACAGCATAGACTTGAAGTGCATTGTCAGATGTAATGAACTGGATCAAAAAGGACAGAAAATGTGTGTGAAAAAAGGAGATAAAGAGATAAAAGGAGCTGCTACAGAGAAATATAGTGAGCAATTTCAAATAAGTATGTGAGGACTGCTTTGCCTTCTTCCCCATTACCCCACCAAAATCATGGGTATCAAATACAATGTCAGACATTTAAATTATTAAAGTTAATTTAGGATTTTATGTGCTCTTGATGGTTTCATACTGGTGCAGCACTTTTCATGCCAAGAATGGGTTCCTGAAAAAATGCCCCCCTATTCCCTAGGTCAGAGGCTGCTGTTTTTATGGCTTTTTATTTATTTACTTAATTAATTAAATTTCCAATTTTCACATTCAGCCTGATCCTGCTGGGCTTCCACAAACAGAATTTCCATTGACCTCAGTGGGAATTATATATGCAGAGGATTTGCAAGATTAGGACCATCACACTGAAATAATGGAGGGAAAAATATTATTTTAAACAGAGCCAAATGCTGTAAATCTTTATCTACAAATTAAAGGGATCAATGTGGAAAGCTGTAGCTGGTACTTAGTAGTACTGTAGTTAGTACTAGCTCCAAACAGCTCAAAGTACTATCAAAGTGCTGTGTCACATTAAGCAACTCAAAACTCTTCGTTCCAGTCTACCTATTTCTAAAATGCATCCTATAAAACCTGCTTGCCTCTAAGAGGGGCTGTGAGGCCCAGTTCCAAAGTGCTTTGGAATCCTCATATGAAAAAGTACTATAAGAGTGCAAGGCAGTATAAAGAACATAATATCACCTAAGTACCTAGTCCCCTATCTCTCTTTGATTTTAATGTTAGGCACCTGAGCACTTCTGAAAATCCCACTAGGCACCTCTCTAGATCCTTACAGATCTGGCGCTTAACCACTGGGAACTGGATTGAGGCCAGCAGAATCATCTCCACATAGTCACCAAAAGTTGTTACAGGTTCTATCATCTTGGACTGGAGCCAGCACCCTGGAGGTAGACAGCTCAGTATCCCAACAGAAATCCCCATAGCTAATCAGTACTTAATAAAGATGTGGTCTCACCTCCAAAGAATGTACATTTAGGCTCTGCAACTGGTGAATCAGAGCCACAGAGTTCTAGTCTCAGGAAGTTAACTGCAGGACCAGGCTCTAAATGATGTACATATCTTAATGAGTCTTTTATTCTTGTATCAGAACATTTTCTTTATTACCGGTACTTCCAATTTAGGACCTGATGCTGAAGCCCTGGTTGCCAATGAAATCATTGGAAGTTTTCCCTGAGTAAAGGCTATCAGATTGGGCCCATCACAATGAAAAACCCACAAGAGGACTCTTTTCCGGGGTATGAAAATGAACTTGAAACCAATAAGAGATTCATCTTTGTATGTCATATCAAGTGCATCCTATTGTTATTCAACACTTCAGACACAAAGCTGACTACATAGAGAAGATGTGAGCAATTTTTCTTTCCAAAGCACAAAATTACAAAACCAAATTATCCTCAGGTGCAGTTAGCTGATCCCATTTCATTGTGTAATGATATTGGGATTTGTACAGGAGTCTGGGGGTTAGCACCTTGTTGTGAAGATAGAGGCAAGTATATAAACAAAGATATTTTAGACAGACACCAAACTAACCAAGAAAAATGTTGAGGTTTCCAGGAACAGACCCAGATTCTCAGCTCAACAATCAGTTGAAGAACTGACACAGAATTGTTATTTTTAACTAAACAAGTGCAGAGCTGTCAAAGATTTAGCATGTGCAGATTCTCTTTTTAAACTTTGTGATTATCTGATCCTGGAGTAAAAATAGGTTCTCTTTTATAGGGCAGGATATAATGTCTGAAAACGGGCTACATTAGGAAAGACTTTTCCAGCCTATCAAGAAGAGATCTTGGTTCAAATTCTTCTCTGATGTAAGTCCATTGAAGTCAGGAATTACACTGTGGATAAATGTGCTCCATTAGTGTTTTCTGCTAAATGATGGTTTTGATTGTCTGGCTCAAATACCTAACTGGCATCAGTTCAAGAGAATAGTTAAAATAGAACAATTGATCCAGAAAAGGCTGATTATTCTAATATTTGATTTGATATTTTTTTTAAGATCATTCCAGCCATGATGGAAAAACTTTATCAGAGAGGTGTGTTTTGTGGCATGTAATAAAATGTCAGACCCATGTCTAGTCTAATCGTCTCTGGCAGCTCATTTCACACCTCAGCCCTACTCAACCAAAAACAGCTTTAACACGTTTTACAGATTAACATTTTCCAATCACACACTCACACCAGTAAGATCATTTGAAACTCATGAAGAGCTTCCTGTTACCTAGAGGGAGGGTGGGCTTGTGGTTAAGGCACTGACCTAAGACTGAGGAGATATGCATTCAGTTCCTGCCTATGCAAAAGACTTCCTATGTAACTTTGGGCAAGATGCTTAATCTTTGTCTCAGTTTCCCAGTTTATAGTGGAGATAATAGCAGTTCTCTCTTTTTCCTCTCTACCTCCCTATACCTCTTAGTCCAATTAGAATCTAAGTTGTTTAGCACAGGGATGGTTTCATACAAGTTTTGTACATAACCTGGTACAATGGGGCCCCAAACTCCATTGGGGTCTAGGTAGTACCATCACATAGACAACAACAATAAAAGCAACCACCACTATGTAGAAAAGTAGGGAAAAAGCAGACAACTGCATTACATCCACTAGTGATGTCTCAGTGAAGATCTAATTTACGTTACAGCTCTTAAATATATGATTGAGTCTATACATAAATCCTAACATATGTTAGGTAAATAGGTTAATAAAATAGAGTTCATTCTTCCTGTATCATGACTGCACCAGGGCCCTTCTTAGATGCATCTCCTTGGAGAGTCATCTCTTTATTTGGATTCAGGAAGGGAAAAAAAATCACTCTCTCTAAGTCTTTCATATTCTGGAAAGCAGTATCATGTTCTTATTTCAAATGGCCTAGCTGTTGTGCTGCAGCAGCCATTGCAGTGTGCAGTGCCATGACACCACTGTCATGTATTACTTTACATCTCCTCCTCCACCACTCATCCATCTTGCAATAGTCTTTAGACCTGGGCTGCATTCAAATTAGATGATCTAAGGACACTTGGAAGGAGTTTACTGTATGCAGTCAATAATAATGAAAAGACTTTTACAGTATCCAACAACAGCACAGGGGTTTAAACTCTATGGAATGTCACATTTATTGGTACAAGTCTGACTTCAACTCATTGTTCCACTGTTATCACAGAAATCAAATTTCCATTTCCTGTTGTTAGCCTGAGATATCCCAGAAGCTTACATGCCTTGGCTAAAGCTTAAAAGGTCACATTTTTCTTATTTTGTATGGCAAGTGGCTTACACTGACAGAGAAAGGGTAAAGCCCCTGTATTTTATTTTTATAGTGGATTTAGACAGCTAGTTCAAAAGCTAAGGCCCCAAAAGTTTGTAAAATATTTTGAAGAAGTGAAGTTCTGTCTCATGCACTCTCTCTCTGTCAGTGCTAAGTTATTAAAAGTGAATATACAGAAAGTTGTAAACTAGGGTTGTTGCCATGTTCCAACTTTGGACCTTAGTAAAGAATTTCATCAAATTCCCTGCAGTCTCCAACTTTTTCATATTCGAACTCTGCCTGTTTGTAGGTTACTAGAGCAAAGAGATTTTTTTCTGTCACATTGATTTGATTGTACCAAGTCCACCAATCAAGGAAGGCCCTGAACTGGGACTACTGTACAAAATTTTTGGATTTGCCACAGACTTCCTGTGTGATCTTGGGCAAGCCAGTTAGTCTATGTGCCTCAATTCCCCATGTATAATAACCAGCTTTTTTGCCGCCCCAAGCGGCAAAGCGAAAAAAAGAAAAGCCGCCATCGGTGGCACTTCGGCGGCAGCTCAATCGTGCTGCTCCATTCTTCGGTGGCAATTCGGCAGACGGTCCTTTGATCCCTCTCTTCCTCTTTGGTGGCACTTCGGCGGCAGCTCAAAGAGGAAGAGAGGGACTGAGGGACCCGCCGCCGAATTGCCGCCGAAGACCCGGACGTACCGCCCCTTTCCATTGGCCGCCCCAAGCACCTGCTTCCTTCGCTGGTGCCTGGAGCCGGCCCTGGTAATAATAGGAATACAAAAGGTGGGAGAAAGGAAGTATGGGTCTGTCTTGTTCAGTTAAATTATAAATTCTTCTTGGCCATTCAGTGGAGAAGTGAAAGGACAACACTAGTGCCACAATTGTCATTCCTAAGAGCGACCAAGGAACAACTGTCTTCAAGGAATGACTCAAGTGAGTCTCTCCATGTGGACACAGAAGCAGAGAAAACTGATGGTTACTGTGAAAGTTTAACCTACATGCAAGCCTCAAAAGTTGGCAAAGGTGATGCCAGAAAAATACAGCAGTACAGGAATCCCCTAAATGTAAACAAGTAAGAGAAGGAAGTGGTTTAAAATAAAACTGCCTGCTGTGGAAGAGTAGAATGTTGTCTAATAATTTTCAAGACTACATAGTTACTTGAAATTAATTGAGGTTCATTATAGGAAGAGAGCTGTTACCAGAATGCTCTACATCTGTATTATCTAAATAGTTAATAGATAAAGGTGCCTGTAGAAGGGGCTCAGTAATATGTAGTATAGTTCCTGGGTTTGGCAGGACCTATACACTTGTGTATACACTGCAAATGGCTTTTTCCAAGCAGCTCTTTACACTATGTACAGTATCTAGCACAATGAAGCTCTGGCCTCAGTTGGAGTCTTTAGGGGCTGTTGTAAAACTCCTAAAAATATAATAGACTCTCCCAAAATCTGCAAGTCTTTGCCTGTATAGATGAACAAAATGAAAGGGCAATTCTAAATTCTGGACATTGAAATGGATTTAAGGAAGCATTAAAAAACTGTCAAAGAATCTTCTCTTCCATCTAAGTAGTTCTTTGAGATCTAAAATGCTAGATGCTATACAAGTGCAATGCAAAGGCCTACAACTATTCATGAACTAAGCCTCCCAACACTCTGGTGAGGTAGGTATAAATACCTGGAGTAGGGAGAGGGTGTTAAATTAATAATAATAATATATTGAGATATACCTATCTCATAGAGCTGGAAGGGACCCTGCAGGGTCATCGAGTCCAGCCCCCTGCCTTCACTAGCAGGACCAATTTTGCCCCAGATCCCTAAGTGGCCCCCTCAAGGATTGAACTCCCAACTCTGGGTTTTAGCAGGCCAATGCTCAAACCACTGAGCTATCCCTCCCCCCTCAATTACTTGTCTGGTGTCACATAGCAAGTAGAGTTTTAAATTCATAGCATCATAGAATATCAGGGTTGGAAGGGATCTCAGGAGGTCATCTAGTCCAACCCCCTGCTCAAAGCAGGACCAAACCCCAACTAAATCATCGCAGATGTCCTAAGGAACCTGGATACCACCATGAAGAGCAATGTTTAATTGATAGGAGAGCAAGAGAGAAATCTAGCTGGGTACCTGGATGACTACTATAGTATAGTATCTGAGCAATTGGGAACATACCTGGTAATATGCAACTATATCATTGATTATAAATAGATGGTTCAATGTTGCAGAAGGAACCACTTCGGAGACTTTCCTGGGATGTAGAGTACCTAATGTCCGCATGATGCCGTGGGACAATGAAGCTGCAGTGATAAACTTTTAACAAACAATGTGTACAGTTTGGTATGCTCTGTGAAGCAGCATCTGCACAGCTTCATAGCTGGATGAATGGATAGCATATTGAACTAAACTTCCTGTGCAAGATTTAGATTGTGCAATCCTTGGAATAGGGACCATATCTTCCTTTGTTTGTACGGAATTAGTGTAACCTCAATAACAATTTTGTAAAACTAATGTAAGTGTCAAGTAGAATTAAAATGCTCTCCTTGCAGAACTGGTGAAATACACCTGTTTATAGCAAAACTCTGATCGGTGTAATTAATGTGAAGCTATGAAGACTTCCTGCTGTTCTGTCCATCTATACAGAGTTTATTTCAAAGATGCATTTAAATACATTTTTAATATATCATTTCCCCCAAAACATTGTTTTGTTTCAATAGATGTTTTATTCTTAATAGTGACAGATGCCTAAGTGGTTTGTTGAGTAGGGAAGAGCCTATAAGCTAAACACCTGTGATGAAATCCTGGTCCTGCTGACCTCAATAGGAGTTTTGCCATTGACTTCAGTGGGGCCAGGATTTCACTCTTTGACCCTATGTGCCATAGCTGTCTTTTATGACTCAGATAACATTACATATCAATTACAAATATATTCAGAATCTTTCATCCAAAGATGACACGGTACATGCCAGACTTTGCAGCTACAGAGGAATTTTAAGTAGGCCAAACCTCATACACTATTGGAATTCAGCTAGACAACCAGGCCTAACGTTCCATACACTTGTAAAAGTGCCATAAAAAGGCAAGACCTTGATTTTACATCTCTTCCGAAAGACAGCAACTCTAGCAGCACAGTGCCTCCTGACACGGGTACTTATCCACCACAGTATAATTTAAATCACTAGCAGCAAAGAGTTTTTTTCATGGAAGAATCTCATCCAAACATTGACCAAATTCAAACTGGCTCATTTGTGAGAGTGGAAAACAAAAACTAACATCACAGCTAAACAGAATGTATTTTGGAGGTACTCATTTGTGTATTACTTTTAATTTCAGAAAAAATGCCATGTTATTTGATTAATATATTTTCAAACTATTTGACCAGCTATGTAAGCCATGTACCTAATGGAAAAGTATTATATATAAATAATTCATTCAGATAAATATTGCAACATTAACACAGTTCTGGTGTTATTATTTAACCAGTCCTAATCACTGTTCAGTCCCACTGGCTACAGTTCGCCGCTCCAGGCCAATGGAGGCTGCGGGAAGCGGCGCGGGCTGAGGGATGTGCTGGCCGCCGCCCCCCGCTGCCACCATTGGCCTGGAGCGGCGAACTGTGGCCAGTGGGAGCCACGATTGGCCGAATCTGCGGATGTGGCAGGTAAACAAACCGGCCCGGCCCGCCAGCGTGCTTACCCTGGTGGGCCGTGGGCCAAAGGTTGCCAATCCCTGATCTAGATAATACTTAGTCCTACCATGAGTGCAGGGGACTGGACAAGATGACCTCTCAAGGTCCTCTCCAATCCTACAATTCTGTGATTTCCTATTTCACAGGAGTTTTGTGAGTGCTAAGATAACATGGTAAGGGGCGGGTGCATAAAAGTACTTAAGATTGACATAAATCTAGAGCAAAATCATTGACTCGGTGTCATTGCCTTGATTCTAGACTGGTATAACAGAGACCAGAATCAAGTCCTGGGTTTTATTAAAATAGGGATGCCCATCAACAACTCTGTCTATGTTAAAAGCAACAGAGAGTCCTGTGGCACCTTTAAGACTAACAGATGTATTGGAGCATAAGCTTTCGTGGGTGAATACCCGCTTCGTCAGACGCATGTAATGGAAATTTCCAGAGGCAGGTATAAATATGCAGGCAAGAATCAGTCTGGAGATAACGAGGTTAGTTCAATCAGGGAGGGTGAGGTCCTCTGCTAGCAGTTGAGGTGTGAACACCAAGGGAGGAGAAACTGCTTTTGTAGTTGGCTAGCCATTCACAGTCTTTGTTTAATCCTGATCTGATGGTGTCAAATTTGCAAATGAACTGAAGCTCAGCAGTTTCTCTTTGGAGTCTGGTCCTGAAGTTCTTTTGCTGTAAGATGGCTACCTTGACATCTGCTATTGTGTGGCCAGGGAGGTTGAAGTGTTCTCCTACAGGTTTTTGTATATTGCCATTCCTGATATCTGACTTGTGTCCATTTATCCTTTTACGTAGTGACTGTCCAGTTTGGCCAATGTACATAGCAGAGGGGCATTGCTGGCACATGATGGCATATATAACATT